>CM024624.1:21143564-21673589 GCA_014182585.1 Eucalyptus coolabah | reverse complement strand
TTCAAAAATTCAAAAGAAAATTTTAAAAAATCCATGTAGGATGATTTGCTTGAATTGTCACTTAAATGATCAATTTTACTCCAACACATCACTTAAATAAATAAATAAAAAGTTATGGTATTTAAGTGAGCATTGTATGAAAGTTATGACAACTTTTACCATTTAATGAGACTTAGCATTGGGTAACAGAGACTGCGATGATTAGAGTTGAACAAGCAAATGCAACGTTTACAACACAGGTGGCCTATTTTAGAATATTATCCGAGGAGACACTAAAACGACTTGAAGAAACTTATATGGCGAAGGACCCTGCAGCGGCTTCCTCGTTCACGAGCCATTGCGAATCCCCTTCATTGTCCCCGGGAATGTTCTTTCCAAGTCCTGAATAATCGACATTGCCATATTTCAGCTTTTGGACTGAACTGGTTTCACATGATGTTCTATTTTGGCATCATCGTTGTATTTGTTGACGTCAAATATGCATATTGTGCTAACATTGGTGTCTTGTTATAATTTATATCATTCTATATCGTTGATAGATTGAGATAAATTAACCTACGATACGTTATCCGGTGAAAATATGCAATGTGAAATTTTCATTTTTCTTATTGCATTCAATTTCATTGTACTTAACTGAAAATGAAACCAAAAAAGGAACATGTTAGACTATAGAACCGTAACATGATAAATTCTAGGTATGAAGGATAGATTATATATTTTGAGAAATATGTTCCAAATGGTAGGTTTTAGATTTTCAGGTGACACTTGTAAGGAACTTAAAATCGTTCATCCCCTATCATCAAGGATGTGGGCGAGGCAACCTTGTCTAGATCCAAGTGAGATCGGCCTTGCTCGTGGTTACCGAGGCACTAGCCCATAGGCGGCAAGGGCCCTAGTGACTCTCACCAACAACAAAAAAAAGAGTAAAGAAGGAAAAGAGGAACAATAAAAAAAAAATAAAAGAATATAAATAAAAGAAAAAAAATATCAAAATATTATTAAAAGTATGCACTCTAGTCTTTGGTCATGTCACGTAGGATGATCGGTATCCACATTAATAATTTCTAATCAAAATTGACCGAGTTGACTAAATTGGCAAGACATGAAAAATTCTATGGCTTAGTTGATCAAATTGACTAAATTGCTTGCTTGATTTATTCGTTCTAATACTTTGTGATTATTTGCCTCATAGTTATCTTTTGTTACATCCCTACTCTTAGCCAATCATGTTTAGGAAAACTACCTTTTCTTATATGCCTAGGAAAATGAATTCACATATATAAAATTTGAAATGTGCATCTTAAATCAATAACATGGAAAATAAAAAATAAAAAAGGACACCTATCTCATTTATATAATACTCTTTATTGTAGCGATCAGATTTTGCTCAAACTAGCTTTCACGCAGCTAGATTAGTCCACCCCTTGGTTGCACTCTTCCATTGAGATTAGTGCACTGAGAATTTGATCGGATAAAAACCAGGATAGGATATGTTTTATCATATTCCGTATTTGATAGCTATCTAGGATAGGATAAGGTCGGATATATAAGAGATATAAACTAGATAAAAAAATCCGAGGGGGTGGGATAAAGTTGGATATGATTTCTTTTATCCGAAACATAAAACCCTACGCTTTGTTTTTTCCTTCGT
The DNA here is from genome assembly GCA_014182585.1 of Eucalyptus coolabah. Lineage (NCBI taxonomy): Eukaryota > Viridiplantae > Streptophyta > Magnoliopsida > Myrtales > Myrtaceae > Eucalyptus > Eucalyptus coolabah. The sequence goes on along the minus strand of CM024624.1, from coordinate 21,671,938 downwards.
TGTTCACCCACAGACGACTCCAACTCCCCTTGTTTCCAAAGTATCGATGTTGAAACTTTCTCTCAATAGATCTCCGATTCACATCGAAATTTTAGGAAAGCGACGAATTTTCGAAGGTAAATAATCATGCTATCTCTCTAACATTGACTTTTAAAGTAGCCATAAGATTGGTTGTGGATTGTTTTCCTGTTTTATCTATGTTTCGACTTACGTGGTCAGAATTGTAGTTCTATTAGTTTTTTTCGCTGGTTGATTGAAGATCGTCTTCTTGATAGTTTTGAATCTGTAGAATTATAAAGGTGATTCTGTTTTTGTGAAAAATATTTGATATCTTCAACGCAAATTGTTCGTTCTTGGTTTGGTTCTTCGATACCTAGATTTCCAAGGCTACTGCATCTCCTATAGCAATTGTGGTTTCACCATGGACAACAGCTTGTCTATACAGAGTTTCACCTGAAGATGTTTGACCCATGGACTCCCCGTGCCATCTAACTTCTTTATGTGTAGAGGAAGGCTTACTTCGCCTGGGTGCTGAACCAATTTTCGGACTTTCCTCTGGATTTACTAATATGTCTTCATTCTCATTCTCTTCATCCTCCTCTTTTGCATTTGTGCCTCTTCCCTCTTTTATTTCCTCTGGTGAGTAGTTGGAGTAGTACTCACCCCATATTCTATTGATAAGCCTAGTTGTTGTCACCTTCGTGGCCTTTCTCTTAGGTAAAACAGGTCCCATAACTCCCTTGGATTTAAGTTTGGCAGGTTCTTCAGCAAAATCTTCTTCGTCTTCACAAGCCACTTGGTGTGGTGTCTCTCCTCCATTTTCTTTGAAAGACCGACCACAAAGGAACACTTCTTGATCTTTTCATTAGGATATATTGTAAACAGTCGCAGTATTATTTGACCGTGCACCACCACATACCTTTTAACAGCGGCTAGATTAGAAGAAATATAAGCCAGATGAGATTTGTCAAACTTTGAGACTTTCTTGATGTTGAAGGGGTAACCAAAAGATTATTTCAAAGGAATGAAAAGATTATTACGATACGTAATCATGAAATTCGATGAGAATCTGTTAATTTGAAAATGATATATTGTTTTGGATGATTTTGTGAATATTAAACCTACAAATTTGTACTTGCCTAATGTTATTGTTTTTAAAATATCCGAATTTAAATCCGTAGTTCACCAAATGATAGATTAAATAAGATATGAGAATATTATACTTTAAATCCGTAGAATATTATACTTTAAATCCGTAGTTCACAAAACAAAAGATTGGATATGATATAAGGATATTCGACTTTAAATCCGTAATTCATTAAACAATTGATGGGATATGACGAAATCCATGGATTTCTTATCCTATCATATTCGATATTATCCCGTTTAAATCTCGGACTATCAAACGCGCCCTTATGGTACTCCCACAGGATGGACTCAAGTTCACAATAAGAGGAGCAAACCTTTTGCTTTTTAGGCCAACACCCTGTGGGTAACCAACTAATAATTGAAGTCCTCTGTATAATCGTTCCAAAGAGGCAACTAACAGCAATATGCACGTGCAAACGGTGAGGGATCTATAATTCTGGTCCCCTTGGCATTGAAAAAGTCATGTACTTTACGATGTTGAGTTGGACAAAAGAAAATCTCTTGAACTAATTAAACCTTGGACCGAAACTTGTCAAATGGGTAGATCGGGTCGAAAATGGTTAGATTCAAACTCTAATTTTCATTTTTATGTAATACCACTTTAGCGATCTATTCTTGACTTGACTTGTATTGTTAAAGCACTTTGCGAGTGAGCGCGCTATTGAATGGGTGTATGATCAATTTTGACAAGTCTACTCGAATCGAACTGAAGAGTCTTGTTTATACTTATAATTTACTTAATCCCTTGTGTCAATTAGTAATGTCCAATTACACGAAGTACCTAATAAGGAATCCATTGAGAGAATAGTGAAGACCGTATTTGTTGATTGAACCAAAACTTTTAACCAGTCAAATTAGAAAAAAATTGTTTTCTAAATTATTTCCACGTTTCAAAGTAATATAAAATCCACCTAAAAACGTATGACCAACATAGAATTATTTGATAGCCCATCTCGATGAGTTTATGTGAATACTAGTCTGACGCGGCACCGAGTGAGGGGGAGTTGTATGGACATGTCGCTATTGGGCATCGTTTCTCATTGATAATCATTTGAACAATGCATTTATTTCGAAAAACACGAAAAGACTCAATGATAAGTGAAAATGTTTTCATAAAAAATGAATACGATTACTTTCCTTTTTTTGGTGATATTTGATTGGAAATATTTTCTAATATTTGGATCTTATTGGAAAGTGATTTCAATTTCATAATTTTATTTTAGGAAAAATCAATTTTTTTAATAATTTTTTACTTTTTATTTAACAAATAGAAATTTTTTTTATTTTCTCTTTTTTTATTATATATTTTAAAAAATTCGAATTTTTAATTATTTTTAATTTTATTTTCCTTTTTTCTTTCTTTCCTTTTCTTTTTCCAACTTCATTCGTTGACCTACAGGTTAGGAAACACCAATACTCTCCATGAGCCTCAAGTTGTGTCAAATATTTTGACACGTGTCAATACTTTCCCGTCTTCGATCAACAAGTGTCGGAAAATTGACACCTCGGTCAACTTTACAACACTTTTCAATACTCGAGTTGGAATTCTGACATGCAAGTTTTCCACACAAAAGTCAATTTTGAAATTTTTCAATAAATGATGGATCAAAATGTATGTATGTGAAAAAAAAAAAAAAAAAAATTAATAAATAGAGAAAGAAGAAAAATCCAGTCTTTTCTTTTCTTTTGACTCTTACTTTCCATGATACACAATTTACTCCCAATTTTTTTTTTCCTTCTTCCAACACTTTTGACATGCGAGTCTAGAAGATGAATTATTTGTTTTTTTTTTTTCTCCAAGTTTTATGAATTATGATAATGTAGTTGAATTTGTCAAATTGAAACAATGAATGATATTAATAATTCACCTCCAATTTTTTTTCTCTTCTCTTCCAACGCTTTGACATGCGAGTCTAGAATATGAATTATTTATTTATTTTCCTCAAAATTTTATGGATTATTGGAATGGAGTTGATCTGTCAAATTGAAATAATGATTGATATTAATAAATGGTGGATTAATGTTTTTAGTGTAAATTCATTCTAGGTTTTTTATTATTATTTATTTATATGTGAATTTGAATCAAATTAAGTTGATTGAAATAATCATTAAAATGATAATTTATTATGCATAAATAAAAATGTACATTTAACATACAACATGTCCAAATGTATTGGAATTCTCTATTTAAAAAAAAAAACGTGTTAGTATATCGTGCCATGTCACGTGCCGGGTAATGGTATTGGTGCTACTTAGCCTGCCAATGATGACCACAAGTGAGCTCGTTGGCCCATGCGAATCCCTTCATTGTCCCCAGGTAATGTTCTTTACAAGTCCTAAATAATCGACATTGCCATATTTCAGCTTTTGGATTGAACTGGTTTTCACATGATGTTCTATTTCGGCATTATCGTTGTATTTGTTGACGTCAAATATGCATATCGTGCCAACATTGGTGTCTTGTTATAATTTATATCATTCTATATCATTGATAGATTGAGATAAATTAACCTAAAATATGTTATCCGGTGAAAATATGCAACAGGAAATGTTCATTTTCTTATTGCATTCAATTTCATTGTACTTAACTAAAAATGAATAAAAAAAGGAACCTATTAGATCATGAAACTTGTAACATGATAGATTCTAGGATATGAAGGATATATTTTATGTTATGAGAAATATTTTTAGTAGGTAGGTTTTAGATTTTCTAGTGATACTTGTAAGGAACTTAAAATCGTTCATCCCCTACCATCAAGGTTGTGGGCGGCACGCGGTTGATGAGGCCCTAGCCCGTAGGCAGCAAGGGCCTAGTGACTCTCACCAACCACAATAATAAAAAAGAGTAAAGAAGGAAAAGAGGAACAATAGAAAAGAAAAAGAAAATAATATAAATAAATAAATAAAATATCAAAATATTATTAAAAAGTATGCACATTATTGCTGGTCATGTCATGTAAGATGACCTATATCCATATTAATAATTTCTAATCAAAATTAACCGAGTTGACTAAATTGGCAAAGCATGAAAACTTCTATGAGTTAGTTGATCAAATTGACTAAATTGCTTGCTTGATTTATTAGTTCCAATACTTTATGATTATTTGCCTCATAGTTATCTTTTGTTACAACCCTACTCTTAGCCAGTCATGTTTAGGGAAACTACCTTTTCTTATATGCCTAGGAAAATGAATTCACATATATAAAATTTGAAATGTGCATCTTAAATCAATAACTTGAAAATAAAAAATAAAAAAGGACACCAATCTCATTTATCTAATAATCTTTATTATAGCGATCAGATTTTGCTCTGACTAGCTTTCACGTAGCTGGATTAGTCCACCCCCTTGCTTGCACTCTTCCATTGGGATCAGTGCACTGGGAATTTACTCTTATGGTACTCCCCGGGATGGACTCAAGTTCACAATAAGAGGAGCAAACCTTTTGCTTTCTAGGCCAACACCCTGTGGGTAACCAACTAATAATTGAAGTCCTCTGTATAGTCGTCCCAAAGAGGCAACTAACAGCAATATGCACGTGCAAACGGCGAGGGATCTATAATTCTAGTCCCCCCTTCGTATTGAAAAAGTTATGTACCTTCCGATGTTGAGTTGGACAAATTAAGAAAATCTCTTGAACTAATTAAGCCTTGGACCGAAACTTGTCAAATGGGTATAGATTCAAACTGACTAATTTTCATTTTATGTAATACAAGTCTAGCGATCTATACCCGACTTGACTAAGTCTTTGTAAAGCACTTTGCGAGTGAGCACGATATCGAATGGGTGTATGATCAATTTTGACAAGTCTACTCGAACCTTAGAGTCTTGTTTATACTTATAATTCTAGAAGTTCATTTCGGACAATTGAACATTCTCAAACCGTTTCTTCTTAAGAACCAAAAATATTTGTGCCAAACTAACAGATGCCAAGAAGAACAAAAGGCCTTGGACACGGAATGGATCTTTTAAGTACTATTTCCGCATCTCCTTGACCAAATCCACCCACATTAGGGTTACTCATTAATGGCTAATCAAGTTTGATAGATTCACCTTCGGAAACTTGAGAAGTTCTGGCCCTTTTCAAATCCTACTGTAGCTACATGAGCCCTTCCGTTGTGCCATAAATGACCTATGAATAGAAAGAATCGTAGAACAAAATGAGAGGTAGCTAACCAACTTCTAGGAGAGACATAATTGACTGCATTGATCTCGGTAGCGACACCACCCACAGAATTTAAAGAACCTAAAGAAGCATGGGTCATATATTATGCGGAACAAAAAAATGCAAACCTATAGTTGCAGAAGTAGGAATAATGGCACCAAAGATAATATTGTTTTCATAAAAGAGAGATCCAGAAATAGGTTCACGAATACCATCAATATCTACTTGAGGAGCAGCAATGAAGGTAATAATAAATACAAAAGTTGCGATCAATAAGGTAGGGATCATCAAAACACCAAACCATCCCCTTGACATCTCTTCATCTACAAAGAATTCTCGAACACAGAGACAAAGAGCTGATCTTTGAATAAGAAAAAGAGTGGATCTGCAGGGTCCCAAATGAATTGGCTTATTTGAAAAAAGCCTTGCAGATCCACTCTTTTTCCTATTCAAAGATCAGCCCTTTGTCTCTGTGTTTTCACATCGAGAATTCTTTGTAGATGAAGAGATGTCAAAGGGGCTTTGGATAGGCAATTTTGTACATGTCACTATTCCTGGATCTAGGGGGAAATACGATCGATGGAATAATTTTTTAGATGTATTACTGCATCTCGAAGGGTTAGGACCACTTATTACAAGTTAGTGGAATCTTTATGCCCAAAACCCCGGCTAAAATCATTTATTTTGGCTTTTGACCCCATATTGTAGGGTAGATCTCGAAAGATATGAAAAAAAGATCTCCCTCCAAGTCATACATACGACTTTCATCGAATAAGGCTTTCCACAAAATTTGATAAGTATCTATGAGATCAAGTATGGAATTCTGTTTATTCACGTGAAATTGAGTATTCCCTTGTGTCAATTAGTAATGTCCAATTACACGATATATATCTTGACACATTGGGTCATGAGATGAAGTACCTAATAAGGAATCCATTGAGAGAATAGTGAAGACCGTTTTGTTGATTGACCCAAAACTTTTAAACAGTCAAATTAGAAAAAAAAAATTGTTTTCTAAATTATTTCACATTTCAAAGTAATATAAAATCCACCTAAAAACTTATGACCAACATAGAATTATTTGATAGCCCATCTCGATGAGTTTATGTGAAATACTAGTCGACGCAGCACCAAGTGAGGGGGGGAGTTGTATGGACATGTCACTATTAGGAAACACCAATACTCTCCGAAAGCCTCAAGTTGTGTCGAACATTCTAATATGTGTCCGACACTTTTTGATACTATCGGACACTCTCGATAGTCGATCAACACGTGTCGGAAAATTGACACCTAGTCAACTTTTCAACACTCTTCGATACTCGAGTTGGAATTCTAACATGCCAGTTTTCCACCGGCAAAGTCAATTTTGAAAATTTTCAATAAATGATGGATCAAAATGTATGTATATGAAAAAAATAAATAAATAGGGAAAGAAGAAAAATCTAGTATTTTCTTCTCTTTTGATTTTCACTTCCCATGATACACAATTCAGTCCTAATTTTTTTTTTTTTCTCTTTTCTTCCAATACTTTTGACATGCACTCTAGGAGATGAATTACTTGTTTTTTTTTCCTCCAAGTTTTATGAATTATGGTAATTGAGTTAAATTTGTCAAACACTTTTGACATGTGAGTCTAGAATATGAATTATTTTTTTCCTCAAAATTTTATGGACTATTGGAATGGAGTTAAATTTGTCAAATTGAAATAAGGAATGATATTAATAAATGGTGGATTAATGTTGTTAGGGTAAATTCATTCTAGGATTTTTATTATTATTTATTTATATGCAAATTTGAATCAAATTAAGTTGATTGAAATAATCATTAAAATGATAATTTATTATGCATAAATAAAAATGTACATTTAACATACAACATGTCCAAATGTGTCGAAATTCTTTATTTTTAAAAAATGACGTGTCAATGAATGTGTCATGTCGCGTGTCACGTAACGGTGTTGGTGCTACTTAGCTTGCCAGCGATGACCACAAGCGAGCTCATCGGCCCATGTCATGGGCCCATGGCCAATTGGTGGGCTATCGACCGTTCTTAGAGGCACATTGCTGGTAGAAGTCTAAGAAAGGAAAAAAAGAGAAAAGAAGAAAAATAAAACAAAGAAGAATAATGAAAAGAAAAATAATAATAATAAATACTAATTTAAAAAAAATAGTTAAAAAATCGAATTATAAGAATAGAAGTTTTATTAACCAAGGACCATAAGATTAGGAAAATTTTTGGGAAAATGCTTTCAGATTCTTTCAAAGCAGCAATTATTTATCTAAAATTAAGTTTTGATAGGAAAACATTTAATGTTGACTAGGAACACATTTTTTCGTTGACTTATTTTCCGAAGCGATTTAAACGTCGGAAAATAAGGAAATGTTTTTTTTTTTAAAAATGTTTTCCGTGAAACAAACAAACCCAAAGATTCGAGTGGAACTACAATTTATTAAGGGTATATAATTGTATATTGTCAAGGTAAATAGATACTTATCTTACCAAAAATTAGATATCCTAAAAGGTCCCATGCTACATTTTTATTATCTCGGAATCTAGAGTAAATTGTTGCTCTAATTCTTAAATACGTGAACTCATCATACTAATTAAACGTCACTAAATTGATACTTAATACATCAATTAAAAAAGGAATATCATCACATAAGTTCCCAAGTTTGTACACCTATAAAAATTCTCAACTTTCTACACACCCGACACATTTTTTTTTTAAACTAATTTTTATGTCATAAAAAATTATAAACGATACAGTTGTGACAAATCTACCTTTTGTTAACTTCTGTTTAATATCCTTGTTAACTGTTGATGGGGCAATGCCTGATGTGGATCTAACATATAAATTTAACATAAATGACTTTTTAAATGATGTCGTTGTGAGAAAGCTGAATTTAAACAAAAATGAATTGAGATTCGAAAAGGGCAGAATTGAATCTGCTCCTCCTATCTCTCCCAAATCACCAAAATTAGGATGAAATTGAGGCAAAATTAGAGATTTCAGCAAATTTCTAAAACGCTAGGAGCCCTTATCCGGAAGGGAAGCTATTTGGAGATGGCAATAATAGAGAGGGAGTTGCTAATGCTGTTTGCAGCACTGCAGAACCAAGAAAGTTACGACTCTACTAGTTTGGGATTTTTTTTTTAAATCAAAAAATTAGTCTGGATAAATTATATGCTGAGTTGGAATTTTTGCGAAACAGAAAATTAGGTCGGGATAAATGTGTCAAAGACGTATTGATTTGAAATTTTTTTATGTTATTATATAATTAAGGAAAAACAAAGACGTCAGCAACACAATCGTTAAAATGCTTGTCATGCCAATCCTACACAAAGAAACATGTTCCCTTTAGAGGATTATTTTATGACTTGAAACTCAGGGGACGAGTTAAATTAATTCAAGTCAGCATTAACTTGGCAAATTATCTCATCAGCTTAAAAGCCTGCCTGGTGCAAAGAGTTTCATCATTGTGAAAATGAAGGCAAAGGAGAGTTCAATTCACTGTTTCAAAATGTGAAGTGACAATGCACGCATTTGGGAAAATACCTAATCAGTCTTAAACGTATTGTACGGATATGAATTTATTTCAGTTTTAAACTTTTTAATTTAATCCAAAACATTTGTGCAAAGTTCCAATATAATTCTTTCGTTCAATTTTAGTCGAAAAATCACTAACATGACAATCCAATATTGGCTATCCTACATAATACCCCACTAGGTCAATGATTTCCAATAAAAATTGGTTCAAAGAATTACATTAAAATTTCGTAAAATTTCATTACTAAGTTGACAAAATTGGAAAGTTTATTATTGAATTGACATTCGTACAATAGGTTTGACCTATTGAATAATATTTGAAATTGTCTCTCGATACAGATTACGATACAATACAAACTTTTGAAACCGATTTGAGCATATGCACGAGAGTTTTGGGGGATTTTGCAATTGCGAAATCTCAAGAGAGAGCTCTACCATATGCATTTGCAATTCTTACAAAAAGAAAAACACATGGCGAAATTCTGGGATCATAATTTCGATCTGTAGGTGCACGTGGGAAATGTAGATGTACTAAGTATGACACGGCACGTATGTGCACATTTTTCTTTCAATTACATGTAAAGCATAAGCTTTCTGACTTCAACGACGTCCATGACAAATTCCAACCCCTCTAAAAGCTTTTTCAAACCCACGAAAAAATAAATCAAATTTCTAAGCCGTTACCTACCAGTCAAATCTTAAGAATGTCAACTAGCAAATTAGTATTGTTTTGTCATTTCGTCGAAAATGTTGGTGACAAAGACCACAATCAAAAGGACTAAAAACACTATAGATAAATCAATCAATTATAGTAATTGGCAATAAAGCAAATAATAAATTTGAGAAGGGTCATCCCTAAAAGGAGCAAATTGAATTAAAATAAAGATAGATAAGAAGCTCTAGGATCACTGACTAGGCACGAGCATAGAAATGAGAGAATCATTGCGAGCCAAGTGGCGCGAGAAGGCTGGAAGTTGTCGCTTGATCGAGCCTAAGGTGGCACGAGGAAGAGACGGAAGGTGGGAGCGGTTAGTGGTTAGGCATTAGCTCCAACCGAAACATGCCTAATCCCACCCATACATCTCCTAATTTTTACTTGCCCTCGATGGTTTCGAATCGAATCGAATCCTTCTAGTGAAAGCTGCTATGTTTGACAATGCATTGTTCGTGACATCGATATGAGATTCTTTTGCCTGGATCCCGATCGATCGGGTCGGCACCTCGCGCTTTCGTAGGTGGCTTCAAGAGATCTGCAAGTGTGAGGATTCGAACTTTATATTGAGCAAGAAATATGAGAGTTACCACGTATTGATCCAGTTGAATTGAGCCGTGCTATACTTTTAAGTTATAAGTAGTGCTCGGGGTGCAAAATGGTTTTGTATACATCGGCATGTGAAAATACGACACCACTATGTGTTATTCATTATTTGCAAGCTACATGATTTTATAACTTTCAACCATGATATATCTTGTATGGCCAGAGCTTATTATCGTGTCATAGAAGCTTTCATGATCATTTACTCATCTATCAATTATTGGTTTAATAACCTGATGACACAATATTCACATGGAGAAAGTTCAATTATTTCCCTATTCCACCACTAGTAAGTAGATATTGCCCATCTAATTCTTTGCTTTTTCTCCACATTAGACTAGTTTTATCGAGTCATGAGTCCCTATATTATAACTTATTTATCACAACCATAGTAAATAGTAATTTTTGAAAGCACAATATTGGGCGATGTCTGGTGAGTTTATGAGAAATTGCTGAACATGTATGAAAGGATGAAGGAAAGTGTTTGGTGCTTGAGGCGAATTAATTTTGGAATAGAAAGAGAGTTTGCCAATGAGGCATTAAAGAATGTCGCATTAGTTACCACCGAGAATTGGATAGAGCACTCACTTAAGAGAAATTCTCAAATAATATTAGCTCAAATCTGTATGCTTTCAATTGACAATGCACCTTATATATATTGACAAATTAAGACTAGGAAACACCAAATTAAAAAACCACTTGCATTAAGAAACCAACTTGAACTTAAATACTTATTCAGAAAAAGAAATTTCTTCAAATATGGCGCGTAAAATTTATTTCTTACTTTCTTTGTTTTTCCTTACTCTCCTGATTTAGATTTAGACACGGGAGCTTTGCTCTCCCCATCATAGACTTGTGAGCCATTCTCTCCAATCTAATTCTAGATTTAGGAGTTTTAATAAATAAGTATTATGCCTTCAATTTTAATGGTGTTCATGGCAGCTCCAATGTTGAATCTATGCTTGTTTAACTTGTTATTGTCAAAAGTCTTGGTGCCTCACGCTTGCTGAATGTGTCATTCTCACAGGTGTCAAATCAAGGCTTGTTTAAGATTTATGTTGCCTTCGTACAATGATGATACTGGGGACACCAAATGTAGGTGCACATCACCAAAAGGTAGAGCCGTAATTGAGATTCCAGCATATATTTATTACTGATGATGTATGATTCGGTAATTGACTACTGATCATTTTACCTAGATATAATCACAAATTTGTTCTTGATAAATGAACACGCAATTATCTGTACTAACCATGTTATGATGATATCTTTGGTTTGTTTTAGAGCTCTAAGGGCTTGCTTTTGTAATGGTAATCTTTGAGGTTTCCTATGAATCCTTTCATATATCATTCGAGTAATGAATCAAACTTTCTTTTGACCAAACAATATTAGGAAACTTCGTTCAACAAGGAAATCCACGAGGCTTTAATCAGGAAACAAACTCAAACTCGCAAAGTTACTCATTGAAAAGGATCAACATATAATTAGAGAATCTACTCATATTAGAAAAAAATAGACACTAATTAATTAGCCTACTAAAAATCTATGAATCGACGGTCGACCTAAATCTGAAAACAACTCTTCAGCCTAGACCTGGCCGAGGTTCTCCAATTTCTAAGAACTCCATCTCGGACGCTTTCTTTTCTCCATTGGACCCCCTTCTAGATAGCGATGTGGCCGAAATCTCCCTTCATCCGGCACGAAATGTCAAATGGCCTAATGAAAGTCATTAGGTGGAGTCGTGAGTTGATCTTCAATGGATTCAAAGTAAAATCCCTCTGTAAGGTATAAAAGTCACGGCTCCTCAGTTTTTTCATGGGCAATTTTCAGATCAATTAGCGTCTCTCCCTCTCCCTCTCCCTCTCTCTCTCTCTCTTTTCTGTCGCTCCATGTTCGTGAGCAAACTGCACATCAACCGACTCTGCTGCCGTAAGTCTCACAGGAATCGAGCCCAAAGCTACAGACCCACCAAGAAAAACTTCACCTTCCGCGCACCCGCGATCGCGCCCGCATGGATCACTCCAAGAACTCCGTCTTGAACCTCACCGTCCTCTCCCTCCTCTCCTCCGCCGTCATCCTCCTCTGCTTCCTCTCCGCAACTCGCTTCCCCCCCCTGCCCCGCCCCGACCCCGGTAAGTCGCTCGACCCCCCATCAAAGCTCTCTCCTAAATGTCTTCCGGCGTCGCTCACTCCGATCGTCTTTCAGGCCTCGGCGCACGCGCACGCTCCGGCGGACGGCCTGGGGTCCGCGCTGGCCCGGGCGGCAATGCCTGACAAGACCCTGATCATCGCCGTCGTGAACAGGGCGTACGCAGAGCAGGGCGTGGAGTCGGACAAGTCCATGCTGGGCCTCTTCCTCGAGAGCTTCTGGCTCGGGGAGGGCACGCGGGGGCTGCTCGACCACGTCCTGGTGGTCGCCGTCGACGAGGCCGCGCACCGGCGGTGCCTGTTCCAGCGGCTCCACTGCTACCGCCTCGAGACGGAGGGCGTCGACTTCGGGGGAGGCGGTCTACATGTCGAAGGGCTTCGTGAGGATGATGTGGGCGCGGACGCTGTTCCTGACGGAGGTACTCCGGCGAGGGTACAGCTTCATCTTCACGGTACGCACGGCCGCGGCCATTGATTGCGTCATTGATTTCTCGATCTTCGGTTTCGAATTTGAAGAGATTAGGAGGAAGATCGATCGCGATCCGTTTCTGCTTGGTGAATATACTTCACCAGTATTGACGGCAATAAAGAAGGCTGGAAATGGAATTATACATCGAACCAAATTTTCATAAAAATTCATTAAAGTAGGGAAATAGGATATATTAGGTTTCTAAATGAATTAATAACGTGATATATAAAGAGATGTATTACGGTTCTCGAATTATTTTTTTATGAAATATTACATGTATCTTGGCTTTAGTATTGCGACATTAGTTTAACTAGCCGTCGGTCGAGCATATGCGCTAGGTGCATGCTCCATGATTTTTGGTGACGGATTGAAATCATAGATAATTGTGCTTCCGGTGTTTCCGACTATCTATTTTAGTAGCACTAATTACTATTGAAAGAACTACATTGCTCAATGTAATGTTTATGTTTATGGGCGGTCAATTTTAAATTAGGAATGTTTGGAATGACTAAATTGATTCCAAGTTTTGGAATCGAAGAAGTCAAATTTGAAACTGACCCTTTGTTTCTTTTTGTTTCATTGTTGTTAATAATTCATATTTATTTTTATTATTTGAAATCTATGAATATCCCATAAAAAACAAACATGATCAAATGAAATACTTCAACGTAAGAAAGTAGAAAGTGTTTTACATATATAGATTTAGGTTTGATTTTAAACCGATTCCCAGGTATAACTGATAGTTCTTGACAATGGAAACCAAACAATCTAGGTCTAGTCCCAAATTTTTTACTAGAATACGGCTTTGCGTGAATTGGCCCGGAACCGGTCGTATGAAACCTGTTCGATTAGGTTCGTGGGTTGAACCGGCCTGATTACTAAACTTAGTGGATTTTAATAATTTTTAGCTTTATTTTGTTGGAATCAGAAAAAAGAAGAAGCTATAAATATCATATTTTAGATAGTTTGAGAGTGGATGGCAATCTCCAAATCCCTGCTTTCCCTTTTATTGATGGCATAAATGAGTTACATATCTAGCAAATCTTTCCTAGGGTTTCTCCACGTCTGTTTCAGATTAGCAACTCAAATTGTCAAATTTCACCTAAATTAAACTAATACATGACAATTAGGTAAACTGGATGCACCAAACTGCTAATTCAATATTATTTGCTTAACCATATACCTTCACGCTTCAAACCAGTCTTAAAGTCAATTTCGGTATTTTTATTTGTCTCTTTTTCTTAATTTTTCCATATTAATCCAATATTATTTTATTGTGCTATAATAGGTTCAAATTTCACATGATCATATGCATATGTTGTTGTGTCAATGTGCAGTAACATTTTATCAAACAACGTTTCCCTTTTCGCAGGACACCGACGTAATGTGGCTGAGAAACCCGTTCGCAAGGCTGAGCCGCAACCAGAGCGTAGACCTCCAGATCAGCACCGACCTGTTCAACGGCGACCCGCGGCCGGAGAAGAACCTAATCAACACCGGGTTCTACTTTGTGAGGTCGAACAACAAGACGGTCGCGCTGTTTGAGGCGTGGTACGCCCAGAAGGACAACGCCACCGGGAAGAAAGAGCAGGACGTCCTGCAGGACTTCGCGCGGGAGGGCGCGTTCGGGGAGCTCGGGCTCAACGTGCGGTTCCTGGACACGCGCTACTTCAGCGGGTTCTGCCAGGACAGCAAGGACATAAGGGCCGTGTGCACCGTGCACGCCAACTGTTGCCGGAGCATAGGCGCCAAGACCTTGGACCTCACGGTGGTCCTCCAAGACTGGAAGCGGTTCCGACAGTCTGACAAGGAGGAGAACGCTGCCGTCGGTGGTGTCAATGGAACCGCGGCGCCATACAGATGGCCGGACCACGTCGGCTGTTGGAAGTCATGGAAGAGGGCAGGGAACAGCACCCCGATTTCATAAGAAGAGAGAGGGGTCCAATTCGTTTAACAGTACCAAAATTTGAGAGGATAAACGTTTCTCATGGTGATTATCTTCCTTTTTGTATATCCCACTGGTACATTCAGTCATGCAATGTGTTTGGAAACTCACCAGTCAGAATTCAATCCATCGCTCATCTACGTCAAAACATGCAAATTCGGGCGACATGGCACTGCGCAACGATTTCACTCGGGACCCTTTTGCATTTTGATCTCGAAGACAGCCTTTTGATATCGTAAAAACCAAAACAGAACAGGCATTTCACCAAGATTTTGAACGCTATGAAGTTGCAATATGACACAGCATTTCATCACGGATGCAGCAGTTAAAAAGGGTGTAGTCGCCCACGTGGGTAGTTAAATTTTTCCATGGGCCGACACCAAGTAATCAATATACAAGTCCCACTGACAATTTTATCAGTCAGGACCGTGTGCAGACAGCAGGAAATGGAACCGTCTTGGGAGGATTAGAATCCACATCCAAGAGCTTCGGCTCATCCACATCTAAAGTAAAAACCAAAAGGAGACATGGGAGGCAGACGGCAAGATCAAAGCTACAGAGAGACTACAAGATCAATGTGCATAAACCACTGCATGTATCTTCAAGACTGATGTGCAAAGACTCCCTCCAGGCATCAGACCCACATCAATTGGAACATCTGGAGGTCCATAAAAGCAAAGCTCGAAAAGACTTTGCCAAAGCGTAAATGGGACACTGAGCTGACATGGAAACCAGATAACAAGCTTCCCAAGCAGATCAGACAGGACCAGGTAGAGAGAGAGAGAGAGAGAGGACCAAAAGATGAAGTGTGTCAAGATAAGCTTAAATTATCCAACAAAGGTATTACCTTATGCATATTCCAGAGTCCCCTATCACTAAAGACATCAAACAAAAAAGGAAAAAAAGAAAAATCCCACTGCAAAATAGATCTATCTTAGCTCTCCTAACAATCAAATCCTACATAAAGACCAAAGCTTTTGCTCTTGCTCAGCTTTGTCCAACTCCAATCACTAACCCCTGATCTACAATCTTTCCCTTAACCCCCTCTTGATAAGCGACCATCATCATCATCATGATTAGCCAACAGAAGCGGCAAGAAGCAACAGCAAAGTTCAGAAATTTTCATCTTCCCTGCCGGTCGCCAATTTCGATTTCAGGCTTCCGGAGTAGGCATCCTCTTGGCCTTCTTTTTCCGCTCCGCGACCGCCTTGGCGAAGGCCTCGACGATCCGTTGCTGCGACTCGAGGATCATCTCCGTCCGCTTCATCTCCATCTCCATCCGCATGCTCTCGATCTCCCGGGCCATCTCCATCTTCATCTGCTCCATCCTCACGAACCCATCCCCCAAGACCTTGATGGCCCCTACCATCTCCTCCAACGGGTCCTTCTCTCTCCCCCTCTTCCCCATCCCGCTCATTTCCCTCGCAACCCTAGCTCCGTATCCGCCCGCGCCGCTGCCACCGCCACCGCTTCCTCCGAAATTAGGGCCGAAATGGGGCTAAAATTAGGGTTCGCATCAGTGGCGGCAGGACCCATGTTGAATTTCTTGTCGAACTTCCAGTAATTCACTCCGGGCTGAGCTATGCTCACTCCGGTGGGGATCTTGATACGGAACCCGCCTCCTGCCGATTTGCTCCCGCTGGCGTGCTCGGTCCCGATCCCGTTGTGGTACAAGGCATGGAGGTTTCTTGAATTCGCGGAGGAGCCGTTGTTCTTGAACTTGTGATCGAACTGCGCGCTGCCCAGGAACTCGCTCTCGTCGTCCTCGTCGTCGTCGTTGAAGTTGTCGTCGTCGCTGTCGGCCTTCTCGGCCTTGGCCAAAGTGGCGGAGGCCGGGTTCAAGGAGTTGGAGCCCTTCTCCATGGAGTCCATGCGCTTGAAGTGGACCCAGGAGGAGATGAACCGGGAGACGGGGATCGAGCGGGCGCGCTGGAGCTCGGTGCGGTACCGCTTCCGGAGCTTCTCCATCTTGTGCCGGCACTGCACGGCCGTCTTGGCCGGGGACGCGGAGGGGCAGCAGGAGGACACCGCGTCGGCGACGTCCTGCCAGTGGTTGGCCTTGAGGTTCCCGCGGCGGAGGGAGTACCACTTGTCGCGGTACGCGTCGATGAGGGCCACCGTCTCGTCGTGGGACCAGCACGGCGGCGGAGCCGCCGCGGGTTGGTGATGGCCGGCTGGGCCAGGGTGATGGTGGTGGGCTGACCCATGGGCGGCGAACCCGGGATGGCCGCCGACGTGGGGAGGGAGGCGAGGACGCGGGCGGCGGCGAGGGGGAGGGCGACGGGGAGGGGAGGGCCGGGAGGGGGAGCGGCTCCGGCGAGTCCTCGTGGGGCTGGGGGGAGCCGAGGGGCTGGACGGGGTCGGGAGGAGGGAGTCGGCGGCGGCGTCGGCGGCCGTGGCCATGGGCGGCGGCGGGGGTCGGAGAGGGGTCAGATCTGAGCAGATCTGGGGATCGGAGGAGGCGAGGGGGCGGCGGAGGGGAGGCGGAGGGGGCGGCGGCGGGGGAGGAGAAGGGAGGAGGAGGCGGCGGCGCAGGATAGCGAAGGGAGGAGGAGGGGGAGAGGGGGAGGAGGTGGGTGGTGGAGAAAAAGAGAAAGGCATGGTGGTGGAGGAGGGCGGAGGAGGATAAGGTTAAAAGAGGGGTGGGAGGGGGGAGGGGGTGGGCGTTGGGTGGGTGGGGGTAGGGAGGCGTGTGCGGCTGATCTTGAGATCTAGAGAGAGAGAGAGAGAGGCCACCGCTGAGGTGGTGGTGGTGGGGGTGAGGGGGCGAGGCTAAAGTGCGCGGGGTTGGGCCGTGTGCACCGCCACGGGCAGGGCAGGAGGCGGGGGAGGGGTCCACCCTCCTCCTGGCCACCCTCCGTGAAGATATGCATTGATGACGTCGGCGGCCACGTCCGCCGCCCGCGGCTGTGGATGGTGACGTGGTCGGCATTTTCAATGTGGTTGGGGGTGGTGGTGGCGGTGGTGGCCTGGTCTGGTGGCGAGGCGAGAGAGAATGCTGGGGGGAGGGATGATGAGTTTTGGAATGAGGGTTGAGGTACACTAATTTCGATCGTGGGGTTTCCGTGAAAAGAGCTCCTCCTCCTCCTCCTCTTTGTCCTCTTTGTTTTTTTTTTTTTTTTTTTTTTGGGTCGATGGAGGATGATGATGGTTCCTGCGATTTTATAACGGCATTTTGATCTGGAGTTGGGTTTTGCTAAAGAAAAAGAAAAATCGGGATCCGGAGCTGGATAAGTTGGCCATTGGAGCGTCCAAATGACGGAAAGCCCAGAATGAAAAGAATAATGACGCCCCTTTAGTTTGAAAGGACACGTTTGCCCTTCCGATTCGGTGAGGTTATGCGCTTAATTTTCAAATTGCGGGGGACTTTACGAGTAGCACTCGGTTTCGCACGTCCGCTAGTGAACACGGCGAATCCTGACCCTCAATCGCCTGCGACCCCCAACAAACCCCCCGTCCCCGGGGCGGCCGCCGCTGTCCTCGTGGCGGGGCCCACCACCGTTGACGAAGGGACCGTCCCCACCATTCTCTCTCTCTATAAATCGGGCGGCAAATAATGGCCCGACGCCCATTGGCCAAATTTTGTATGTCTGGGAAAGGATTTTCAGAAACCGCCTCGAAGGAGGCCGAAAGTGTTCGTCTTTCTCGTCATTCAAGTTCGGCAATTTTTATTTCAAAATTACCATCGCTATTTTTTTTTTTAATTTTTCGATTTTAGCCAAGTTTGTAACTATCAGTCATCTTCCCCTCGTGAAGTCGACCGGTGAGGCTAGATCTAGTTGTCAGTGAGGTTGCACAAATTAAGGGATTATCACCCGGGATTGCATGACCTTACCTCAGGCAGCCCCCTAGGCAAGGGGCCACTTGAAGTTGTGCAATTTCAGATAATAGTCGTCGATGCCAAATTTCGATGGTTGGCTTTATTAGAGGGTTTGGGCTTTTTTTCTCCATTTTTTAATAGAAGAAAGAAAAGTCAATTGCAAGAATGTTTTTCCAAATACTATTTAATCCAAAGTAGCTTCATAATGGATTTTTAACTTATAATTTATATATAAGAAAAAAAAACTACTTTAATTTAGACTTCGTTTATTTTATAAAAAATGAATGATTTAAAAATTATTTTCTAAAAGACGAGTACTTGTATCGTTTACGAAGTATGAAAATTTTTACATATGAATTGTTATAGATAATGAAAAAATTACCAATTAACTAATTATTTTAAGTAATGAAAGCATTAATTTGCAATATATATATATAATTTATTTTTATGAAATAAATGGAGTCATAAAATCCTTGGTGGTTTTCTTTAAACTTTTCCCCGAAAGTCCTAACAAATGCGATCTCCAGGCGGTGGGACCTCCATCCAGAGTCATGAAATCTTGTGAAGTAGATTCTATTCCTTTTACTCCGAGAGGAAAAAAAGAAAAAAACTCTTTATCTCTTTTAAGCTTGTCCTTTCCTTCTTTCTTCTTCACTGCACATGGCCAAAATTTTCCCAAACGAGCAAACCGAAACAGAGCAAGCCAGGATCCAGAAATCCGCGAAATACCGAAGTTCATCGTTGGAATCTTTTCAATTAAAAACAAAGAAATGCCGAAGTTCAGTGTTGGAACCATTTCAATTAGAGTCGTGCGATTTCAGACAATGGCCTGTTGGCGCCAAATCTTAATGGCCGGGTTTATTAGAGAGTTTGGGTTATTTTTTTACCCTTTTTTCTAAGAAAAAAGAAAAGTCCTTTGGAATCTTTTCAATTGAAAACAAAAAAATTAACTCCCCACGAAAGCCTTGGAAATGGGGGACCAAAGAAAGGGACGAGGGTTAGCCACTAAATCAGAACCATCTCTCTCTCTCTCTCTGAGATTCTGCAATGGAGAAGTAGAAGAGCCCGAAGTCATTGCTCTTTCGTTTGTCCCCGACCGTCCGGTCATCCATCCACGACCTTTCCTTCCGTCGCCGCTGAGGATGATTTGCTCAGCACCAGCACCAGCACCAGCACCAGCACCGACCGCAGGAGTGCGACTTGATCGAGGAATAGAAGTCGAGGAGGCGGCTAATGGCGGAGACCGTCGGCGAAGACCCAGGTGCGGTGACCTAGCATTTCAGCAGTCATAGAAGATGAGCAGTGGCCGAGTGAGAGCAGGAACAGAATTTGATTAGAAAAAAAGAATAGCGGGAGCAATTTAGGGAGAACATAAAAGTTTTGGAAATTGCATTTCTAGAATGTTGAAAGTCAAGACAAGGAATTTGACTTTGCCAAAACCAAATTTTCTTCAAAGTGTTAAAAAAAAATTAGGTTGTTTTTTTTTTGGAAGCTTTACTACCCAAGAAAGTTAAGCACACTGAGGCCTATTTAATTTCAGGTAGACCCTCTACTATAGTCAACACGCTATATATGGAGTTTGTAATTTATTGGAATAGTTGATAATTTCGAAACGCTTAGAATAAATGCTAGCGAGCTAATAATTCACTAGACAAACGCACCGATCGCTTTTTTTACCAGCACAATTGCTTTTTTACAAGTATTATGTAAAATCTACTGATCTAACTAGAAATTTACCAAGATATTTTTTTTTTTTGGAATTTTCCCTATTTGACTAATAGAATTTTGTGGGCATGTATTGAACAAAGACAAGGGTTTGTCCAATACTCAACAAAACAACCCTAATTTTCTGATCCTTTGAATGGGTAAAGTTGTTTCCAAGGTGATTCGGCTTCAGTGACGACGATCATTAGGCCTTGAGCAAGTGTTATTGTAACAAGTTACTGCTTTGGTTGCTTGCTTGATCGAGCCCGGCTACTTTGCCATGAACTCGAACGTGCCTAGGTAGAAATGCCCATGACTTTATCCTCTTATCCCATTCAAAGGTGGATCGCCTTTGAACGGGAGGGGCTTGACACCTTCCGGCGTCTTGTCCAAAGATAGTTCTTGCAGAAGCTGAGAGCGCAGTAGAGCCACTCGCCCATCGAATGTTAAATATGGGTTTTTTTTAAGTCAAAAAGTCAAAAGAAAAAAAAAAAAGGAAAGGCAAAAATGAAAAGTTGAAAAGTCAAAAGTAGCAACTGCTCCGGATAAGGAAAAGAAGAAAGAGAGGACGAAGGAAGAAGGAAGAAGGTGAGGAAGAAATAAGAGAAAGGGCCAAAAAAGGGGGTTTTGTTGTAATATCAACGTGCAGAGGTTCTTGTAAATTAAGTCAATATGAAAATACTAAAAAAATGAATGATAAATAATAAAGATAAAAAATTTACATGATTTGATATGAGTATTCAGAGTTATAATTACTTGCATATTTGAATTTTTCCATATTTGAATTTAAAGAATTTACAAATAAATAACTCCGATTGAGCAGGCGGCTCACTTTCTCAAGGAGCCTACAGGCTTTTTCTTGTGCGGCGCTGTTCACTGAGCAAGCCCTTGATTTTATTTTATTTAAATTTTTCTTCTTTGATGCAGTTTCAAGGAGTCAAACGAATTGTCCCTTTGTTGACCGACCAATCGCAGAGCACAAAGGAGACGTTCATTGTACGGAGCTAAAGAGGATTTCTCTTAAACGCAGTCTTCAATACTTTCTTTAATAGGAAAAGCTAAATACTAGAACTTATCCAAGCGCATCATATTTCGTAAATGGCTAAAATTGGAGACGTGATCTAATAGGTTTTGTGCTAGAAACATCTTGATGAGTTGGATTTACTACATATCGCAACTAGGTAACTGATATCGCTCTTTATTCACGTGATCAAAGTAACATTTGGGATTAGGGCATATGGGGTTCTTTTAAGGAGGTGTTAGCTATAAATATAGATAGCAATGATAGTTTAGGATATTGTGAAATTGTAGAATTCTATGAAATTCAATTTGAGTTTACGATTTTCTTGAAACAAAATTTTAAAATTGACTGCAAGTGATGAACAACGCTTGACTAGCGGCTTTCTGACCCAATTTTGCTGGTTTTTAACTTGATTTTGGCTAGGCTAAGTTGTGGGTCTTCTAGTGCTATGGAAGATCTTTTTGTTTGCTATTTATTTATTTATTTATTGTAAGAGTTATGGCGTGACCAAGTTTCGCATTCAAGCTTCGCAGTGCAGAAAATTTTGAATATTCACTTCCGTTGAAAGTTTTGTTAGTGAGTATGGATCATTTTGTTAGCATTTAAAATTAATATAGTTGTTTTGTATTTGTTGTAGTATTTTATTTAATTTGATGTTGATTCTCATTTAATTGATAAGATTACAACATTGTTGGTTCATATAGCTGTGGGTTATTGGATTTTGGGCATTCCCCGATGAGTGGCGGTATCTCTTTTTAAGTTTGTAAATCCATATTTCAAAAATGAAATGGATAAGTTATGTTATGAGTTAGGAATGGACATATTTCTTGCATAAATTGAATAGGGAATTTACTGCCATTTGCGCATTAAATATGAAAATGTTATCTTTCTATTATAGTCTAAATTGCTTGCCTGCAAATGGGCTTACAAAACCTTTTGGGAAAGATTCATGAGAAGTCCTTGACTTTAAATATAGTCTATGAACGATTACATACTGATTTGCAGGCTTTTTTTTTTTTTTTATGAAATGAAGTTTGAAATAGTTTGAGAAACATATCATGATATATGAAATAGTTTCCAGATTTGACTTTATGAATTTTAGAGGATGTTGTGGATTTGTGTTAACACTCAATATTATTGTGAGCCCAATGAAGGGCTTGTAGATATGCATACTAGTTTTGGATATCCTTATAAGTCAAGCCACTGACAATATAAGTGAAGACCATGCCAAATAAAGAACTTGGTTCCTTTGTCACAGGGCACTATACGTGATCATGGTTGATATTTGAACTTGAGATTGTTCATTTGAATAGACTATTTACATGTGCGATGAAATCGATTAGTGGATGGAACTATTGATTTTTGTTACGATGTTATTGAATTAAATGAATATGTTATTTTGATCTTAAGAGTTGTTGTAGTTTGGATTTGGTGTAAATGAGTTGTGTGTGTTTTAAATGTGCACAATGATTGCTTGATTTACGTAGTAGAAGAGATGTATTACTTATTGGATTGTGGTTATTTCTTTCATACGTCTTTTGTGTTTTTAGGTTTCTCTATCAATGACAAATAAGGCAAGAGTATAGGTAGAAAACTTTTGAGAGTTGTATTTTGGATATGGCCTAAGGGAGTTGTATATATAATTGTTAATAGTTTGTTGGGTTATTCAAGTTCTAAGTTGTACATATTCTTTTTGATGAATTATAGAAACTTTGATATTGTAATTAACTTGTGGTTTTATTTGATATATATATATATATATGAATGATTGGAGATATGCATATGTTTATAGCAAGTTGTTGGTTGTCCTTTGAGATTGTGTCCTTCAGGAACAAGAAAATAACATCGTGATTTGGATTAGATCTCGATGAAACAATACATCAATGAGAAGTTTATTTCAGAAGTTAAATGGATTTTTTGTGGAGGGAAATGGGACAAAACCAAAACTCATCTTTCTTGAAAAATGGAAGAAAAAAAGCCGCTTCATTAAGAAATTCAAGTAGGACAGCCAGATCACGGATGTGGCCCAACTCGGCTTGCCCTCTAGTCTACGACTGTTCGGTTGCGACCAGAGGAAGCCGCAATGGCGTGCAGCTTCGGGGTCCTCCGAGGAAGGTGGCGGCGCCGGTCGGGGCTTCGCCGGAAGCGGCAAGGCGCCGATTGAGGGCTCTGCCAACCCGCGACCCCTGTTCGACGGCGGCGTCTCTCCGGCGTCTGGTCGACTTGGCCGAGGCTCTAGACGATGGAGTTAGGCGCGGGTTTCGATTAGGCATTTTGGCGACCAGGTGGAAGGCGTCTTGAGCAGCAGGGGTTTCGGCGCTCGGCCGAGGCCCGAGCGCGAGTCCGGACCGCCGATGAGGCACGCCAGGGCAACAGGAAACGCATCGGGGACGGGTGGGGGCCAGAGCTTACTCGGAAGGTCGAGGGAGCTTCGGCCAGCTCGGTACCACACACGCATACCAAGTGTTTGGCGAAATGCCTATCTGGGTTCTGAGGAGATGGCGGCGGTCGGCGTCGGTCGGGTGGCTCACCGGCAGCAGTAGGGCATCCCGGGGACGTGTCGTCAGCGGTAGTGGTGGCCCGGAGACTCATCTCCTCCTCTCCTCCCTTCCTCGGTCCCTTCTCTCCTTTCCGGTTCTTCCCTCCTGCTCTGCTCTCTGCTCCTCCGACCTCTGTTCTGCTGCTGTCTTTTCTCCTTTGCTGCAGGTTCCCACGCGAAGGGCAGGAGGAGGAAGACCGGTTGGGATGCGAGGCCGGGCTGAAAAGGGAAAAGAGGCTGGGCCGTGCAGGGTTGGGGTGGGGGAGGCCTGGGCCGTGCGGGGAAAAGGCCTGAGCCGCGCGGGGAAAAGAAAGGGAGGCGGATCGGGCCAAGGTCGGATTCGGCCCGACCCGGCCTCTCTTAGCTTTTATTATTATTATTATTATTATTATAAAATTAAATCATTAAATAATTAATTTAATAATATATATTTTTAATATGTATTTGGAAAGACAAATTTGGTGTCAACACTTATAATTATTTAGATTTTGGCATATATATATATATATATATATATTCTCTTTCTTCATGTTCAAGGACATTAATTCGGTGGCTTCCTTTTGATTTTTGTCTCGAAGAAAAAAAGAAAAAGAAATGGAGTCTAAAATTGAAACCGGTTTAAGAATACCGGTTTCCACAAAATGAATTTGTGGCTGTCCTGTGACCGTTCCACTGTCATTTGGCAGTGGACGGTCATCCTAGCAGCACCCAAACAAATACACAAGAGCCAAGATTTATTTCCATATTCAATCATCGCTTCCCGCGCATTGCACGAGTGTCATGCTAGAATTTCGAATGAAGTTTAACGTAGTCGTTACAAATGGGCAACAGCAATCCATCTCACTTTTCGGGAAGCAGCAACATAACATATCCCATGAGAAAATAAGGGTATCATATTGACATCCGACGTTAAACTTTATTTGAATGTCATTACATAATGCACTTAGAGAGAATCAAGGATATCATATCGAACATCCGACATTATCGATGGACTTATTTCCAATACTGCTTGCATTTCTTAGCAAAAACCTCAAAGCCTTTCTTAGCAAAACCCTTAAAGGAGAAAATACTATCCGAATGGTCAGAACTTTCGTCTAGGCTCTACATATCATTGGGCATGGTAATCTCGGAAATACATAGTATGAAGAATTTTAAACCCGGTGCCATAAATTTCTGTAGAAATAGAAGTGAAACTGCTATCGCTAACGGCAGCGCACCCAACAATTCCACGCTTATCAGACTGAATTTTTCACCCAGAGCATCTGAGAACGGCATGTACCACATAAAGCAAAGGTACGAACAAACCATTGCAGAAGTGGCGAGTAGCACTGGCGACTGCAATGGAAGCTTTTTGGTGAGACAAATGATCATTTGAACAGACACCAAAAATCCGAACGTGTTGCCGCTCATGAAGCTTAAGTAGTTTAGATCCCTCACGAAGGCACTTGTCATGAATGATGCGTATGCTGCAAGGAAGCCTTTCTTGGTTCCAGTGTCTGCCTTTGGGGTAAAGCTTGGAGGCTGAAGCACGGCTTGGTAGGTGGCGCTGGCGATGAGTGTGGCTACGACCAGCAGGGCATCGCGAGGATCGCCCTTCTTCTCTTGTCCTTTGTTCGAATCTTTTGGTGTCTCTTGTCCTTGGTTCGAATCTTTTGGTGATTTAAAACATTGGAGGACAGTTTTGGGAATCGATGGAAGGCAGGTAGCTGCCTTGACATCATCTTTTTGGCAGTCCACCAGGACTATTTCTGAAGAGGGCAAGTTTCCGGCTCGCATGAGGATTTTTCTAATCTCTCGATCAGAGCGAGATGAGACATCCAGAGCGGTTAAGCCACTCTCGTTCAAGGCGTTCACCTCTATGGCCTTGCGAGCAGGCCCACTAAGCATGAAGTCAACCACCTGCAATTTGTTTTCCTTATGTTTGCTTTGTTTTGTCCTCTTTGATGTTCAGACATTCAGATCATACAAAAAGTAAAAGCGTAGAAAATTGATAAGGAAAAAGGGAAAGGTGCAAGAGATTGCGTGCCTCGAAATTTTTAGCGGCGGCAGCGACGTGCAAGATGGTATCCCCGTTCTTGTCCTTCCAATTGATAACCTGCTCATTGTTGTGCTGCTTCAGATGCTCCACCAGCACAACCAATGCCTCGAACCGATTGTTCTTCACTGAGAGGTGGAGCGCCGTCTCCTCTCTGGCAGTCGTCTCTTCCACGGACTCAGGTGAAGCGGAAAGCAATTCCTTCATGGCACCGACCTTACCATTTGCGGCGGCACAATGCAGAGGGATTCTTCTCTCCCTGCCCTTCACAAGGCATAGGTCTTGAGGCCCACCCGCCCTTAAAATCTCCCTCACAGTTTCAACGTCACCTCTAGCTGCTGCGATGTGCGGTGGACTGAAACCATCTGCGTTCACATTCTCCGTGAGCTCCGGCATCAACTTGAGGAGCTCCCGGACAAATTCCAAATGGCCAGCAACACAGGCGACATGCAACGGCGTGTGGCCGTCTCCCTGGAGAACCGCCTCCCTGAGGATGAGTCGATTGCTTCTGATCAGGTCATTCAGTAGACCCACATCGCCTGTCTGAGCTGCGTTTAACAACCTCGGATCCATTTGAGTGTTTATATGTGTATATGTGCCCTTCTACTCAAGAACTGATAATGCTGGATGTGCATGAATCGTGCTTTTATAGAATGGATATTGCCTGATAAAGGGAATGTCTATATTACTTTACTAACACTTAATTTCTTCGAGGAGTTTGTCCTGTCAAAAGGTTACTCTCGAATTGGGCAATTCTTTAATCCCTTGAAGCAATGAATCTAATATGTTCTGGAACTAGATGTCTACCTAGTTAGATGTTTCTTTCCTGTTTAAAATTATTTTTAAGAAAAATATTATTCACTACTCTTAATTTTAATTTCTAATTTCTTAATTCTGTTTCAAAAAGGAAAAGCAATAACTCTAAAAATGCGCTAGAATTCTAAAACCTATCACCAAAATCCAATTGATTTTAAAACTTTTAAAAGGAGCAATCAAGTTTTTTTGTTAATTATATCTAATTTGGCTAATATAAAAAGCCGACATGGCTTTTTATTATTATTATTATTTGCTTTCTCCTATATGGCGTTAATATTAAAAGAGTGAAGCATAAGACTAAAATGATGCTGTTTTAGTCCAAACTTACGTTTTTACCCAAATCTTAGTTAAAATTAGTTTAAAAAAAAATAAAAAAGGATAAATATTTTTTTTTTTAGAAAGCACAAATTGAAAAACGAAAAATAAAAATTAAAACACCGACGCCCATGGTTGCCACCACACCATCGTTGAAAAGGGC
Organism: Eucalyptus coolabah; assembly: GCA_014182585.1. Taxonomy (NCBI): domain Eukaryota; kingdom Viridiplantae; phylum Streptophyta; class Magnoliopsida; order Myrtales; family Myrtaceae; genus Eucalyptus; species Eucalyptus coolabah. Next base: position 21,644,788 of record CM024624.1, on the reverse strand, counting down.
CACAAGGATTGCTAAGGCCTTAGCGATTTGCCAACCACATGCAAGGGTTGTGACGCTCGCCTAGATGTGGGCGAGGGCTGGCGACCTTTGTGCAGATCTGGGATGGAATAGTGGAAATCGTTGAGGCCTCAGCGACCATCCCTGAACCAGTGATGGTTGTGCGTTGACTCCCCCACATTGGCGCTTGTTTTTCTTTTCCTTCTTTTGTAGTTTCTATTTTATTGAAAAAGCTATTATCCTTTATTTATTGTTTAATCAAATTTAACTAAGATTTGGGGTAAGAAAATAAGATTTTGGACCAAAACAATGTCATTTTAGTCTTATACTCCATACTTTAGTTGTTGTTAAAGCCATGTAGGTTATAAATAAAAAGTCACATCGGAATTTTCCATTAGCTAAATTGCACAAAGTCAACAAAAAAAAAAATTGATTATACCAATTTAATAAGTTTTAATAATTTCTTGCACTTTTTGAGATATTTAGGACTTTTGGTGGACTGAACTCTTAAAAAAAAAAAAAAATTTAGAGAGAGTTGCATGGCTTATAAAATTTTAAAAATTCAGTAGAGGAATTTGGATTTTTCAGATGTGATGAAGTAATAAAACTCACATGCCTTAGCATCTGATGCTGGGGATTGGGGACAATGATGATAAAGGGTCCTCGTTCTAACGGCTGAGCAAACTCGACTACGTTTGAATTAGCTTTCCTGAAAGGCTTAAGCCTCCGAAACTCATTGGGAGGAAAATTTGTGGTGTTTGACAAGTTTTCTCAAGAGGCTTATGCCAAATACTAGTCTTGGGAAAATTCAAAGATTAAGGTGGGTCCCATTGATTTTGAGCTTTCAACATTTTCGAATACTGAAACGCTCAATTAATGAAATTTGACTAGTTTCCTATTTTGATGGATGGATCTCCTATCACAAGTTATCGTAAATTTGTATAATTTTTTCATAATTTCTATACAAAATGTCATGATATAAAGGGATGAAAAACTTTGCAATCAAAAGGTGAAATTTATATCTGACGACAATCTAAGTGTCGGACAATCTCCTATACAACAACATGGACACAATCAGTTGCACTAAGTGAATGCTTTATTAAGTAGCTTAAATCTTTTATCGCTTCTCTATCTCCTATACGTTCAATTAGATCATGCAAGCAATCTCCTACATAATAATTGTGTAGGCGCAAAATTTATAAATTTGTGTATTCGTGCCGGTAAATATACCGTTCGTCACAAAAATGATCGCTGAATTTTTTTCAATAAGGCGTTGGTAAGTGTTGGTTAAAAAAAATGATGAGCAATTTTTTTTTCCTAGGGCCATCGACGGCGGCTTCGCTTGGATCTAGGTGAGGCCATGGCGGCCATTGCTGGGCGAGGCGAGGGCCGCGAAGCCCTCACCAGCTGCCGGCGGGTTGCGGCCCTCGCTCGGCCTCGCCCAAGGCCACCTTGCCCGCGGCTTAGCCTAGCTCCCAATCTCGATTTCCTCCGCTTTGTCGCTGTCGGCTTTTGCTCTTCTTCTCCTTCCATGAGCAGAAAGCTGCGAGCAATCCCACTAGCTACTATGATGGCGAAGGCTGGTCTCACCAAGATTTGGGTTAAGCCACGGGTGAGGCGGCCTTGGGCAAGGCCGTGAGGGCCGTGACCCTCTGGTGGCCGACGAGGGCTTTGCGGCCCTCGCCTCCGCCCCGGTGATGGCCGCCATGGCCTCGCCCAAATCCGTGAAGCCACCTTGCCGGCGGCCCTAGGAGAGGCCGGGCGAGGGCCATGAAGCCCTTGCTTGCCCTCGCCCAGTAGTCGGCGAGCCTCACCGTCTACCGCCGGGAAGAAGACAAAAAAAAAAAAAAAAAAAAATTATACAAATTAATAAAAAATTATAAAAAGTAAAAAAAAAAAATCATAAAAATTGCCACATCATCGTTCGGTCACCGGCCAACATCCACGTTAGCATCGGCCGGCCAAAATTGGCCGGATGAACTGAATTGATATTAATATTAATTGGTTTAGGACTGAATTGGTCAAATTGAAAAGTTTATGATCAAATTGGTACAAATGCAATAGGTTTAAGACTTTTTGCTACTTTTCCCGTTCGCCCATGACCTTGCACTGGAAAGCATGCCCACTAAGCATGAAGTCAACCACTTGTGGGGTGTGGCCAGCTCCTTGGAGAGCCGCCTCCTCGAGGATGAGTTCATTGCTTTTGATTAGGTCATTCAGTAGACCCACATTACCTTTCTGAGCTGCTTTTAATAACCTCAGATCCATTTGAGTGTTTGTATGTGTATATGTGCCCTTGTACTTGAGAACTGATAACGGTGGATGTGCATGAAACGTGCTTTTATAGATTGGAAATTGCTTGATCAAGGGAGTATCTATATTGCTCTACTAACACTTCATTTCTTCGAGGAGTTTGTCCTGTCAAAAGGTTACCCCCGAATTGGGCAATTCTTTATTCAGTTGAAGCATTGAATATAATATGTTCTGCAACTAGATGTTTACCTAGTTAGATGCTCATGTGTCGAAAGTGTTATGATTTAAAAAAAAATAAAAAATATTTCCCGAATAATTTAAAAAAAATATTATTCTTGATTCTTAATTTTAATTTCTAATTTCATTATTGTGTTTCAAAAAAGGAAAAAAGGGAAAAATATAATTGTGTAAATGCACCGAAATCCTAAAACCTATCACCAAAGTACAAGAGTACAATCAAGTTCTTTTGTTAATTATATCCAATTTAACTAATATAAAATGCCGACGTGACATTTTTTTATTATTTGTATTCTCCTATATGGCATTGCTATTAAAAAGAGTGAAGCATAAGACTAAAATGGCATCATTTGATGCCATTTTAGTCCAAACTCACTTTTTTTTACCCAAATCTTAGTTAAATTAGATAAAAAAATTAAAATGGAAAAATAATTTTTTTAAAGCACAAACTAAAAAACGAAAAATAAAAAAGAAACACAAACTCCTATGGAAGAAGTGCAGCATGGTAAAAAAGGGCCATGAGGGTTGCCAGGGCCTCAGCAACTTGCCAACCACAAGCAAGGGTTGCGACACTCCCCTAGATTTTGGTGAGGACCGGTGACCTTCATGCAAATCTAGGGAGGAACAGTGGCCATCGTTGAGGCCTCAACGACCATCCCTGAAATGGCGATGCTGGTGCATTGACTTTACCACATAGGCGCTTGTTTTTTTATCCTTTTTTTTTTTTAGTTTCTATCTTATTCAAAAAACTATTATCCTTTCTTATTGTTTAATTGAATTTAGCTAAATTTAGGGCAAGAAAATAGGGTTTTGACCAAAAAAGATCATTTTAGTCTTATACTCCATACTTTTGTTGTTGTTAATGCCACGTAGGACATAAAGAAAAAAGTCACATTAAGACTTTTCATTGGCCAAATTGGGCAAAGTCGACCAAAAGACTTGATTGCATCAATTTAATAAGTTTCAAGATTTCATTGCACTTTTTCAACTATTTAGGACTTTTAGTGCACTAAACTCTTAAAAAAAAAGGGAGAGTTGCGTGGCTAATAAAGTTAAGAAAATGCCTTAACATCTAATGATGGGGATTGGGGAAAATGATGATAAAGGATCTTCGTCCTGATGGCTAAGCAAATTAGACTGCATTTGATTAAGCTTTCCTAAGGGTTTAAGGCAAATTTGTGGTGTTTGGCAAGTTTTCTCAAGAGCCTTTATGCCAAATACTAGCCTTGGGAAAATTGAAAGATTAAGGTAGGTCCCATTGGCCTTGAGCTATCAAAATTCTTGGAAAATTGAAACACTCAATTAATGAAATTTGGCTAGTTTCCTATTTTGATGGATGGATCTCCTCTCGCAAGTTGTTGTGTATTCGTATAATTTTTTTGTTTCCTATACAAAATGTCATGATATAGCTGGAACTGTCAAGGTTTAGGTTCTCCTTGACAGTCTAGCACCTTCGAGTCTTAGTGGCTCGTGAGAGACCTAATCTGGTTTTTCTTATGGAAACGAAGAATCAGCACCCGGTGGTGGAAAGAATAAAAAAAAGACTAAAGTTTTCATCTATGTTTGTTATGAATCCTATAGGCATTGCGGGGGGTTTGGCTTTATTATGGGATGAGTTGGTGCAAATCACGATTGAGTATAGCAGTCCAGAGGTGATTGATATTGTCTGCACAGATGCTGGTAATGGAGTTAAAATGAAGATTTCATTCCTACATGCCTCTACTAATTTTCAAGAGAGAGTCTCTCTTTGGAACTTACTTCGAGCTAGAAATGGTATGGCATCATTACCTTGGCTTTGTTTAGGTGATTTTAATGAAGTGTTGTATCATTGGGAGAATGTGGGTCGACGTTTAGTGGAAAGATTCAGAATGATGGCGTTTTGGGAATTTGTCGATTCGTGCTCCTTAATAGATATTGAAAGTAAGGGGTGTGCATTCATGTGGACAAGCAACAGGGAAGGAGAGGAACTAGTCAAAGAACGGCTTGATCGAGCATTTTGTAATTTAGAATGGCGACTTCTATTCCCTAATGCCGAAGCTTTTGCATATCCAGCCATAGGTTCTTATCATGGTCCTATTCTACTATGCTTAAACTCACTTAAAAAGATACAACAGAGATTATTCAGATTCGAAGCTTACTAGTTAGATCACCCTGAGTGTGCAGATGTAGTGGAGAAGGCTTGGAAGGCAACGCATGGCCAGCAAGGACACCTAGTAAGGAAGACAAAACAAGTGACCCAAGAATTGAGAAAGTGGAGTCGGAAATCATTCAAAAATGCATCAATACAGCTCGATCAGCTCAGAAACCAGATTACTTAGATAATGAACAGAATAGACTAGCTAAATGTGAGGGAGGAATATCACGATTAACTGAGAAAATGGGTACACTATGGCGTTGGGAAGAAATGTATTGGGGCATTAGATCCAGAATAAATTGGCTAAAATGGGGTGACCAGAATACGAAATTCTTCCATGCAACAACCATTCAGAGGAGACAAAGAAACAAGATCAATATGCTACGGCTTGAGGAGAATGTATGGAGCCGTGAACCCTAGATTATCAAGCAACATATCACAAGCTATTATAAAGATCTATATACATCTGGTGGGCCTCGATACTATCAGCCAGTCTTAGAGCAGTGCCCGCTTGTCATTTCGATGAAATGAATGAAATGTTGACAAGACAAATTACAAAGGAAGAAGTGCAGCAGGCTGTTTTTCAAATGGGGGCAACTAAGGCCCCAGGACCATACGGGTTGAGTGGCCTCTTTTATCAAAGTTAGTGGCATCTTATTCAGGAAGACATTTTCCAGCTTGTGGATTCTTTCTTTAAAGAAGGTTTGCTTGATCCGGCACTAAACGAGACCTTTATAACACTTATCCCCAATGTGGCCAATCCCGAGAGTATAACAGAATTCCGACCCATCAGTTTGTGCAATTTTAACTATAAAGTGATTACTAAAGTCATGGCGAACAGACTCAAACCTTTGGCTCTCATCTATTATTTCCCCGAAACAAAGTGCATTTGTAGGCGGCCGCCAAATACAGGATAATATTTTTATAGTCCAAGAAGTCCTACATCAACTAAGAGTGAGAAAAGGACGCGGAAAATTCCAAGCAGTGTTGAAGCTGGATATGCAGAAAGCGTATGATAGGGTTGAGTGAGACTTTTATGTGATTGTATGAAGAAGATGGGCTTCAACGAGAAATGGGTAAGTCTGATCGATTTTGTATCTCCTCGGCTCAATTTCACATCCTAATTAATGGGGAAGCGGGGAAAGTTTTGCGCCGACCCAGGGCATTAGACAAGGGGATCCTCTCTCACCTTACCTTTACATAATTTTGGCCAATGTTCTTTCCCACATGGTGCAAAGGGCTGTTATCGATGGAAGCTTAAAAGGTATTCAATTGAATCGTCACTGTCCTACTCTATCCCACCTATTCTTCGCAGATGATGCTATATTTTTCTTGGACGGAACAATTCGGGAAACTCAAAATCTTGCAAATATACTGAATTGTTACTATTTTGCATTTGGCCGTTAATCAATCTTAATAAATCTGGGCTGCTTTTTGGGGCAAGCTGTCCATAGGACTTGAAAAGAAACATGGTAGTTGAAATGAGGGTCCCTATATTAGAAAAAAACTGGAAAATACTTGGGGATACCATCAGATTGGGGCCAAACCAGAAAACAGATGTTTAATTGGATCATGGCGTGGGTGGATAGAAAGCTGGAGGGCTGGAAAGAGCAGTTAATATCAAAGGCGGGAGAGAAATATTAATCAAAACGGTTGTTTAGGCATTACCCCAATATGCAATGTACATTTTCAAAATACCTTTATCCATGTGTCGAGCCATTGAAAGGAAAATCTCAGCTTTCTAGTGGAAGAAGAATGTAGCAAAAAAGGTGTACATTGGAAAAGTTGGAATGTTTTAAAGATGAGAAAGGAGCAAGGGGGAATGGGGTTCAAAGATCTAGTGGAATTTAACAAGGCAATGCTGGGAAAACAAGCCTGGAGACTACATCAAGCTCCGAGAGGCCTTATGGAGTAGAATATTTAAAGGCCTCTACTTTCCTTATGGCAATCTATGGAATGCTAAAAGGGGTGGCAGACCATCTTGGGGTTGGCAAAGTCTCCTAGTTGGCCGAGATGCCCTAAAGCCTGATCTGAAATTGGAGGTTGGAGATGGTAAATCTATCAACTTGAGAGATGATCACTGGCTAATGTCAGGAAAAATTGGGGGACCAGCAAATATAAATGAACCCCAATGTGTGGCAGATATCATCGACCCAAACATGCGCACATGGAACACTCAACTTATACAAGAGTTATTCAACAACACCGTATCAGAGGAAATTCAGTAAACCACAATTAGCATAATTCCCAGACCAGATTGTTTAATATGGACAGGGGGGCATAACGTGGGAACTACAATGTTAAACGTGGTTATCATAAACTCAGAACAGCAAACACAACCATCATAGGATACCACGTGTCCTCCTCATATCAAGCTCCAAAGCGATTATGGAAAGAAATATGGCATCTACAAACTACCCCAAGAGTTAGACACTTCATGTGGACCCTATGTAATGAAGGTCTCCCAACAAGGATCAATCTATATCGGAGAAGAATAATACCTGAGCTTGCATGCCCCTTGTGTCACCAGTGGCTAGAATCGTCCGAACATCTATTCATCTTGTGTCAATGGACAAAAAACATCTGGCTGAATTATAATGTCGAAATTGACGTTTCCCCAACATCAATCACAAGAATAGATCAATGGGTATGTGACTACCTTTCCTCTAACAGATCGGCAAGCCAAAAGGCGATCTTTGCGACTATTCTTTGGCTAATATGGAAGGCACACAACACTATGATATTTCAAGGTAGGCAAACATCACAACACCAGCTAATCAGTGAAGCGGTTTTGTTACAACAACTATACGAGAAGTGGCAGCCAAGAAGAAAAAAGATTACCTCAAAAACGCATAGTTGGGTGCCTCCAGAGCCGGGTGCTTTGAAGATCAATGTCGATTGTTCATGGGAGGAGAAAGGATTAGAGAGCTCCATAGCCGGAATCTGTAGAGGAGTTGACGGGAGGTGTATTGCGGGTTTTGTGAAGAAGATCCGTGCTCAATCGGTACACATGGGTGAAACCCTAGCTATTCACAAGCCCTCGCATGGATGAAGGAGAAGAGAAGCTGGATTGCATTTTGGGCCGAAATGACCTCACGACCTCACGTCCTGGACTATAGATACTTGCTGGCCCAAATGAAGAACGTTTCTTTACGGTTTGAACCGCACCAGTCGAACCGTGTAGTGGACTGGATTGCCAAATCCTTCAACACCGGTTCCCTTCCTACTAATTGGGTACTTCAACCCCTGTATGAACTTTATCTTATACTATGTTTAGATCTTCCTATAAGTTGTAATCCACCATCTTAATATTAATCAAAGACGTATTTTCGACCAAAAAAAAAAAAAAAAAAGGATGTAAAAACTTTGCGATCAATGGGTGAAATTTATTATGTTTTTTTTTTTGACCATATAGGTGTTAAACAATCTCCTATACACTTTCTTACCTTTTACAAAAAAAAAAAAAAAAAAAAACAATCTCCTATACACCAATGTAGACACAATCAGTTGAAATAACTGAACGCTCTATTAAGGAGCTTAAATATTGTATTGCTTCTGTATCTCTATACGTTCAATTAGATCATGCAAGCAATCTCCTACATAATAATTGTGTAGACGCAAAATTTATAAATTTGTGTAAAAAAAAGTTCTTTTTTTTTTTTTTTGGTGCTGATAAAAATACTGTTCGTCAAAAGAACGACCGGTGAGTTTTTTCAATAAGGCGTTGGTAAGTGTTGGTTAAAAAAAAATGACGATTTTCTTTTTTCAGGTGACTTGTTGGGAATTTACCAACACTTTAATGAAATTACCACCTTTTCTCTACAGTGAAACATGGATAATCTGTAGTTTCTATTGATTGGCTCTGCATATTTGTTTGCTTAATAATCGTAATAAAAACAAATGTGGTGCTCCATGTTTAGCACTTACATTATAAAGTTTGTACGTCATGATTACAAGAACGTTTGATTAATTATTGGACATACATATGCAATCTAATATAAATAAAATTTTAATTCTGTTTTTCAGGGGTTTCCGTCTTCTTAATTATTTAGGAATTGAAATGAACTTACGTTTGACCAATTGGATATGTTTTGCTCCATTCTTATTTGGAGGAATTAATTTTCTGAATGATAGATTTTTTTGAAGAATTATACACCTGTGGATAACCAATAAAAAAAAAAAATGATCTTTCTCACACGAGAGAGAGAGAGAGAGAGAGAGAGAGAGAGGTAAAGGTTTTCCTTTGGCGTTAAATCTCCAGTGGCTTGAATTAGAGCTCAATAAAATTTGACGTCAACAGTCTTCCTCCCATCCGATAAAACTACCTGTAAGTGAAATGCAGGAAAGCAAAAGAAGAAATGGCAGGCCCATACATGAACATTTCTTTCTTGGATCTCGTTACTTGGGCCTTGTCACTTTCCCATTTGAAAAAGTTTGGGTATACACGGATATCTCTTAAATTATGTTCTTTCCTTGTCATCATTGGTCTCTTTTTTTTTTTTTTTTTGGTCAGAAACGATACTGATTCGCATTCAAGGAGGATGAAAGTTACAACCTATAGATAGGGCATCTATACAAAGTAAAGTCAATAACTGGACAGGAGGAAATTTGGGCCAAGAAGGAGAGATGGATTTGCGGCGTGGGCCTTAGCGGCCCGGTCGGCTGCTGCATTTGCTTCTCTTCGGTAGTGACGAATCTGCAGGTAAGGAAAGGAAAGGCGCAACAGGGAGATGTCGGCAACGAAAGCGTGAATCTCCCATGGTGAAACACTACGATCGTTGAGCGCTTCAACGAGGGTCAGGCAGTCGGACTCAACAATAAGGTGCGCTTCTTTCTTTCCCTGTTCTAGCAGATAAGTGAGGGTGAAAATTAGGGCTTGAGCTTCACATTGCAGGGGGGAAGACGCCCGAACAGTGCGGCTGAATCCATCGATCAAAATACCGGCGGGATCCCTGAAGACACACGCGATTGCACCCAAGGTGGAATTAGGGGTAAAAGCCCCATCAATGTTTGCCTTGAAACTGCCGTGGTCCGGTGGAGTCCAAAGTCGATTAGGGTTGAGTAGAGGAGATTCGGGGATGGCCAAATGCTGCAAAGAGTGTCTGTACAGCGTTTCTTCTGCAAGGGCCACATCTACAAGCTGATCTGGAGCTGTCCGTTGCCGGCGAAAGGTGAAATGATTGCGGGCCTTCCATATATGCCAGAGGGTGAAGGCGATGATCTCTTCGGAAGGTAAACCAGATTGGGTTTCAAAAACTTCCTGTAGCCACTCTTCTATTCGATTTCTGTTATAGACTGCATGATGAAGCTGTATTCGTGATGAGACCAGATTTTTGGTGTCCATGGGCAAAATAACAGAATGTGTTCAGTGGTTTTACGGGGTTTGCATAGAACATAGCTGACATATAGGGTCCGATAAAATGTGTCGTTGATAGAGATTAGCCTTAGTAGGGAGAGCATTATGACACAATGACCGGATAAAAACTTTAATCTGGGGAGGGGGGGTCTTGAGATTCCAGATATTTCGCCAAAGACGGGGGATGGCTGATAAGAGGATGATGGTTTATTTAAGATTGGAGAGTGAGATGATTGTCGAGGATGTGGTAGGCGGATTTAACGGAATGCGGCTGTTTGTGTGCCTGTCCCGAGATAAGATGATCAGCTGAAGGAGCGTGACTTAACGGAATAGTACTAATGTCCTCAACAATATGATGGTCGAAGTGCTGTTGAAGAAGAGGGATATTCCACACTTGATGCTTTGAGGACTATGAAGCCAGCAACCGGTTTGGATTCTCGCATAAGGAGCTGGTCCGCCAATGATTCTAGAGGTAAGCCATCTGTCCTCGCGAATATTGATGTTTTGACCGTCGCCAACTGACCACCGTAGCTTAGAAAGAATAGCATCTCGACCGATAAGTAAGCTCTTCCATCCCCAAGAGGAATTGGTCTTGTTTGTTGCATGCCGAAAGTGGTAGAATGATAATATATGCCTTCGAATAGTCTAGCCCATAGTGAGGATGGATTTTGAAAAAGTCTCCATGCTTGTTTCCCTAAGAGGGCTTTGTTTAAGATTAATAGATCACGAAAGCCAAGGCCGCCTTCTACCTTTCTCTGTTTTAGAACATCCCATGCTCTCCAATGAATACCGTTTGAAGTACTGCTTGTTTGCCACCAAAACTTAGCAATTTTCTGCTCAATGGATTTACATATAGAAACTGGAAGTTTAAAGATAGACATTGCATATTGCGGGAGAGCACACTGACTGTCTTTAACAAGATCTCTTTTCCTCCTTTAGAAATAAAATACTCTTTCCATCCTTCAAGTTTGGCACTAACACGACCTAAGACCCATGCAAACATATCCTTTTAGACACACCACGGTCGAGATGGAATACCCAAATACTTGCCCATCTTAGATATAACAGGGAACTCTTAACTCAGCAACAAGGTTTTGTTGTAAAATGAAAGGACAATCCTTACCATAGAATAAACCAGATTTTTTTCTGTTAATAGCTTGGCCCGTAGCAAGACAATATTGATTTAAAATACTGGCTAGATTCTGGCTTTCTATGATAGTTCCATTCAAAAAGAAGATTGCATCATCCGCGAAAAATAAATGGGAAAGGGTAGGACAGTACCTAGTCAGTTTGAGTCCTTTAAGAGTGCCAGATTGAACAGCTTGATGCATGAGAGTAGATAAGAGATTGGCTACTAGAATGAATAAATATGGAGATAGTGGATCTCCTGTCTAAGACCCCTTGTAGGCTGAAAGGATTCCAAAGATTCTCCGTTGAATTTAACACTGAAAGTGGCAGTGGTGACACATTGCATCACCCATCGAACCCATTGAACGTGGAAGCCCAGTTTTTTGAGATAGTCCTCTAAAAAATCCCACTCAACTCGATCGTAAGCTTTCTGCATGTCGAGCTTTAAAACCGCCTGAAAATGTTTCTTTCGTTTGCTGATTTTTAAATGATGCAAAACCTCCTGCACAACCATAATGTTATCTTGAATCTGTCTACACTCGTGACATAAGCACTCTGTTACTTTGAGATTAATTCTGGAAGAAACTGCTTTAAACGGTTGGCCAACACCTTAGAAATAATTTTGTATATAAAATTGCATAGACTAATAGGGTGATACTGTTCTAACCTTTCCGGATGTGGAATCTTGGGGATGAGAGCAATGAGAGTTCTATTAACAGTAGAGGGAATTACTCTTGAACTGAAAAAGTTGTTGACTGAAAGATAGATATCCTCTTGAATAATATCCCAATGATTGTGAAAAAATAATCCATTGAAACCATCTCGGGCCGGGGGCTTTATTGGCTCTAAGTTGGAAAGCAGCTTGCATAACTTCCTCCCTGGTTACAATTGCAGTTAAACTGGTGTTCATATCTGCTGTGATGATCTGAGGGCATTGTGCAATAATGGGCGCATAATCTCTAAAGCCGGTTGAAAGGTAAAGTTGTTTGAAATATGTTTGCGTGAGGCACTTAAGCTGAGTTGGATCACGAATCCAGCCAAGGTGCTCGCCTTTTAACATGCTGATGCGATTTCTTTGCCTGCGTTGGATTGTGGTTGCATGAAAGAACTTCGTATTCTTGTCACCCTCTCTTAGCCATTGAACCCTCGAACGCATTGCCCAATATGTTTCCTCTCTCTGCCATATTCTGTGAATTTTGTCTTGTAGGCTAGATACAAGTGCCTTGTCATAGGTAGACCCTGGTTTGTTAATGTGATTTTGAATCTGCTGCTGTAATAGATAGACTTGCTGCTGGTTGTTGCTAAAAAGAGATTTGCTCCACTTGGCAAGAGCAAATGAAGTGCGTTGAAGCTTGCTAGTCAAGGATTGAGGCCGCGTTGTTGGTGAAGTCCATGCTTTGCTAATGATCGATTTGCAGTCTTCCTCTTGAAGCCAGAAAGCTTCAAAGAAGAAAGTTTTCCTCCTTTTAGAAGAGGTCGGTTTAGTGAGTAAGAGAAGAGGACTATGATCGGAGGCCAAAGCTGGGAAAGCAAAAACTTCTGCAGCCGGGTAAGATAATCACCATTCAATTGTACACAGAGCGCTGTCTAGTCTTTCTTTAATGGCTTCATCACCTTCTCTTTTATTCACCCATGTGTAAAAGCAACCCTTACTTTCAATGTCCATAAACATGCAATCATTCACAAACTCTCGAAAGGAAGTTAATCAGTATGACTCCATAATCTTTTTCCCCTGCTTTTCCCAGTGGTAAAGGATGTCATTATAATCTCCTATGCACACCCATGGAAAGGAATTTGAAGTCCGAATCTGTTTGATATCTGTCCAGACTTGCTATCGATGATGGTAAATCGAAGGCGCATGAAGACAGGTAAGTCTCATAGTTTTAGCAGTTTGATTCTTGGTACAAATTGTGTCGATGAAGTTGCAAGTAGAATGCTCAACTGTTAAAGTCACCTCCTGGTCATTCCAAAAGAGTACTAAACCTCCAGCCAAACCTATAGGGTTTACTACAAAAGAACTTGAGAACTTCAGCTGTCTCTTAAGATTCTCGAATCGGCATTGCTTGATTTTTCGTCTCCATCAAAAAAAAAATGATATTAGGCCTTTCGCTGGCCACTAGGGCCCTAATGCTTGAATTGTCGGGGATTGCCCAGCCCCGACAATTCCAACTTAGGATCCTCATTTGTCATGTGGTGGCTTTTTAAGGCAAGCCACCTCGGCCCATGTTCCAACCCCTTCGGTGGAAAATATTGGGGTATCCAGGAGAGTTGAGTCATCAAGAACGACAGTTGCATTAGAAGAAGTTTCATAAGGAGTATATCGTTTGGTTTTTTTCAGAGGGCTTGATTTGGAGATTGACCTTGGAGTCTTGATTTTCTTGCAGAAGGAGTGATTCTCTGTTTCACTGTGCGGTAACGGCAGCTGGTTGAACATCGGAGATTTTTGTTTTAGGTCAACAGAAGGAGAAGGCTGCTGCACAATTGATGAACGTTCTGCTTTAGTTGCTCCTGTGTCTGAATGCTGATTGAGAAGCTGAGGGGCTGGAAGTAGTAAAGGAGTTGTTTGCAGTTGAGTTTCTGGTACGATTTCTTCAGCATCTTCTTTATTGGGATATTGCTGATAAAACGCAGACCAAAATGGACTATGTTGATTGACCTCTGCCCTCAACCATTTACCATAAGACAAGTGATCAATGCCTTCAAGTTTTGCTGTATCATAAGGGATGTCATTACAGTACATGGCATAATGTCCAAGAAGACCACAGGAATAACAATAATGTGATAGACGTTCATATCTAAAGTCGAGCCATATGTGTTTCCCATCCACTCTGATAAGTTTGCCGGATTGGAGGGGTTTGTTTAGATGAAATTCAACTTTAACCCGCACTGATCTAGTTGAGGAACTGTCATGGCCTTCAACTCACACCTCCTGAACCTTACCAAGTTGTGTGACTGCTTTTGTAATCATAGTTTCAGTGCAGCGTTCCAGAGGAAGACCATAAATTTGCACCCAAAACCCACAAGTAGTGAAGTCATAGCAGTTCAAAGGGGTATTGGGCAACCGGGGCTTTAGAATAAGCAGATGATGTCCAAACAACCAATGGCCATTATCTAGAATGCGCTGTTTTTCCCCTTCAGTATTGAATTTAAAGATATAGAATCCTCCTTCACGTTGAGAGATTTCAATATAGTCATTGCGCCAGACTCTTCTTAAGGTGTTCTGAAAAGCAGGAAAATTAATAGTCGGATTGGACAGAAGTTTACCGATTAATGTAAGTTTGCATTCTTGCAGTTTTTCTATCGGTACTTCATCTTCCCAGATGTCCACACCTTGTTCAGGCCAGAGTCGTCCAAGTCGTTGGTAGAGAGCAGCAACTCGAGCATCATCTTGGTGAGGAGAGTCGGCCATGGAAATTATGAAGAATACAGGAGTTGCGGCGACATGCAAATACCGATGAAGAAAATAGTGGATACGATGATAGTGAAAAAAACAAAATTGAGCTGAAATGCACTCTGAAAGATGCGATGGGGAACAGTTAGTGCATGCATGTAAGGATTTCAAACAGGAAGATGAAGATAGAGCTTGGGAGGATGGAAATAGAGATACGATGAGAGAAAGTGAAAGTGAGCTGGCTATAATTTCATGAAGAACATGAGGAAAGAGACGGATGACAGAAAATGGATGATGAAGGGGAAATGGGAGTAGAGAGAGTTGCGAATGGGTGAACTTCCTTGTAAGTAAAGGAGAATTGCCATTACGAAGGCAAAGGAAAAGATGCAGAGTAATTAGAGTTGAAAGAGATGGAAGAGACTACCATGGCGGTAGAACAGACTCGAAAAAACGAGAGCATTTTTAAGGATCACTGAAAATGTATTTTAGTGGTGGAAATTCCTTCATTAAAGTGATTTATCATTGGTCTCTTTAACATGCCTGATCTCACTGCATTTCGTTCATAAAATTTGAAATGTTCATTAGTTGTTTCTCTATACACATGTGAGATACAAATCGATGTCTTCAATGAATGTATCACGCCCAATCGTCATCATGAAATCTTTCTTTCTTCTATGCAAGGTCATATCATGTAAGGGCCAAAATCCTCTAAACTGTTGGGGGGGGGGGGTGAATTGAGCAACAATTTATCAAGAGCTAGCCCAATCAAGGATCAAGGTGCTTAAAAATCATTCGTGATCTTTCGAAGTCTCAATTCCATGAAATATTTAAACTCGGAAGCTCGACTGATTGACCCAGAGTAATGGAGAAAAAATTAGAGCTCAAGAAGCGGAAGATCAAAGTACACAAGGCTGTGTATGATTGAGACAGGATTTTGCAGAGGGTGAAGATCTTTTTGGAGAAATCATGGAGATGGATCATGGAGATCCTATCATAACAACAAGGATGAGGACCATTTCTCCATCTGAATGTAATGGTGTTGTTACAGCTTTAGCATTGCTCGTGGGTTACAATCATTGCTCATTTCCAAACGAGATCTCGGCATTGACTGAGGAGCTCTGGAGGAAATTGAAATGGCCACCGACACAGGCGATGTGCAATGGCCTGTAGCCGGCTACTTCCGGGGCCGTCGTCTCCTCCAGGATGAGTGGTCACTCTGAGCTGCTTCTAAAAGCCTTGGGTATCTGCCCTGCTGCTGCTGATTAGAACTAATAACGATGAATGTGCACAATGTGGTGGAGGTCCTCCTCTAAGCATGAATCGTGGGGGTTTTATGTTGGAAATTGCTTGATCATGGGAACTTTAGAATTACAACACGTACACTTAATTTCTTCACGGGATTAGTCAGTAGTCACAGATCTTTTGATTCTATCTCGAGTATTCTTCGTGCCTTCACATCTAAAATATAAAAAAGAAGAAGAAAAAAAATAAAAAAAGGAGAACGGCAATGTCTCAGGAAATTAATCTCTATCAAAAGAGTGACTAAAGCCCCAAACGATAGAGTGGTAATTTAGGTTAAAATAAATCTTAGTTGCCTGCAATTTTTTTTTTTAAATAAAAAGAAATGGTACTGAAAGGGCATTAGGGAAGTCTAATGTAACCAAGTCCTCATACCCTTAGTCTCGATTTGTAGGAATAAAATAATTCTCCCATTATTTTACTTAGGAGCCTAATCGACCTACCGTAAGCCGATTAGTGGCGACTCTTAGATAATAATAATTTGCATGTTAAATAGTTGAACAAATTGCAAATTGATATGGGCTAGGAGAGCCCGAGCTAAGTTTAAAAAACTTAGTAGTCCATTAACCTAATTAACCTATATCTAGATGGTGCACCCGAAAATTATGTCACGACAACTTATTAGTATTTATTTAATTATTTCCATATTATTGATTGATCCAATATATTGCAAACTTTAACTTATATAGGTTATAACCGTTTAAAAGTTTCTACATCCTCCACCTTGGAATGCCAAGTGTGTGGTTTAATACCCCTCACGCGTAGGCTAGTCTTTGGTCTAAGTGTAGAAATATATAATTGGAAAGCAAATAGGGGTCTAGAAGATGTGAACTAAAGACTTCCTATTCTAATACGATAAGAGATTTTATGGAATCGCTATCAATTATTCTAAAAGCTTAAACTATTAGATGAAAATGTGATTTAATATTTAAATGTTCTAACATGTAGAAGAGTCGGGAGAGAAGTTTTGGCGAAAGTGTCCATATATGGTTGAAATTTAGTAAAATTTCAATGAAGAGAAATGAGTAATGGTATTTTTGAAAGGAGAAAAAAAATATTGTAAATAAAAAAGTAATTTTATTGAAATGAGAGAGGGCCAATTTGCTCTTTCAAAACAGTACCTCCCAAAACCATCTTTCAGTATCACCACCACCCAAATAACCCCACGATTGAAGATACCGACCACGTCGCCATCCCCAAGCTTGTTTACTCAAGTTCAACATGTCGAGCTTCCGACATTAAAAATTCCATGGATTGAGGCTTCGAAAGACTGGGTATTGAAGAAAAACCTCGGCAATGGGACTCCCTTCTATCGGCAGTGTTGTGGGCTTATCGAACATCTAAGGGGTGAAGTACTGGAGTAAGCCTATATTTGTCAACATATGGTCTAGAAGTTGTCCTTCTCTAGTGATAACGGTTCAATCCTTAAGAGTCAAGTTACAAGGTGATATGACTAAGGATGAGTATGATGAATTGATATATATGAACATTGATGAACTTCGCAAAGAAAAAATTTCTACATTAGAATGAGTAATTGCTCAAAAGACCAAAGCCTATAACGAACATGTAAGGCCAAAACATCTTGACATTGATGACTTAGCATGGAAGGCCATATTGTCAGTGACCACAAATAATTAGAAATTGAGAAATGATTGCTTGACAGTCTTTAATGTATTATAGAAATAACAGTCTATACTAAATATTAAAAATCAAATCACAAATAATTATAAATTATTATATGATCCATTTTTTCAAGAATATGTAGCTTACAATAGACTGTTATTCTTACGATACCAAAGAACTGTTATGCTAGCAAAGCTCTTAGAAATTTAGCAAGCAATCCTCTAATTAGGTAGGACCCTCTTTGGTCATAGATATTTTGGTTGGCAACACTTATCAATTGATGAATATTGATGGAAGAGAAATGCCAAGATCAATAAATGGAAAGTATCTAAAGAAACATCATCCGACCATGTGGGAAATACAAGATAAGCAAGGAAAATGAGTTAAGACACTCAAGTGCCATGAACTATGTGTATCCACATTGCTGGAAAGGAAAAGTACATTGGTCCTAGAAGGAAAAGCATTGGTTCAAAAGGAGAGTGCAGCCACAACAAAACTAATTGAGTCGGTCATATCAGACCAACGTGTGCCCTAAACTTAAAAATGAAAGCGGCGAGGTGATCCTCCATGCGGTTGTTTTCCTCCATAGTCTGGTGAGCGATCGGAGAACGCACTTGCATCAATGGAAACAGATGGTCACAATCATCCTAGGGCTCGTCAAACACGGGTGTCTCGTCTTCCACGAGCTGATTGGCATGTGTCATTAGAGACTGAGAGATCTGAATGTTAGAGCTTTCCTAATGTGGATTAGATTAATTGATATTGTAATTTATTGTTTAACGTTTATCGTTTACCGCTTTATGGGGTTTAGTCTAAGGTGAGATTGAAGATTTCTTAATTAGTCTTATATAGGCTGTCTAGTGTGGACCGAGTTGAGCCTGGCCTGTAATGAGGGGAACTAGCTAGAAACTCTATAAATAGTGCTCAAGTCTCTCCTTTAACCCTAATTCTCACATATCCTCACATAAGGAGCATTTTCCTAACGCTAAAGAGTGAGGGGGTCAACCCATTGAGCTAGTGATATAGAGGATAATAGAGGAGAAGAACTTGCGTGTGAAATATTGTATTTTCGCTTCTGCTTCAAGAACAATGAATTCCAAAATAGGTGCGTTAATCATTTTACTCTATCATGTTTGTTCTTGTTCTAGTTATGGAGAACTTAGGTTTCGCAATTTACACCTTACATGTGGTATTAGAGCCCCCATAACCCTAGAACTTGAACGCATTGGTTTTTGCCTTAATTTGTAAGGATTTTGCCATAATTTGCGATTTTCGAGATTTTTTGTTTGATAAAAATAAAATAAAATTATATAATCAGACTATGCTCGATGAGGCGAGGAAAACTGTGGGCGGTGCGTCACTGGAGAAGGCTACACGCACCCTCACTTGCGGCCACACGCCGCCTAGGCTTCAAAGGCGCGTCCCACGCACCTCCACATGTGGGGCATGGCCCGTGGTGCGACGCACACGGCCACTGACGTCACGATGACATCAGCGACACGGCCCGACCCGACGCATGCACCACACATGGGTGCTAACGTCACGATGACGTTAACGACCCAACCCGGATGACGTTAGCGGCCGACCTGATGACATCATCGACCCGACCCGGATGGCGACTGACCCAACCCAACCCGACCTAGGACCCTACTCGACCCGGTCAACTGTTGATTGGACCAGTCAACTAGTCAGACCGGGTGGCTAGACCAGACGGTTAGATCGGGAACCGGTCAGACCGCCACTAGTCGGACTAGTTTCTAACCGACTTTATGTTACGTGCGTGAGCCCCATGCGCCGCGCACTCGGGTAGCGCGTGTGGGTGCGTGGAGACTCCGTTCGGAGCATGGTTGGTGGCGTTGGACTCGTATGATTATTTCCGTGGCGTTGGACTCGTATGATTATTTCCTATCTTGTGGTATATTTATTTTATTTGTTTGATGATTTTATGGATGTGAAAATACATACAAAGCCCTAAATACATGTATTTTTAGTGTATTCTTGCGTATTTTTCTTGTATTTTATGTGATTTTGGAAATACATATGTTGGGTTACTGATATGTTATCACATAAATATTATAATTTGTTATTCATTAATAATACAATAAACTTTAAATTTTATTAATGAATAAAGCAGTGTAATTAGCATGATTATGTGATTTTAGTGATATGTTGCTCATATCACTAAAGTTAAAATCACATGTATATGGTGTATGTGAGATGTAAATTTTATATCATTGGTATGAAAGAGTTTCAATGATTTAATTGAGTTATGACTGCCACTTGATTAAGTTTAAGAAATTTCAAATTCGTATATAGATTGAGATATCTCTTGGTCTAATGTATAGTCATACTTTCGAAGGAGGTGATTGTATATTAGTTCATAGAAGAATACATGATGGTGTGGTGGAGGAGTGATTGATCATAGTGGTTCATATACCAAAAGGTGATGAATTCACGCAGATTGGAATATTTTCTCATAACCACTATCATGTGGGGAGTATACAATTGTATGTCATGTATTTTGCCCAAAAGTGATTATATGATTTTGCATGTAACTCTCTTGATATGTATTTGTGCGTTAAGTTACATAATGCTCACATGATGCTAATTATATAAACTCCTTGTCTTTCAGTCACCTTTTCTGTAAACAGTAACTCCATCACTATTGAAGTTCTTGTTGGTTCAAACTTTAAGAAATTGAGAGAAGATTTTCTATTTGCTATAGAGATAGCAGATGTTCATATGGCTCTTACTGCTGATCATCTGACAAATCTTACTGGTGAGAGTATTGAGGCTTAGAAAGTACACTTTTCTTGTTTGGAAAAAGAGCAATAAAATTTGTTTCTTGTCTATGAAGCGTTCTATTCAAGAACACTTGAAAAGTGGTTTACTTGCAGACTGCCTTGCTAGGTAAATGATGGAAGCTTTGGTGGCTAGAAATCGTGTCTCGTCTAATGCTGAGATAGGGACACACTTGCGAACACTATTTACTGTGAAGTATAATGGTTATAGTGGAGTTAGAGATTATATTTTGAGGATGGTGGATTTGCAGACA
Organism: Eucalyptus coolabah; assembly: GCA_014182585.1. Taxonomy (NCBI): domain Eukaryota; kingdom Viridiplantae; phylum Streptophyta; class Magnoliopsida; order Myrtales; family Myrtaceae; genus Eucalyptus; species Eucalyptus coolabah. The sequence continues at coordinate 21,624,315 of CM024624.1, read as the reverse complement.
AAGCTTCAGACTCTTAATATTGTTATTCCCACTACCTGCATTGTGCATCAAATTTTAAATACTCTTTCTCATGATTTTGGGATTATCAAGACCAACTATAGTTCCCAAGATATAACCTGGTCGAGTTAATGACCTGATTGCAAGGGTGGTGGCAGAGGAAGAGATTGAAGAAAGAGAAAGGGCACATTGCTCTTTATGCTTCTAGTTCTGTTTGTGACAAAAGTAAGAAGTTGAAAAACTATACCAACAAAGGAAATTCTAAAGCTGCTACTCTTTCTAACAATAAATGAAATTCTAAAGGTGCTGGTCCTTCTAATAGTTTGGGTCCTAAGAGAGATTCCCAAAGAAAGATGGTGTTCTTTGCTACTTTTGCAAGGAGAGAAGACACGTAAAGAAACACTGCAATAAGTTTAAGGAATGGTTGTCTAAGAGAACTAAGAGTGAGCCTAAATGTAATGATTCTTTGGCATTGGTTTATGAATCCAATCTATCTAAAGTCCCGACCAATTCATGGTGGCTAGATAGTGGAGCAACTAATCATGTTGCAATTACCATACAAGGGTTCATAAACAGAAGGACACCAAATCGGGATGAATCAAAGCTCACTGTTGGAAACAACATTGGCATTGACGTTGAATTCGTGGGAGATGTTATTTTGGTTTTAGATTCTGGTTTTAGGATGATGTTGAGAAACACCTCATATGTACCTTCATTTAGGTGGAATTTAATTTATGTGTCTTGTTTAGACATGTGTGAATACTCTTTTGAGTTAAAGAGTAATACTATTTCCATATTTTATGATTCCAATAAGATTGGAAGTTGCAATTTATCAATGGATTATATCAATTGAGTTTATCTCCTAACGACATGTACGTTACTTATTCAGTTGAAAAGTTGTTTCCAAAAGGCCTTTACCTAATGAATAGTTTTATACATTGTGGCATAAACAACTTGGTCACATCTCTAAAGAAAGAGTAGAAAGGCTTATAAAGGCTGACATTTTGTCTACTCTTAAAGGTGATCAAGAGACTTGCGTAGACTGTTGCAAAGGTAAAGGTAAGATGACTAAAATAAAGAAGAAATCCGCCGTACGAAGTTTTGACTTGTTGAAGGTTATTCACATTGATATTAGTGGACCATACATGGCTACTTTGTGCAGAAATTTTTATTTCATCACATTTATTGATGACTATTCCCGATATGGATATTTATACTTGATTAAAGAAAAGTCTGAGTCTTTTGACAAATTCAAGATTTTTCAGACTGAAGTGGAGAAGTAGTTGGGAAAAGTTATGAAGGTTGTTAGATCTGATTGTGGTGGTGAGTATTTTGGTAGGCACGGTGATCTTGGACAACTTAAAGGGCCGTTTGCTAAATATTTGGAGGATTATGGGATAGTAGGTTAGTTTACTATGCCTAGAAGCCCTGAACAAAATGTCGTAGTTGAAAGGCGCAATCGTACTCTTATGGATATGATGAGAAGTATGCTTAGCATGATCAATTTGCCTAATTTTCTATGGGGTGAAGTTTTGAAAATAGCTCTTTATATTCTAAATCGTGTTCCTATTAAAGCGGTTCCATTGACTCATTTTGAGTTGTGGACTTGACGTAAACTAGCTTAAATCATCTTAAAGTTTGGGGATAAAGTTATATAATCCAACATTGAGTAAGTTGGATTCCAAAACTACTCGGTGTTACTTCGTATCTTACCCAGATCATTCAAAGGGGTATCGGTTTTATAACCCCAATGGAGGTACAAGAATTATGGAATTTTAGACTGCAAAATTTCTAGAATTTGATGTAGTTGAAAAGGGTAGCTACTCACAGACTATTGAAGATGATAGTATGGTGGGGATTACTAGATCCCTGTCTCATCCTGTGCGGAGACAATTATAGATCCTCCTATGCCATAAATTGAGCCTCTTGTGACTCAAGATCCTATTGTTGAGACAGTTCATGATAAAATTCCTCAAGCCCCTCAAATTCAAAATGAGGTTAATGTAGCTCCACTTAGAAGATCAACTAGAGAAAGACGTTCAACTATACCACCGGACTATGTTGTCTACCTAGGAGAGCATGATTATGATATTGATTGTGTTGTTGATCCGGTAAGTTATACGGATGCCATCTCATGTCCCAAATTCGATTTGTGGCTAGATGCGATGAAAGATGATATGCAATCGATGAAACACAATGGTGTTTGGGAGCTTGTTAAATTGCCTTCCAAAGAAAAGATTGAAAAGTTTAAAGCTAGACTGGTAGCTAAGGGTTTCACTCAAATAGAAAGAATATATTATGAAGCTTCTCCAGTTTCTTCTAAAGATTCTAAAGATTCCTTTAGATTTCAATATGGAGTTACACCAGATGGATATTAGAACTGCTTTTCTTAATGGAGACCTTAATTAGGTTTATATGGTGTAACTTGAAGGTTTTGCAACAAATGACTTAGGTAAGCTTGTTTGTAGATTGAAGAAGTCTATTTATGGCCTTAAGCAAGCTTCTAGACAATGGTATTTAAAGTTTTATAGTGCTGTCACTTTATTTGAATTTATTGAGAACAAAATAGATCAGTGTATATACACCAAGGTGAGTGGGAGGAAATATATTTATATCATACTTTATGTGGATGATATCTTGCTTGCTAGTAGTGACATTAGTTTATTGCATGAGACAAAGCAAATGTTATCGAAAATTTTTGACATAAAAGATCTTGGTGATGCGTCTTTTGTTCTTGGCATTGAAATCCATAGGGATTGCTCATGCCGTTCATTGGGCTTATCTCAGAGGGCATATATTGATCGCATTTTGGAAAGATTCAATATGCAGGATTGCAAACCAGGAATTGCTTATCTTATTAAGGGTGATAAATTGAGTCTTTCACAATGCCTTAATTCAGATTTTGAAAAAGCTCAAATGAAGAACGTACCTTATGCTAGTGTGCTTGGAAGTATCATGTATGCTCAAGTTTGCATTAAACCAGATATTGCTTTTGCAACAGGACTTCTAGACAGATATCAGTCAAATCCAGGATGTGATTATTGGGTTGCTGCCAAGAAGGTTTTAAGGTACTTAAAGAGAACAAAAGATTATATGCTGATTTATAGATATGTTCCGGACTTGCAACTAGCAGGGTATTCAGATGCAGATTTTGCTGGTTGTCAAGATGATAAGAAGTCGACGACAGGATACATATTTATGTTGGCATGAGGTGCAATATCATGAAAAAGTTAGAAATAGAAATCCATATCTTCTTCTACCATGCAAGCGAAGTTTATAGCGTGTTTTTCAACTGCTACTCAAGCTATTTGGCTCCGGAACCTCATTAGGGAGTTATCAGTTTTGATTTTGTGGATAGGCCCATATAGTTATATTGTAACAATAACTCTGCGGTGTTATTTATTAATAACAACGAAGTCTCAAGGGGTCTAAACACATGGAGGTCAAGTTTTTGACCATAAAGGAATTAGTGCGAGAATAGTGACGTTGCTGTAGATTATATTCCTACATATGATATGGTAGCAGATCCGTTAACTAAAGACCTACGTCGATGTGTACTTGATCGACATGTCATTAGCATGGGCTTATGAGCATCTTGGGATGTTATTTTTTAGTGGGAGCTATGTTTTATTTTTCTTGAATAAAGTTTACGTCTGGTTTTTGTTACATTTTAGTAACACTTTGATATATATATATATATAAACTTTTGCATTCAATAAAATATTTTTGAATGGATTGTTATTATGTTGTATATATATATATATATATTGTTAAAAGTCTCAAGGTATAGCTTAAACCATGAGTGAAGGCTGGGGCATCCGATTATTAGCCTTGTGCATATGTCTTGTTATACATAAAGAAATGTTAACTGTAAGTACAAGACATATGTGGATTTATTAGAATCATAAAGATATTCTCTAGTGACATAAGTTTTTGTGACGCTTAAGGTAAGAGAATGGTGATTGACAGATGGGATCTCTTTATAAGAGATGTTATCCATTTGCACATTACCATATTGAATCCATGTCAATAAAGTTGAAAGCACTTGTAACCATGGAAGGCTCTACATGTATACATGCAGGTACCGCTATGATTCAGTATTTGAGACTTTATGGGATATGATTGACTATTAAAAATTATCTCTAGACCAAAGTGCGCACATTTCAATTAATACAGTTCAAGTGGGAGAATGTTAGAGTTTTCTTAATGTGGACTACATTAATTGATATTGTAATTTACCGTTTAACGTTTATTATTTTACGGGGTTTGGTTTAATGTGAGATAGAAGGTTGCTTAGTTAGTCTTATATGGGCTGGCTAGTGTGAGCCGAGTTGAGCACGGCCCATAATGAGGGGGCTGATTGGAAATTCTATAAACAATGCTCAAGTCTCTCCTTTAACCTTAATTCTCACATATCCTCACATAAGGAGCATTTTCCTAACGCTAAAAAGTGAGGGGGTCGTCTCATTGAGCTAGTGATATGAAAGGTAATAGAGGAGAATGACTTGTGCGTGGAACATTGTGTTTCTACTTCCGCTTCAAGAACAATGGATTCCAAAATAGGTGCGTTAATTCTTTTACTCTATCATGTTTGTTCTTGTTTTAGTTATGGAGATCTTGGGTTGCGCAATTCTCATCCTATACTGAATGCCATGATCCAAGTCATTTAGCCTTTTGGAGAGTCTTTCTCCACCTCCACCTCCATCTCCATCTCAACGATGTTTCTCCCCCTATATGCCTCGCGTCAACAGAAATCGGCTTCTTAGTCAGCCTCTCCCTTGCGTGGACTAGGCGGGCATGAATCTTCTCAGTCAACTCAAGGACCTTTTTTTGACCCTTCGAGTACCTCCTCAGCATGGTAGGCCTACTCTTTCCTATCCCACAATCCGCTTCAAAGGAGCGGAAATAGTCGATTTTGGCCTCATTGGCTAGAAAATCCTATACGCCATGGTCAAACACGAGCGGAGAACTCATCAAAGTCTGTCTCAAACAAATGAGTTGGAGGAAGACTATGCGGCTTAACATCCTCCATGACCGCTTGAATCTCCCCTTCGACGTCAGGATTAGATATTATGAGAGAATATTTTAGGGAAAGGAGATCGAGCAGCCTCTTCCAATTTGAGACGAACCCATCACTGAACAGAGGATTGATAGTTGACTCTAAAGGAGAAGAAGGCATGACTAGGGAAGGGTCACCAATTTAAAAGAGTTAGGAATGACTTTGTAACTTCGTGACTCCAAAGGAAAAGGTTACTGTTAGTGCATCTTACATAGACTGCATCGACATAAGTTGAAAAGACCGGGTGCACTATAAATTCTCTAATACGAAAAGATGGTGACGTCATAATCAAAAGGTGAGTCTTGTTAGGGAAATCCCTTATGATGTTTTGAAGATGACAAAATAAATCAAAGGCTACTAACATGTTTAATGGTTAAGTAATAGACCATGTAGATAATAGAACATGTAAAGGATATTGTCAAAGTCTGAAGACGGCCCCGGAAGACTGAACGTAACACATGTCCGAAGTATATTCTGAAGATTTCCAGACTTCGTGTCAAAGTCCGAAGACCCCGGACTCAAGACTCAAAGTCGAAGATTGCCGGACTCAAGACTCAAAGTCTCAAGACTACCGAACTTTAGTGTCAAAGTCTGTTCTACATCGAAGTCCGTTAACTCGACTAATTCTAGACTGAACGTGAATGATGAACCGGAAGACAGATTCTATGCTTTGAAGCTGAACCGGAAGACAGACTCTATCTTTGAAGCCGAACCGGGTATAGACCTTAAAGCTAAATCTGTTCGAAACGGATATGTTCGGACCCAGATTATAAAGTCTACGGACTCGGATTGTAAATTCTACGACTCAGATTGTAAAGTCTACAGACCCAGATTGTAAAGTCTACAGACTCATATTGTAAAGTCTACAAACTCGAGACTTTACATCTAGATTTGATGAATCGTAACTCAAGCCCAATCATACAACGGCTAGTGATCTGGTTTGGATTCCACATCAAGATTGATTTGATTGATTCAATCTAATTGATTGACGATTGGATCTTGAAGACAAGAACTTTCTATACGAAGAAGCTTTACTTATGGAAACCAATATTTCGTTTGTATGGGCGATCGGAATCAATTTGGGATTTTACCTTTGTCACTCAACGGCTACCAAATCTTCTAAATATAGAGCTGTCCAATGGGTATATTGGAAGATGATTCTTAGGGATACTGTCTAACGGCTAGTTTGGAAGTGGAGGAGTATTTAAGGAGATGAAGGACCGATGAGCAAGTAAGAGACGGAGCGTAGAATTTATAATTTCAAAGTCTGAGCGACTTTCGATTATACACTTGTCTCTTGAGAGCTTAAATGTTTGTGATCGTGAGAGAAATACCAAAGGAGTGACTTAGTGAGATAGTGTGATCTACTAAGTGTTTGCACTCAAAGTTGTAATCTCTTGTTGATTGCATAGTGGAATCCAGCCAAGAAGGCTATTAGCGTGGGAGAGTGGACGTAGGCTTGGATTAAGTCGAACCACTATAAATCTTGTGTTCTTATTCTCTTCCTTAACTCTTTTGTTTGAAGTTTATTTTATTCCACATATATTTACTAAGATTTATCTTAAATACCTATTCACCCCTCTCTAGGTGTTCATACTAGCTCTCTCAAGTCTCATCCTTTGGCTACACAATAGAGAAAAGATCAATAAGGCGCAATGATTGCCCTCCTTAACTTAGACGATAATAGCGTCGGTTGAAGGATTTGGAACCGCGGATTGTACAATTTGATTAATTATGCATCAATCAGTTGCAAATGTCGGTGAGATTAAGAATATCCTATGAAGTTCTGCAGAAGAAATCAGAGAGACAGGACGCGAGGGAAACTGACTTTTCATTAAGGGGCAATTCGTTTTGTAAAAAATATCTTCTTAAAAATCATTTTTCATAATTTTCGATGTTTAAGGACGAAAAATAGATGGCCAAAGAAAATATATTTAGATCAATGGAAAATAACGAACTAACATTAAGGGTCCGTTTGTTTCGCAGAAAATAGGTCATTTTCGAAAAATATTTTCCCAGAAGTCATTTTTCAGGAAAATGATAATATTTTCTAGTGTTCGGCAAAAACCTGAAAATGTTTCAGAAAATATTTTCCGAAGCGTCAATCAAGGCTCGCCGGATCAACGAGCACTAGGGGTGTGCAAAATACCGGGAACCCCCGGACCGCCTAGAACCGGATCGAACCGCTCGAAACCGGCGGTTCTTGAGGGAACTGGTCCGGTTCCCGGTTCCAATTGTTGAGAACCGGTGGGAACCGGTCCGGTTCTCGGTTCCGTGGGGCGAATCGCCCGCCCGTCCACCCGGACCGGACCGGTACCTGTTTATAATAAAAAAAAATACTAAATGAAAGTTACGAAGCCCTAATTCACGTCTCATCTCTTCCGGTTTCTTCCTCGCCTTCGATTCTCTCTCTGTTTCTTCCTCGCTCTTCTCTTCGTCTTCGATTCCTCGCTGAGCATCCATGCCGCCGCCGCTGCTCCTCCTCCACCGCCGCTCCTCCTCTTCCTCATTCATGTGTAATTGACTGTTATTTAATGTTGAGCATTCGTCTATTAATTATTGTTTTAGTTTTTGGAGATTTGAACTTGGAATTTTAGAGCTCAAAATTTGGGAACTGGATCGGTGGTTCGGGAAACCAAAATTGTTTCGCGACCGTTTTACGTTGAAAACTAAAATTTTCGCGTCAAGATCGGTTCCATGGATCCACCCGGAACCGGACTGGACCGGCGGTCCGGTTCCCGAGTGGATCCATGCAATAAACGGGTGGATCCAGGTTCCAATTTTTTGGAACCGGTCCTTAGCGGGCGGTTCTCGGTTCTAGGTCGGGAACCGCCCGCCCGGACCATGCACACCCCTAACGAGCACGAGTTTGAGATCGATGAGCTTGAAGTTCACGTGGTTCGAAAACTAGTCAAGAAAGAAGAATATAAGAAACAAATAAAAGAAAAGAAAGAGAAAGAAAAGAAAAATGAAATAAAAATAATTCGAATTAAAAAAGAAAAATAAAATTAAAAAATAATTCAAATAAAAAAAGAAAAGAAGAAGAAGAAAGGAGAAGAGGAAGTGAAGATTTGTAGAGGTGTGAGATAAGAGAGATCAAGTGAGGAAAATGTTTTCAATTTTTCAAAATGGAAAACATTTTCCCTACTAGAAGATTTTTTTTTTTTTTTTATGGAAAACATTTTCTCTAAGGAATTCATTTTTCGTGAAATGAACGCCAGAAAATCCGGAAAACATTTTCCCGGAAATTATTTTCCATGAAACGAATGGAGCAAGGAAATCATTTTCTAGTCTTTCTCGCTTGCCCTATTGCCCTTGCATCTCTTCACATCTCTCTTTGTTTTCCTCTCTTTCTCACGCGTACTCTCCTCCTTCTCTAGAGCTACTCCTTTCCCCCATCTTTCTCATGTAATCTAGGGCTTCTTCGTCTGGTCTCTCATCTCCGGAGAAGCTTCTCCTCCACTATTGCCTCGCACTTCGTCTCGTTCCTCATCTTGTCCCACGAAAATACAATTGCCGATCTGGTGAGACTCGGGCTTGCCAACCTTGAGCCAGCTCACCAAATCTAGTGAGATGAAGTCCTGCCCAAGGTTGGTGAGGCTCGGCTTGCTAGAGGCCGGTTGTAGGCCGTCGCCATGGCTGGCGATTAGCCAAAAAGAAGGAAAAAAAAAGAACAATAATTAAAAATTTGATTTATTTAAAAAATTATCAAAAGGAGTGCACAAATGAAAATCAAATTAGATTTTCCATCATGAATGGTGGGAAATATTTTCTAACTCATTTTCAAGTTTCAACCGAACATTAAAAAATATTATCATTTTCCTAAAAAGTTACTTCTTAGAAAACATTTTCCACGATTGTTATATTTTCCGCAAAACGTATAGAACTTAAGAGCATTCATTGAGTACAAGGTGCTGACTGCGAAAAGAAGGTACAGCCTAGAACATGGGATTACATCAAACAAAGGTACTGCCTAGTACATTGGACTACACGAAATTAAAGTGCTACCTAAGTACATGGACGAAGCCGTGCAATTGTAGCTTTCGCTCGCTCTTTGCCTCAATATGTTAGTGTATTTTTTTTTGGTCAGAGTCAATATGTTAGTGTTTATCTCAACAAATACCCTGGAACATAAGAGAAAGACGTCGACAGGAACCTGAAAGTCGATTCACTGGCTTTTCTTGATCTATTAAAGTTTGCAGCAAGGTATGGTCATCTTCGCAATAATCTTCAAGATCGCTCAATAACTCCACGAGCTTTTCAAATTTCCAAGCAGATTGATACTCCATCCATATAATATAAAATAAAATGAGTCTCATGTTATGATAGCATGCAAATCTAGCTATTAATTTTTTTGGTGTCAAAATAATGGCACTTTGTCATAAACTTCATCAACAATAGAGGAGGGCACTTTCATAGGCTTCTCACTGAAACTGAACTACTAAACTCCCTATAATATATGTCCGTCATCCTACCAATAAGGAAACGATAAATTTATTCTATTGAATTATCTATTACTAGAATGTGAGATAATGAGGAACTTTATATGGTCAATGAAACAAAAGGAAGAAAAGATATATTAAGAGTCCTAGGTGAGCCATCACCGATTTGATGAGACGAGAAGAAAGATTTCTTAGAGGACAATAATTCCACCTAGCTAATAGTTAAGAATTCAAAGTTTGACATTGTTATAAAATGCCAAATGGCGTTCTCGTCTTGTGTTTTATATACATTTCACTTTGTCTGTTTTCTAGAAGTCAACTTTTTGGTATCTCTTCTATATTCAATTTCTATAAGCAAGGAGATGTAAAGTTATCTTACATGACTTATCACCGAGGTGTTTGGCCTACTAATAAAGAGGTTAGTTGTCTTTCCCTAGATCACAAGTTCGATTCAAGTCACGAACAAATCTCTAAACAATTATTTATACCTAATTGCAACATACCTCATATGAATGGACTTTCCAATTGCTAGTATCTTAATGGGATTTAGGTCGTGAACAAAATAGAATAGCTACAGCTCAAAATGAATATTAGATAAGAACTGTGAAATTAGTGATCGTGATAGAGGATGATCGTTTGAAAATGTCATATTATAATTATATCGTGGCAAGTGACGACATCCTAGAATCATGACCATGAGGTAATAGTCAAAGTTTTCAAAGACCATAACATTGACTTTACTTCCACTCAAGGAAGAAAATTGAAGAAAAAGACATTGCCTATACAAAATATGAAGCTGGTCAATTATAAACACCAATGTATGCTATAAATATAGCTAAACAAATTTTTTAAAAAAATTATAAACAAGACCAGTCAATATGAGTAGATCAGCTCTGTCCCTACAAAATAAAATAAGATGAGTCTCACGTTATGGTAGTAGGTGAACCTAGCTCACGAGAGGAGTGATAAAGTTACCTCATATAACCTATCACCGAGGTGTTTGACCTGCAAATAAAGAGGTGGGTTGTGTTTCCCTAATTCGCAAGTTCAATATAGCGCGAACAAATTTTTGAACGGTTTGTTGTGCCTAATTTCAATATATTTCATGTTAAGGGACTTTTTAACTATTAGCATATTAGGATGGGAATTATAATAACAGGCCCATCAACCCTAAACGATGAGATCGCAGGCAGCGTGAAATAACTATAGTTGGATATAAAAATTCCTTAAGATTAGTGACAGCGAGAGGCCTAAGGCGTGTTTGGTAATGTTTTTATTCAAAAATTGTTTCCGGGAGCAAAAATAGTTTTCTATTTCTATTTTCGGAAACAATTTTGAACAGAAGAACACGTTTGGTAATTGTACAAAATTTATGTTATCAGAATAGAAAAAGAACAAAAAGACGTTTAGTAAACTTGTATAATTTTTTTGTTTCTTTTAATTTTTAAATATTTTTATTTTATTTTCCTTTCTTCCTTTTGGCCGATCGCCGACCTTGGCCACGGGCCGACGACTAGCCAATAAGGGCCGGCAGCCTCGCCTAGCCACGACAAGGCTCGCCGGGCCCCAGCTGCCAAGTCGGCATCACCCGGCGGTGGCCTAGTGAAGCCGAGCCTCACCGGTGGCTAGGTGAGCTTGGCCTTGCCGGATATGGGCGAGCTTGAGCTTGCCTAGCCAAGGCCAGGCCAAGCCTTGTCGAGGGCTGGCGAGCCTCGCCGTGGCTAGGTGAGGCCACCGGCCCTGTCGGCTGGTCACCGACCATGACCGAGGCCGGCGACCAACCAAAGAAAAAGGAAAAAGAAAAAAAGAAGAAAAAAAGGAGAAAAAATGTTTTTGAAATTTCCAAGAACAAGAAACAAGTTTTTCTACTTCTTATTTCTGTTTCATCTTTTGTTCACAGGAACAAAAGTGTAAACAAACGCGTTTATGTTTTTTTTTTTTTTTTTTTTTCTGGAACAAAAGAACAAAAAGTTGTGTTCTAGAGAACAGAAACACAATTAAACAAACAGGGCTCTACTGGTCCAATTGCTTCTCTTTGCTCTTTTTATTTTATTTGGAAAAAATTTATTTTACTTGACCTATTTATTAGTTTTCTTTCTGCCTGACGATCGCAGCGCTGGGCGGCGTGCTCTTCATCCGAACCATTCCACTAAAGAAACCAACGGGCATGCATTTGATCGGGCAAGACTCCCTATATAAAGGAAGAGAAAACGCAACCGCAATATATCAAGCAAAGGTAAACTGAGTTCGTTGCACACATTATCCACAAAAGTTTCATTCACTCACCATAAATTTGAATTTTAAGTCAAATTCTATGACATAACTTTTTAATAGAAAATGACATCATAAATATCACAATTTCCGTACAGTACATAATTGAGTGCCATAACTTTTTCAATGATTTGAGTATTAGAATTTATGTATAATACTTACTTAAATATCATGACATTTTTTATAATCACTTAAATGTAATATAACTTTTTTAATTGATCACTTGAATTTGATAACTGTTTTTTAAAACGTTCACCCATCAATGATTTGAATTAGAAGTCAGATTTTTCCGCACAACTTCGTTAATACTGTCAGAAATTGATACTGGCGAAAACCAATGACGGACGAAGTTGATGCAGGTCCTCTCTCTCTCTCCCTTCTCCGCCGCACGCATACACCCCCACAGGGGGTCTTTCTGGTCTTTTTCTCAATATTTAGTCAACCGATGGATATGCAGTAGGCACCTGTATGTCCAAGTCATTTCAACGTGCCCCCATAAGAGGCCTTTCCCTGATTAGGAAATTTTCCCCATAAAACAGCAATGATGCCTGCCATGAGGTGCAAACTGCATTGTGCACATCATATGTTTAGTCGTATATCCACATATTCACACCTAAAATGGAGTGACAGATTGTTAGAAGCAGCTCAAAGGGCAACATTGATGAACTGAATGACTTGATCAAAAGCAATGGGCTCATCCTCGAGGAGATGGCCATCGAAAGAGCCAGTAACATCCCATTGCATGCCGCTTGTGTGGCCGGCCATTTTGATTTCGTCCGAGAGCTCCTAAAGTTGATGCCAAGGTTCACGGAAAAAGTGAACGTTGATGGTTTCAGTCCATTGCACATTGCGCAGCTCAAGGTGATGTCGAGATCGCGAGGGAGCTCCTGAGTGTGGATTGACGCTTATGCTTCGTGAAGGGAAGAGAGAGAAGGATTCCTTTGCATTATGCCGTTGTAAACGGGGAGCTCCATGTCATGAAGCTACTGCTTTTCGCTTCACCTGAATCTGTCATGGAGAGAACCGCCCGAGAGGAGATGGTGCTTCACCTTGCCGTGAAGAACAACCGCGTTGACACAGTTGTTGCGTTGGTGGAGCATCTGAAGCAGAACGAGAAGGAGGAGGTGATCAATTGGAAGGACCACAAAGCAACACATCTTGCATCTCGCTGCTACTGTCAAAAATTTCGAGGCAAGTCACGCTGTTCCCTTATCTTATCGCACTTTTATTTGTGCATTATTTCAGGGATGTTGATAATTTGGTGTCCCTACAATATATAAAGATCTTCTAAGCAGAGGAATTTATTTGATGGCATGCAACAAGAATTTCTGTAGTATCTTACTGTCTGAAAATCAATGAGGATAAAACAAAGATGGGAAAGAGTTGCAGGTGGTTGACTTCATGCGTAAGTACGAGGTGAGTGCCTCGAATGAGAGTGGCTTGACGCCTCTTGATCTCTCAACTCTCTTGCAAAGAGGATCAGGAGATAGAGAGATCACAGAAATTCTTGCCCGAGCTAGAGCCACACTCGGAAAAGGAAGATCAAACTCACCCGCTTCAATATCATTGTCAGCGGACGACAACGGCATTGAGGGAGCTAACAGTCATCAATTAGATGGGGAACCAGTCACAAATGCTCCTCTATCATTATCACAATCGACATGGAAAAATCTGAAGAAAGAAAAGGAGTCGTTGGGCAACATGCGTAACGCCCTGCTAATCGTCGCCACGCTCATCACGAGCGCAACCTACCAATCCATGCTTTAGCATCCGCGCTTTTTGTCAAATGTCTACCCTAATTCTAGCAAAGGCTTCCTCGCGCCTCCTACTTTTGTGTCTTCTCATGCTGAGGGCGTCATATACACCGTCTTCATGACTGGCAACACATTTGGACTCTTCGTGTCAGTCCAGATGATCGTTTGCCTCAGCAGAGATCTCCCTTTGAAGCTCTGCGATGATTCAAACTTACATTTGCTTCATGCCGTTCACGTCGATGAACAAAGAGTTACCCCTGACAACCGCGCTACTGTTGAGCGTGTTGCCGCTCATCATATCATTTCTTCTTCTACTGATACAGAAGTGGTTGGCGCGAGCTATGGATTTGTACCTAAGACTTTTCCGGCAGAACCTCACAAGTGATATGTACAGCCTTAAGCACGCAACTCCTCGTCGTTAATGATGGTACTTACTCTTTCCTTGCAGTTGAGCTAAGAAATGCAAGCCTTTAGCAGTATCGGATGGACTTCATTCAATGAGGTCGGACATTGGGGTTGTTGCGATAGGGCGAGCGATTGAACAAAATATAGACGGAAGAAGAAAAAATAAATCGGACACCAGATTTACGTGATTCAGTCGTAAAGACCTACGTCCACGGGGAGAGCAGCAGCGAATTTCACTATAAATTAAGCGATACAAGGAGATTACACACTCAAGTCACTCAAACACTCTCTCGGTGTTTCCCAAGCCCCAATTACACCCAATACACCAATCTATCTTGGATGTAAATCACGAATAAGCTTCGCAGCATGAACAACACGAAGACTCAAAGCCAAGCACCTAGCACCTACGGATGTCTCTCACAAACAGAGAAAACCACGGCACTCAAAAATAAGAACGGCACTTCGATCAATAACTATGCTTCGGTAAAGGGCGTCCCACGAGCAAACCTTCTGAGGAATATTATATTCCACCGCCAAAGAATTTCATCCATGAGGAAAGCGAATCATCCAAGTTTCGGTCAACAAAAGTAAAAATTTGACTTTCCTTTTTTTAATTTCCTTCTTGGCTTCACATGCAAGGGACGCTGCAGAGGCTTCTTTCTTCAGCGTTAATATGTGTGTGCCTGGGCCCACGAAGCTAACGTCTTCAACTTATTCAGCCCTTTTTATTATTATAAATATTTCAAAATTCAGCTTTTCACTTCGGGCTTAAACTCGAAACATATTTTAATAGGGGTGACGTCCTCCATTCTCGGCAGTTGACTCCGTAATTTCCGCCAGCGATATGCTGTATCGTATTTCCCTAATAAGATGTGTCCTGAGTTTATATGACGCTGGTCACTTTGATAACAATCGAGATTTCGTGATGAGGTACAACTACTCCCTTGACCTCGCTTCTTTAGATGAATTGATGGCCATCAAGAAAGAACATCTTGTGAGGTCGAGAATTTGTCTGTGATAACAGGTGAAAGAAATAATGTTAATACTTATTGGCGCTCGCTAAACTAATAGGGATCAATACGAAGCAAGCCGTGAGCATGGACTCAGAACAAAAGCGCAGGATATGCATAGTTGGTTGTATCGAACCAAATGGTGCCGATAGCAATTCAAAAGAAATCGATAGAATCATTACTGCATGGTAAGGGCAGCTTTAGGCTGATAACAAGAGTAATACTATTTGAGAAGGTTAAGGTCTTATTCTAGAATGCATCCAACTTAAGATTAATCTTTTGATTCGGTCTTATACGATATCTAACAACAATAGAAGGTTCATATAGACATAAAGATGAAACCCACTGTAAAAAAATTACTAGAGAAGGGAATATTTTTTGGGAATACTCATACGAAAATACTGAATCATTATGCATTTCAATTGGAATTAGGATCCATGTACCCACATATCTTTCCATGGCAACAATACTAAGTACTCTATCGTTTGGGGCTTTAGTCACTCTTTTGATAGAGATTAATCCTTTATTTCCCGAGATGGTGCCGCTCTCCTTTTTTTCCCTTCTCCTTTTTATATTTTAGATGTGAAAGGTGTTGGAGAAAACTCCTTTGGTGTTTTGAAGTTAACAAAACATCTTCGTCGATCTAGTCTGAAGAGTTCAAGATCCAAATGTTTAAGTCTGAGGATCTCAAGACTCTATCATCAAAGTCTGAAGATAGTTAGACTCAAATTTCAAAGTCTGCCCAAGTTGATAGCTTTCCGGACTGATGTATTACGATTTTATAGATTTGATAATATCTTCAATGATTCGTTCTATTTTATGGAAGATCTCTGGCTGGACATAGTTTGAAATTATTTGGTTATTCTCATTAAGATCCATCTCGATTTGAATATCCTTTGAAGAACAAGCAAAACTTGGAAGGTTCTACTTATGGAAATTCAAGATCCTAATTGTATCGGCGAACATGATTGACGAGCTATCTTCCACATTTATTCGACAGCTTGAAGATCACCTTAATTGATTCATTCAAACGGTTAGATTGGATGAACTCCTTTGGAAGCTATGAAGGCATGGGGAGTATTTAAAGGTGGAGTCATTGTTGTTCGAAGTGTGTGTTGATAGAAAAATTTCAAACTCTGAATCTCTGAAGTTCTTTGTTCTCTCATTTCTTTGAGCTATAGTTGTGTACAAAGGAGAGAAACATACAATGAGGATTTGTGTGTGTAATAGCTAAGTCTCTACTGAAGAAGTCTACATCACAAGCTGTACAAATCTCTTTTGATTCATAGTGAAATCCAGCCGGTGGACTGTCAGCGTGAAGGGTGGATGTAGGCTTGGATTAAGCCGAACCACTATAAATCTCGGTGTATTGAAATCTTCTTACCTTAATCTCTTTACTTATATTGCCGCATGATTTAATTGTTTAAGTGTTTTACTTCAAGTCCTTATACTCTGATTGATATTTCAAAGTTAATTGAATCTTCCCAAAGTTTTTTAATTTTTTTTAAACACCTATTCACCCCCCTCTAAGTGTGTTTACTAGCCTTTATCAATTGGTATCAAAGCTTGTGTGCTTAATTATTAGAAGTGTTTATATTTCTAAAGCTAAAGATCTATGGCTAGTATTTTGGCTCCAGGTTTGATTGAAGGCCAAAGCAACACTAGACCACCCCATTTCGATGGGAAGGAATATAATGTATGGAAGAACAAAATGAAGGCATTCCTAAGATCAAAAAATCCTCTGGAATGAGATGTAGTAGAAAAAGGAATCATTCCTAAAGCTACATCATCCACAGGGAAAGAAATAGCAGATGCAGGAGAACTGTCACAAACTAAAATAACAAAGAGACAATATCTTGATGCTAAAGTTATTTATTCTCTATATTGTGCTTTATCTCCTACTGAGTATAATAGAATCTCATCTTGTGAAAAAGTTAAAGAAGTCTAGGATATGTTGCATGTCACCTATGAAGGAATCGATCGAGTTAAAGAAACAAAGATCAATATCCTTCTTGGATAGTATGAAGCCTTCAAGATGAAGCTAGGAGAATCCATTACTGACATGTTTAATCATTTTACAGAAATAGTAAATGGCTTAACATATTCGGGTCAGCCAATTTCAGGACCAATGAAAGTCAATAAGCTATTGAGATGACTCTCCAAAGATTGGAATCACGTAAAGACTTCTATAAGGGAAATACAAAGGATCATACCTCTCTCTGTAGACGAATTGGTTGGCACACTTCAGTCATATAAAGTCGAGCAAATCAATGAGGAAATAGATCCCAAAGGTAAGAAATCAATTGCTTTAAAGTCTAACAATGATTTTGATGATACAGATTCAAAAGATGACTTGGATGATGAAGAGTTAGCACTTTTGATAAGAAAGTTTAGAAAATTGAAATAGAAAAGGAAAAATGTTCAATTGGAAGAGACAAAACAATCAAAGATTTCAAAATAAATCAAATGAAGAAGATGAAACCAACAAGGAGGTTGTTTGCTTCGAATGCAAAAGAAAGGGACACATTAGACCCAATTGTCCTTTTCTAAAGAAAAAAGAAAGGAAAAATAGAAAAATTCAAGAAGGCTCTCAAAGCTGAAACATGGAGCAACACAGAATGTGAAGACAGTGATGAAGATTATGCCAACATTTGCCTTATGACAAAATCAGACTTAGATTTAGACTCAATTCAGAATCGATTCGATTCAAACTCGAGACTGTGATGTCAATGTTAGAAATTTAAAAATTCATACTAAAGTCTCAAAATATATAGATGAACTTTGTCTTAACCTTAAAGCCTCTCTTAAAAGAATTTCTGAACTAAAGAAGGAGAATTCCAAACTAAGACAATAGGAAATGGCTTTGATTGAAAAAGTTGAAAACTTATATAAATGTTTTGCTTGAACCAAAAGAAAATGAAAGTACTCTTTCAAAAAAATATTTCCTTCAAAGAAGACATTTTGAAAGTGACTAAAAAAGTTTTCAATAGGATTTGAAAAGTTAGATAAAATTCTTTCAATCCAAAGACCCTACTTTAATAAGTCTGGCTTGGGAATGACAGCAGAAACCATTCCCTTGATCGATTTTCCAAAGGTAAAGGAAAGAATCAAAAATAGACCCACAGAGTCTTTTTACAAGAATCTTTTTCAAAAGGCTTTTGTAAAACCTGTTGGACGAAGTGCTCTTAAGTGCTTAAAGTGTAACAGCTTAGAACACTCCGAGAAGGAATGTCCTAAAGTTTGGAAACCTGTTAGGAGAGAATGGGCAAAGACTATGTTTGAACTAACATTGTTGGACCCAAGAAAGTGTGAGTACCAAAGAAAGCTTGAGTTCTTTATATAACTGCAGGTTATTATTAAGAAGAAGATCAAATGGTACATAGATAGTGGCTGCTCAAGACACATGACGGGAGATTCAATTTGTTTTACAAATCTCTTACAAGTGAAAGGAGGAAGTGTATCTTTTGGTGGCAACAACAAAGGAAAAATTCTTAGATATGGAACCGTAAAGATAGGAAGTCTCACAATCAACAATGTCTCTTTAGTTGAAGGTTTAAATTATAATATTCTCAATATCAATTAGCTGTGTGACAATGGATACAAGATCAACTTTCAAGAAGATACGTGTTATGGAATTAGCAAAGATTTCTCTCAATCATTCACTGGATGAAGATATGGAAATATCTATCTTTGGATATAAAGTCGATAGTTCTCAATGCTTGATATCCATTCAAGATGAAGCTAATCTCTGGCACAGAAAGCTTGGACATATCAACATGAAGCAAATTGCAAAAGTATCCTCCAAGAAGCTAGTTTGAGGACTACCCAACTTGAAATATCAAAAACATGATCTATGCACACCCTGCGTGCTAGGAAAACAGGTTAGAAATTCCTTCAAATCAATAAATCAGGTATCTACTAAACGTGTTTTATAGCTTCTGCACTTGGATTTGTTTGGACCAACAAGAACTCAAAGCATTTGTGGAAAAAAATCTGTTTAGGTAATAGTAGATGACTACTCTCGTTTTACTTTGGTATTCTTTCTTTCAAATAAGTCTGAAGCATTGTCTTATTTTACTAAGTTTGCCAAGAAAGTTCAAAAATGAAAAAAAGGATATGCTATAACAAGTATTCGTACTGATCATGGATGTGAATTTGAAAATCAAGACTTTGCTAATTTTTGTGATGACTCTGGTTTTCAGCATAACATTTCATCTCCATATACTCCACAGCAAAATGGAGTTGTGGAAAGAAAAAATCGTTCATTGCAAGAAATGGCAAGAACTCTTTTGATTGAAAGTAATATTTCTTCTCGCTTTTGGGCTGAAGCAACGTCAACTGCTTATTATATCATCAATAGAATTTTTCTAAGGCCTATTTTGGAGAAAACTCCTTATGTACTGTTCAAAGAAAAGAAGCCAATTGTCTCTTACTTTCATGTGTTTGGTTGCAAATGTTTTATTTAAAAAAAAAAAAAATGCAAATGATCGAACTAGTAAGTTTGAAAAAAAATAGATGAAAGAGATTTTCTTTGGTTACTCGATGTCAAGCAAAACCTTACAGAGTGTTCAACAAAAGACTCAAGCTGTGGAAGAATCCATGAACATGAAGTTGAAGACTCAATTCAAATCATTCTAATCGACTCAACTTGAAGAATATGAACCTGTGCAAGTGCATACAAATTCAAAATCCTTGAAGAAAATCAAACTTTAAAGTTCAATAGCAAACTAAATTAGAAGCTCAAACTGAAACAGAGACTCAACAAAATCAAAATCAATCAGCAATTGGAAGCATAAGTCTAGTCATCTGCAGATCTCATCATTGGCAACATTGATGAAGGGATTCATACAAGATCCAAAAGGCGTGAAGAGTCTAGTGCTCTAGCACTTATTTAAAAAATCGAGCCCAAGACAATAGATGAAGCTTTGATTGATGAAAGCTAGATTAAAGTTATGCAAGAAGAATTGAAACAATTCAAAATCAATAATGTTTGGGAACTTGTTCCTAAACCAAAAGGTAAGTCAATCATTGGAACTAAATGGGTTTTCAGGAATAAACTAAATCAACAAGGAAAGGTGGTGAGAAACAAAGCAAGACTCGTGGCAAAAGGTTATACACAAGAAGAAGGAATTGAGTATGATGAAACCTACGCTCCGTAGCAAGGTTAGAAGCAATCAAGTTTACTTCTTGATTTTGCATGTTTCAAAATTTCAGGTTATTTCAAATGGACGTGAAGAGTGCATTTTTAAATGGAGTTATCTAAGAAGAAGTTTATGTGGAACAACCACCTGGTTTTGAAGATCCAAGGAAACCGAATTTTGTCTTCAAGCTAAAGAAGGCATTATATGGATTAAAGCAAGCACTTTGAGCATGGTATGAAAGACCGAAGTAACTTTTTAATTCAAAATGGTTTTTCTAAAGGTAAAGTAGATACTATTTTATTCATTAAAAGAGCAGGAAAAGATTTTATACTTGTTCAAATTTATATTGATGACATAATATTTGGCTCTTCTAATGAAAATCTTTGCAAGAAATTCTCAAGATGCATGCAATATGAATTTGAAATGAGCATGATGGGTGAGTTAAACTTCTTTTTGGGACTACAAGTCAAACAATCCAAAGAAGGAATTTTCATTCACCAAGAAAAGTATGCAAGAGATCTAATAAAAAAGTATGGATTGGAAAATTGCAAGAAGATATAAACTCCAAGGTCAAGTTCATTAAAGCTAGACAAAGATGAAGAAGGAAAAAGTGTAGACCAAAAGCTATATAGGAGTATAATTGGTTCATTTCTTTACCTTACTGCATCAAGGCCTAATATTTTGTTTAGTGTTTGTATTTGTGCTAGATTTCAATCAAATCCCAAAGAATGTCACACGACTGCCTGTAAAGCGTATTATCAAATATGTTACAACCACTTCTAAGCTAGGTCTATGGTATTCCAAAGAATGAGACTTTACTCTCCTTGGATATTCAAATGCTGACTTAGCTGGCTGTAAAGTGGACATAAAGAGTACTTCAGGTGCATGTCAATTGCTAGGGAAACAAGTTGGTATCATGGTTCTCAAGAAAATAGCAGTACCGTAGCTCTTTCAACAGCTGAAGCAGAATATATAGCACTTGGAAGTTGCTGTTCTCAAATATTATGGATGCAACAACATTGAAAGATTTTGGAGTTGAAGAATCTTGCACAAAAATCAAATGCGACAATACTAATGCCATCAATCTTACAAAAAAATCCAATACTTCATTCAAGGGCAAATCACATTGAAATTAAACATCATTTTATTAGAGATCATGTTTAAAATAGAGAAGTGGTGATTCAGTTTGTTGACTCAAAAAACCAATTGGCGGATATATTTACAAAGTCACTAGAGAAAAGTCATTTTGAAGCTACTCACTCAAGACTGAACATCATAAAGTTTGAGAGTGTTTAGACTCTAAGGTAAAGTCTAGAAGTGTTCAGACTCTAAGGTAAAGTCTTGAAGTGTTCAGACTCAGACGCAAATTCTGAAGGAGTTTTGATTCAGAGTTATATCTGTAAGTTTTTAAATATGCCATAATAGGTTTACATTTATTTTTGGTATATCGATATCTGCCTTTTATTTCTTTTTTACACTTTTATTTGTGGCAGTTTTCTTTTTCAAAATATGGCAGTTTTCTTTTTGCAAAAAAAAAAAAAAAAAAGGCAGTTTTCGCCTTCCTTTACGACACTTCAGTCTCCTCTTTTTTCCTACTGTATAAACTTTTGGTTCGTCGTCTTCGCTTTTCACACTCTCTTTCGAAACCTTAGAATTAAAAACTTCCACTTGCGATCTCTTTTACCCTTGTTTACTCCACAAAAATCTCTTCTTTTTGTGGACATTTTGTCTCTTTCTCCCTTAAAGTTAACACGTCTTCAAGAAAATCTTCAAGGCTTGCTGGCAAAGGGACCACCGAAGAGTGACAAGAGGGACCTACTTAGGTTGACCTCATCGAGGAAGAAGATTCTCCTCAAAAGGATCGACCCAGTCAACAGCGACAAGAAGAAGAAGTCGTCAAGGATGTTGAACTAGTAAGAACCCTCAGACCGAAACTTGCCTATTCTCTTTATAAGAAACTGAAAGAGGGAGGAACAAAATTGAATTTGATTGACAGATTTTTGAAAGAAAGGATTACAGAAATGAAACTATCTTTTTGCGTGAAATGGAAGAGTTAGGTGTGGTTGAGAAAGGCGAAGCGAAAAACATTTTGAAAACATGCCAAGTGATCCATGGTTTGGTACCGCAAATCAGCCTTTGGATGATGATGAAAGGCTGTTTACTCAATTTCAACCGAAAATGGGTGTGGCTGTCAACTCTGTTTGCTCTTAGGGAAACATCTTTTCGCTCAAAAGAACAAGAAAGAATCTACTCAAAATTGCTAAAAGATGGGTCATGAACCTAGGAGCATAGATTTTGATTTTCTCGATTCGATTAAAGTCAATTTGCAGGGAAAATTGTCTCAATTACAGCTTGAGACCTTTTGTACTGACTCTACAATTACCTATCCCAAACTCACTGACTTACTTCTATTTGAATCTATCTTTTCTGGAGCGAATAGATTTTCCTTTACATTTAAGGATAGGGAGTATGTGGTAGATGTTGACACTTCAGCTGACATAATTGGCATGGAAAGATCAAGTTTCCAACTGATTAAAGTGTCCATTGCTAATGCTATATTGGAGGTAGTTCGTGATAAAAGTTTAGAGGGCAAGATCTCTTATACGAGGATGAGCGCCTCTAACGTTTTGCTCCACAAGATTGTGATTAATTGTCTCAAGCCTAAATTGACATCAAAAATAGATGTTTCAAAGATGGAGGCAAAATTAATGTTTGCTATCAATGCAGGAGTTAGATTCTCTCTCTCACACAATCCCGTTTCATATGTATAGGACAATGGTTAAGGATAAAGGCCAACTCCTTACTTTGCTTTTGTCACTCGATTGTTTAGGCATTTTAGATTCAAATCCCTACTCCACTGTGTCTGGCTAACTCTACTCTTATGCTCGTTGGTTATAAAATGGTCATGAAGATGAAGTTGAGAGAGCTCAACAAGGCTCTTGAAGAATTGAAGGAGAAATCTCCTTCAAAGATTGTCAAAGAATCTGTTGCTACAAAAAGAAAAGGAAAGGAGCCCATGGTTGTTCCTAAAAAAAGAAAAGAAGAAAAATCATCTTACAGGATGAAGATGATGAAGATGATGACGATGCAATGACCCTTGCAGCCTTGAGAGGTTTGAAGAGCTTTGTTAGTTTTCGTGACAGAAGAGATAGCATGAAGGAAGAGAGGAGAGATAGAGAGAAGAGTTGAGAGAAGAAGAGAAGAGAAAGCAACAGAAGAAGAAGAAGAAGAAGAAGAAGAAGAAGGACAAGGAAAGAAAAGAGGAGAGGATGAAGAAAGAAGAAATGAAAAAGAAGAAGGAGAGTAAGGCACAAGAGGAACACGAAGATTCCCTTGAGCCATCTTTTGCAGTTCCACCATCAGGAGAAGATGCTGGAAAACATCATTCTGCTTCTGTAGAAGAAGAAGAAGAGCATGGCGAAGAATTTTCTACTCCACCTACTGGCACCAAAATAGGGGAGTTGCTGAAGCTAAGGTACTTCATCGCCCTTCTTTGCAAGTGATGTTAGTCGGTCAGGTGCAGACCCAGAGGATGTTATGCCTCACATTTCCCAGAAGTTGAAGAATCTTCTCCATGAAAGGTCAAAGGGATGGAAATGAACACTTCAAGCTTCAAGACTCAAAGAACAGAGTCTGCTGGTCCAAGTGCTGGTAATGATCATTCAACATAATTTTCAAAGCTGATAGCTATAATGCTGGATCTCAAGAAGCAGATACATGGGATGGGATATGACATGCGGAATCTAAAGAAAGCTCTCTTGGTTACTTCAATATCGATGTAGGATCAAATCGACGTCCTCAAAATTCAACTACAGTCAAATGTAAAGGGTGCAAATTTAGAATCTTTGAAGGAAGCCTTTGCTAGCCTTGAGAAGATAGTTAACTCGCTCACTGGGAGAATTTCCAGATTGTCGGATTCCTAAAGCAGACCTAATTTTGATCATTTCTTTCATCAGTTTTCTTTTATCCTCTACCTTTTTTGATGGGACAAAAGAGGGAGAATTTGCAAATTTGATGTTTGATTTTCTTTTCATTTGCTTTTATCTTTTGCATTTTGACTTTAAGACTTTTATGTTGTTTGGACTTTTATTATTCTGGTATTTTTTTTTGGGTAAAGTTTAAGAATATTTATTATTCTGGTTTGTTTACTGGTATTATTGATGATTTGGTTTGGACTTTTGAATTTGCAAGTTTATTATACTTTTGAGGATAGTTATTTTTTTTTTCTGTGGTTGCAGAACATAATGTTTACAAATTATTCCTCAAATTATGTATAAGTTTTTGTTGCAGGTCAAAGTTTTCCAATTTGCCAAAATGTTTTGTCACCATAAAAAATGGGAGAGTGTTGGAAAAACTCTTTTGGTGTTTTGAAGTTAACAAAATATCTTTGTCAGTCTAGTCTAAAGAGTTCAAGACCCAAATGTTTAAGTCTAAGGATCTCAAGACTCTATCATTTCAAAGTCTGAAGATAGTTAGACTCAAATTTCGGAGTCTGCCCAAGTTGACAGCTTTCAGATTGATGGATTACGATTTTATAGATTGAATGATATCTTCAATGATTCGTCTATTTTATGGAGATCTCTGGCTGGACATAGCTTGAAATTATTTGGTTATTCTCATTAAGATCCATCTCAATTTGAATAACCTTTGAAGAACAAACAAAACTTGGAAGGTTCTACTTATGGAAACTCAAGATCCCGATTATATGGGCGAGTAGGATTGACGAGCTATCTTCCACTTTTATTCGACATTGTGAAGATTACCTTAATTGATTCATTCTAACAGGTAGATTGGATGAATTCTTGGAAAGTGCTAACGGCTATGAAGGCATGAGGGAGTATTTAAAGGTGGAGTCATTATTGTTCGAAGTCTGTGCTGATAGAAAATTTTCAAAATCTGAATCTCTAAAGTTCTTTGTTCTCTCATTTCTTTGAGCTATAAATTGTGTACAAAGAGAGAACATTTAGTGAGGATTTGTGTGTGTAATAGCTAAGACTTTCAACTAAAGAAGTCTACATCACAAGCTGTACAGCATCTCTTTGATTCATAGTGAAACAGCCAATTGGCTATCAACGTGGAAAGTAGATGTAGGCTTACAACAAGCCGAACCACTATAAACTTATGTGTTCAAATTTCTCTTACCTTACTCTCTTTATTTATATTGCTGCATGATTTATTTGTTTAAGTTTTTATTTCAAGTCCTAATACTCTGATTGATATTTCAAAGTTGATTGAATCTTCTTAAAGTTTTTAAAAGAAAAACTTTAAAACACCTATTCCTCTCTAGGTGTGTTTACTAGCCTTTATCAAAAGGTACAAAAATACTTGAGATATAATCAAAAGATCTGTGACTACTAACTATTCCCATGAAGAAATTAAGTGTACGTGTTGTACTTCTGAAGTTCCCATGATCAAGCAATTTCCAACTTAAAAACCACGATTCATGCTTAGAGGAGGACCTGCACCACATCGTGCACATTCATCGTTATTAGTTCTAATCAGCACCAGCAGGGCAGATATTCATATACACACTCAAATGGACACAAGGTCTTTAGAAGCAGCTGAGTGGCAATGTCGATGAGCTGAATGACTTGATCAGAAGCAATGAACTCATCCTGGAGGAGACGACCCCAAAAGTAGCCTGCTACAGGCCGTTGCACGTCGCCTGTGTCGGCGGC
Source organism: Eucalyptus coolabah (assembly GCA_014182585.1). NCBI lineage: Eukaryota > Viridiplantae > Streptophyta > Magnoliopsida > Myrtales > Myrtaceae > Eucalyptus > Eucalyptus coolabah. Next base: position 21,598,558 of record CM024624.1, on the reverse strand, counting down.
CATTTCAATTTCCTCCAAAGCACCTCAGTCAATGCCGAGATCTCGTTTAGAAGTAAGCAATTATTGTAACCCACGAGCAATGCTGAAGCTGTAACAACACCATTGCATTCAGATCTTGGATCGGGAGCAATGGTCCTCATCCTTGTTGTTATGATAGGATCTTCACGATCCATCTCCATGATTTCTCCAAATAGATCTTCAACCTCTGCAAAATCCTCTCTTAATCCTACACAGCCTTGTGTACTTTGACCTTCCGCTTCTTGAGCTCTAACTTTTTTTCTCTAATAATGTGGGTCAATCAGTCAAGCTTCTGGGTTTAAATTTTTTTATGGAATTAAGACTTCGAAAGATCACGTATGATTTTTAGCACCTTGACCCTTGATTGGGCTAGTTTTTGATAAATTGTTGCCCACTTCACTCCCAACAGTTTAGAGGATTTGGGCCCTCACATGATACGACCTTGCATAGAAGAAAGAAAGATTTCATGATGACAATTGGGCATGATACTGTCACGCCTTGAACCTCGGGCATGTGAATATTCCTCGGCGGTTGACTAAAATTTGCAATGTTCCTAGGACGCGTCGCCGACCCAACCATTTAATACACATGTGGAAGCGAACTCATAAACCCCAGACAACAAGCAACGCATGGATAGTAAAAACACATGCCAACACAGTTTTCACAAAATCTACTATTCACATCAATATATTAGGTCAACCCTATAGGTTCATATTCACCGGTCTATATCCAAAAAGAAAGCCTAGGCCACCTACGCTCCGGACTCTTCCACCTCAGACCTCGGGTCCTCCATGCTATGGCCCTAAAAAAAGTTAACCATGACGGGGTGAGATAAAATCTCAGCGAGTCAACACTCTAAATCCTGATTAGGACGAGAATTCACTTAGAGGCAACCTAAACAGGCGTCACACACAAACTTACCTCGCCTTAGCACCTCCCTGCACATTAGCTCATCATATATATCATATGCACACAACAAATGTATTTCATAACTGGAACACATCAATTCATCTTTCAAACAATCATAAGGATCCCGATTATGATGTCAAACCATTATGACATGTCCCATTCCATGCCACATAATTTTGTCCTATAATCATGCGCAGTTATCTCAATCATTCAAGCATGTCCCAGCTATTATAACCCTATGGCTGAGGCCAACTCAACAATTGGTAGTCATCTGGCATAACCAAGTGCCGCCCTGCTCCGTCAGGCATGGCAATGTCTAGAACACGCCTAGACGGCACCTGAAAAAGGGGCATTGGTCCAGCCTCCACCACGACTGGCTTCCGGACCTTCGCCGGGCATTGGATAAAATCAAGCATCGTCTCCAAACTCCCGTTGGGTGATGGGTTCCGATAGTGACCACACGCACATCCATACTAGGCCTAAAACACTGTGCTTTGCACTCAAATACTTCCATTTCAAAGGACTTGGCCAATTTTCTTCGTATTAAAAATTTTCGGTAAAATAATTATGCGTGGTCACACATTTAAATTGAACCATAAACATGGTATGCTCCCATTTTAAAATTCCACAACTTTATATAGTACGTAAAATATTTTTGGCATAAAAAATCGACACTCGGTATTTTTCTAATTAAATACCCATAAAATCAATTTTGCAATAATAAACCACAATGATCACCAAGCACTCAATTGCACAAATGAACAATCAATTTCACATATCAACTCATCCACAACGATCAACATAAAATTCTGATAGACAGACTATCCCCGTCACAATTTACGCTAATTATAATTCATTAAATAAATTACATTAATTAAATAATTGCAAATTATTTAAACTAAATCACTTAATTAATTTAAATAAACTAACCGAACTAACCTAATTGGACTAACTAAACTAATTTAACTAGGCTAACTACATTAATCTAATTAGGCTAACCAACTAACCTAACTAAATGCCATAACCAAACTAGCTTGGGTAACTAACTATCCTAACTACCAATTACACTAACTAGGATTACACTAATCCTAATTAAGGCTAAACTAACATACTAAGTGTAATTAACTTCCTAAACTGAGATTAGGGAGCCAACTCACTGAATTAAGGCAGCAACGAGTCCATTGCAGCGGTGCGTAAGCAACCAAGACCCGAGCCTATGGCTCTCCAATAGAGGGCCAACCAAGGCTGAAAATAGCCTTGCAAGTCATAGGCCAAGGAGGGGGTTCGATCTGGACTGAGCTAGTCGGGCTGGCTGGCGATGGCAAACTGCAGTTGGGCAGATAGGCGAATGTGGCTGGAGCAACGCGAACGAGCAAGGGTGACTAGTGGCAGCGACGGGCGGAGCTGCTGGTGGTCTAGCAGTCGCTCGGCTCTGGTGGGACAATCACTTGATAAAGAGGACGACCAAGGAACAACAAGCTGAACCAATAGATGGGGACCAGGCGGACTGGTGGTGGTTGTGGGTTGCTCAAAGGTGGTGACGGGCCGAGGCAGGCGATCAAGTGGCTGCAGGTGGTAATGGCAGGCATGAGGCAGCAAGGAAAATGGAAGTGAATGAGAAATGTTGAAGATGAAGAAGTGGAGGAGTTCGGCTAGGGGAAGAAGGAGGATGCGTATGAGGAGGGGGACAAAAGGAGAAGGAAGTCAAGGTAAGGGCCAATGGCAAGCCAAGGGGGAATATCTTGGCAATCGAGTGCCCAAGCCACAAAGTCTTCAGCCCTAACAAGTCAAGGCATCATCCAATGGCAAATTTCTCCTCAAATCTTCACAAACAAAGGCAATTTGGTGGCCAAAAATCCCTCCAAGGCAGCCCATACGAATTTCTCTTGATTTTCCTTTTTGCCAAAATTGATTTTTCTGCAATTTTCTGGACTCGACGGAAATTTCTTAAGAGATGAGACGAGATCCTAAAAGTAAATCGTGACACACTCAAACTTTCAAATCCCGAAATTGAATTTAATTTCCTGGTTAAATCGACCAGATGCGATTTTAGCACAACCTAACCTATCGGGTAGCTCTTAGGGATTTTATCGCATTTGACCCGTGGTCGATAATTTTCGATCCACGTTTGTGCATCTCTAACTCATAATCGACTCTCGGTTGTCATAAAAATCGCAATGTTTCAATTACGGGTACTGAGTACAACTTCGATAAAAAACCGGGTTAGTGTCATTCGATGCGAATTTTGCAATCATGCGGAATCACCCGTAATTTAATTAAGTGCTTCCGTTGAATTGGCCTATATCCGATCACAATTCGATTATAACAATGTCGTATTGACCCTTGCTGATTATCATTGTCGCGTGATCGATTTCCTATCGAATTCTCAAGTCTGCCGCGTTTATATCCCTTAACGGCTTCACCTAATAGATTAGTTAACTTATGAGTGGCAAACTCAGAGAAATAGGAACATAACGCGTCAACGAAATGCCCATTTCATATTATCGGGATGGGGTCAAATTCAGGATGTCATAGATACATTCATCGAAGACATCAATTTGTATCTCACATGTGTATAGAGAAACATCTAATCAACATTTCGAATTTTATGAACAATGGAATTAAAATTTTATTTATATTAGATTACATATGTATGTCCAATAATTAATCAAGCATACTGTTAATCAGGACGTACAAACTTTATAATGCAAGTGCTAAACAGGGAGCACCATATTTGTTTTTATTATGATTATTAAGCAAACAAATATGCATAGCCAATCAAAAGAATCTACAGATATTATCCAAGTTTCACTGTAGAGAAAAGGTGGTAATTTCATTAAAGTGTTGGTAGATTCCCAACAAGTTACCTAGAAAAAAAAATTCAATGGTCATTTTTTTTAACCAATACTTACCAACGCCTTATTGAAAAAAACTCACCGGTCATTCTTTTGACGAACAGTATATTTACCAGCATAGGAAAAAAAAAATTTACACAAATTTATAAAGTTTGCATCTGCAAAATTATTATGTAGGAGATTGCTTGCACGATCTAACTGAATGTATAGGAGATAGAGAAGCAATACAATATTTAAGGGGCCAATTCCATAAAAAAAAAAAAGTAAGAACTTTAGGTGTTGTCTCAAATTTGGCCCGAACTTTATATTGTCTCAAAAATAAGCATGAACTTTAGGTGTTGTCTCAAATTTGACCCGAACTTTATTTTGTCTAAAAAAAGCACAAACTTTCACTAGTGTCCCAAATCTGGCCCTCCGTTGACACTTCCTCCAAACACTCGAATGCAACATCGTGTTGCACCTCAACAAATTTGGACCTCTTCACAGTCGACCCATAGGGCAGATAGGAGGAGCATGTTCACGGCAACACCTAGATCCCATAGCATCTTCTTAGCATCAAGTCAAAAAGCATCTCCATAGTACCATTCGGTACCAAAGGAGTAGATATCAAAGTTATTTATGACATTTAAAAAACAATTAGACTCAATGCACATTAACTTCACAACTTTCATGGGGCCAAAATTTCCGACCGAAACGATGTCTCCGAGCAATCGAGCTTGTGTATGTGCAAGAGTGAGTGTCTTTGTGTAAGAGAATGAGCGAGCAAGCCAGTGCACGAGATCTTCCAATGAATTGAAGACTCCCGTGTGCAAACTCGTTGAGGAAAGGAAACCCTAGAAAGAATTCTCCCCAATCTCATGGGTCGTGCGTTAGAGAAGAAAAGCCCAGGAACAATTTTGTCTTTATGTCCATGTCAGCTTGCTGTGTTGGATATTATTGTTGACGTGGAAATCCCATGTCGAATGACTGTGAAATGAGGGTTAACGAATGGCCAAATTTGTGACACAAGTGCAAGTTTGTGCTTTTTTTTTTTTAAACAAAATAAAGTTCGAGCCAGATTTGGAACAACTAAAATTCGTGCTTTTTTTTTACACAACTGATTGTGTCTATGTCGTTGTATAGGAGATTGTTTAACACCAAGATAGTCGTCAAATAAAAAACATAAAAATTTCACCCATTGATAGCATTTTTTTACATCCCTTTATATCATAACATTTTGTATAGGAATTACGAAAAAAAAAAAATCATGAATATACAACAGCTTGCGATAAAAGATCCATCCATCAATATAGGAAATTAGCCAAATTTCATTAGTTGAGCATTTCCGTTTTCCGAGAATGTTGAAAGCTCAAGGCCAATGGGACTTGCCTTAATCTTTCAATTTTCTCAAAGCTAGTATTTGGCATAAAGCTCCCTTAAGAAAACTTGTCAAACACCATAAATTTGCCAAAAACGCCTTGGAAAAGCTTAACCAAATGCAGTCTAGTTTGCTTAGTTGTTAGGACGAAGATCCTTTATCGTCATCCTCCCAATACCCATCATCAGATGCCAAGGCATGTGAGTTTGTTACTTCATCACATCTTAAAAATCCAAAATCCTCTGCTGAATTTTCTTAACTTTATTAGCCATGCAACTCTCCCTAATTTCTTTTAGTTTTTTTCAAGAGTTCAGTGCACCAAAAGTCCTAAATATTGCAAAAGGTGCAATGAAATCATGAAACTTATTAAATTGGTGCAATTAAGTCTTTTTGTCGACTTTACCCAATTTTTTTTTTTTTGATCGGTAACTTTACCCAATTTGGCTAATGAAAAATCTTAACGTGACTTTTTCTTTATGTCCTACATGGCATTAACAATAACTAAAGTATGGAATATAAGACACAAACGATATTGTTCTGGTCCAAAATCCTATTTTCTTACCCCAAATCTTAGCTAAATTTGATTAAACAATAAGAAAGCATAATAATTTTTTTTTTAGTAAGAGAGAAACTAGAAAAGAAGAGGGGGAAAAAGCAAACGCCTACGTGGTGGAGTCAATGCACCACCATACGTTTCGAGAATGGTCGCTGAGACCTTAACGATGGCCACTATTCCTCCCAAGATCTGCAAAAAGGTTGTCGGTCTTCGCTCAAATCTTGGCGAGTCGCTAAGGCCCATGCAACCCTCGTGGCCCTTTTTGGCGATGGTGTGGTAGCAGTGACAGTAGTGCCACCCCATGAGAGTCTCTGTGTTTCATTTTTTTTCATTTTTAGTTTGTGCTTTTAAAAAAAAATGTTATTTTCCCTTTTTAATTTTTTTTAATCTAATTTACCTAAGATTTGGGTAAAAAAAGTAATTTTGGACTAAAATGGCGTTGTTTTAGTCTTATGCTTCACTCTTTTTAATATCAATGTCATATAGGAGAATACAAATAATAAAAAAAGTTATGTTAGTATTTTATAATAGCTAAATTGGATATAATTAACAGAAAAACTTAATTGCACTTATTGTACTTTAGTGATAGGTTTTAGGATTTCAGTGCATTTATACAATTATTTTTTTTCCTTTTTTGAAACATAATAATGAAATTAGAAATTAAAATTAAGAATCAAGAATAATATTTTTCAAAAATATTAAATATTTATTTTATAATTAAAATACTTTCGACACATGAGCATCTAACTGGGTAGACATCTAGTTGCAGAACATATTATACTCAATGCTTCAAGGGATTAAAGAATTGCCTGATTCTGAGGTAACCTTTGACAGGACAAACTCCTCGAAGAAATGACGCTGTAGTCGAGTAATATAGATATTCCTTTGATCAAGCAATTTCCATTCTATAAAAGCACGTTTCATGCACATCCACCGTTATCAGTTCTTAAGTACAAAGGCACAAATGCACGTACAAACACTCAAATGGATCCGAGGTTGTTAAAAGCAGCTTAGAAAGGTAAGGTAGGTCTACTGAATGACCTGATCCGAAGCAATGAACTCATCCTCGAGGAGGTGGCTCTCAAGGAGATGGCCACACCCCATTGCATGTCGCCTGTGTCGCTGGCCATTCGAATTTTGTCCAAGAGCTCCTCAAGTTGATGCCGAAGCTCGTGGAAAAGGTGAATCCGGATGGTTTCAGTCCGTTGCACATTGCAGCAGCTAGAGATGATGTTTAGACTGTGAAGGAGATTTTAAAGGCGGGTCGGCCTCAACATCTATGCCATGTGAAGGGCAGGAGAGAAGAATCAGTTGGTAAAATATGGTGCTTCGAAATGGGTTGAACAATGAAATCGGATTGAGTAAAACAACTCGAACTTTGAGGCGTGATATCACTTTCTTTACTTATTCGTTTGCCCCACAACGTTTCTAATGGTCACCGGCAAAAATCCTCCAGGATACAACAAAGTCTTGGATAAGAATACTAAATAGCAATTCTAGTATTTCTCCAGGATCTCTCTAAGAAACAATTGAAAAATTGGCTGCTGTTTTTTCAGAAAGAAGACTCGAAAATGACCACACTTTTCTTTCCGAAAAATGACAAGTATATATATGAAACAGTCTTGCAACTCTTCGTGAAAATTGCGAACAAACACATCTTTAGAAAATTGTTCGGATAAACAAATGCGACTCTTCGGAAGAAGTCGAAAACGGAGAATTGCAATCCTTCGGAAAGTTAAAAACCGAATAAGTAATTTTCCAAAGGTTGTCTTGAAAAGACATAAACAAAATTCAGAATATTTTTTTAAATAGAATTTCGAATTTTCATTTATATTTCATTTCCGGAATTCTCAAATTAAAAGGCAACCTTTAACCTAAAAAAAAAAAAAAAAATAGCAAGGGATTAATGCTAATTAAACCGCATGCGTGCTAAGTGCTAAGTGCTAAGTGCGCCAAATAATCGTGCACCCGCATGCGGGTATGGTGGGGTCTAGCCGACCCAATCACTCCTTTAACTACAAAAAGGAAAACCCACATATTTAAACCGATCCACTTGCTCCTACCTTTTCTATGTGGGACAAAGTAAAAGCATTCATTTTGTTTTAACAAAGAAAATTCCAACAATCCCCCACTTTGTTTGTAAAAAAGATTTCAAAATAAAATTTTTAAAAACCATACAGCCAAAGTTTCAGTAAGATTAATATACATACATAAAGGTCTCTTTCAAGTTAAACCTTTACTTAGTGCAAGTATATCAAAGCTCTATCAAAGTGACAAGTAGCTCGGCTTTAAACTTGTACTTTTATGCAATAGAACCGGACATACCACACATACACTAATCTCTTGTTTCAGCGAGAATTTATATATTACTCCGCACTATTATGGCCTTGTGCTTGATCCTGTTTTATGAGCTCTCTAGAAAGCAACCCTCACTTTCATAAGAAGCGGCACCACTTCTAAGCTCATATAGGTGAAGTATCTACCATGTGTTTCGTTACTATCAATACACTACAAACTTGTATCATACTTCGTTAAGAATTTAATTCAGCCTTCAAAACGTAACAGACGATATTGACTTCTCATATCAGGGCTACGTCAGTATCAAACAATCACATTCAATAACTTGTTCTTACCCATTAAAACTTGTAACTAGTGATGTTCTAGAAAAATGTCGGGTTACCATTATTGGTGATTTCAATTAAAGGGTTTCAGCCCCATTTATTGTGAGGTCGTTATTACCATATGTCTTGGTAGAGCCTTCGTCAAATGATCGGCAAGATTTTTACTTGACCTCACATAGACAATTGTTATGGTATTATCTTTAATCAATTGTCTCACATATTCATGTCTTAGACTAATGTGTTTAGATTTACCATTATAGGTGCTACTATAGGCTCTTGCTAAAGTGGCTTGACTATCACAGTGGATAGAAATAGGAGGCATATGACTAGGCCATAATTTGATATCCAACAACAAATTTCTAATCCATTCAGCCTCTTTCCCAGCTGCCGTCAAAACAATAAATTCAGATTCCATTGTTAAGTGAGTTATACATGTCATTTTCTTGCTCGCCCATGATACAGCACCTCCAGCTAGTGTGAAGATCCATCCAGGAAGTGGAACGCTTATCTCCCACACTTGTAATCCAACTAGCATCAGTGTATCCTTCTAATACAGCCGGATAATTATTGTAGAACAATCCTAAATTTTTAGTTATCTTAAGATAACCAAAATTCTAGTAATAGCTCTCCAATGTTCCGTACTTGGATTACTAGTATACCTACTCAACTTGTATACAGAATAAGCAATATCGGGCCTAGTACAATGCATCGCATACATTAAAGACCCTATAGCACTTGCATATTCTAGTTGTGCTACCACTCTACCAGTATTATAATTTAATTTAATACTAGAATCAAATGGAGTACTTATTTCTTTAAAACCAAGATGTTGAAATTTATTTAATAATTTTTCAACATAACTACATTGGCTTAAAGAATAACCTCCACTATTTTTCTTAACTTTAATACTTAAGATAGTATCTATTTCACCAAAATCCTTCATTTTAAATATGAAAGTTAGATACTTCTTAGTTTCATTAACTCTAGTCATATTCGTTCCAAAGATAAGCATATCATCAACATACAAGCACACTAAGACACCATAGTCTTTAGTGAATTTAGAGTATATACACCTATCGGCACTATTATTGATGAAACCATTTGATAATATGGCCGAATTAAACTTTTCATGTCACTACTTAGGAGCTTGCTTAAGTCCATAAAGAGACTTAATCAATTTACATACTTTTCTTTCATTTCCAGGAAGAAAAAAAAACCCTCCGGTTGTTCCATGTAAATCTCCTCATTTAGGTCTCCATTTAATAAAGCAGTTTTAACATCCATTTGATGAACACAAAGATCATAAATGGAAGCTAGAGCAAAAAGAACTCGAATGGAAGTTATACGTGCAACATGAGCATATGTATCAAAATAATCTATTCATTCTTTTTGTCTATATCCCTTAACTACAAGCCTAGCTTTAAAATCTTGAATAGAATTATCAGAATGATATTTTCTTCTAAAAATCCATTTGCATCCAATAGATTTTGATCCTTTCAGTAAATCTACTAATGCCCAAGTATTATTGGACATAATTGAGTCCATTTCATCATTCACAGCTTCTTTCCAAAAAGAAGCATCTCTAGAAGACATAGCATCATCAAAGCTTCCGGGATCATCTTCTAAATTTAACACTAAAGGGTATTTATTTACCACATTATTATCTCCATCTCCTTCAACAAGAAAAACATGAGTAATAAAATTAGGACCTGAGTCTTTATTCTCTTAGCTCTAGTACTTCTCCTTAGTTCAATCATGTCTTTAGAATTCGTTTCTTTCTCTTGAAAATCACTTTGAGTTTCCATAGATCTTGAATTATTTTCAATCATTTCAGAACTTGTAAAACATTTATTCTCAAAGAATTTGACGCCTCTCGATTCTACTATGACATTAGACTCTAAATCAAGAAACCTATAAGCTTTACTATTTTCAGCATACCCTACGAAAACACTTTTGATAGCTCTAGGACCGAGCTTTGTTTTCTTAGGATCTGGAGCTCGGTAGTACGCTAAACACCCCCACACTTTAAGATATGACAAATTTGACTTTCTACCTTTCCATATTTCATAAGGAGTTATGTCATTTTTCTTGGAAGGTATTCTGTTATGAATATAACATGCAGTAAGTAATGCTTCTCCCCAAAGATTAATTGGTAGCTTTGAATTTGAAAGCATACAATTAACCATTTGGCCAAGAGATTGATTTTTCCTTTCAGCTAAACCATTTTGTTGTGAAGTATATGGTGCTGAAGCTTGATGAATAATACCATGTTCTTCACAAAATGAAGAGAATTCATTTAAGAAATATTCTCCACCTCTATCTGATCGTAGAACTTTGATTTTCTTTTCTAATTGATTCTCTACTTCAGCTTTATATTTCTTAAACATGGTAAATGCTTCATCCTTCGATCTCATGAGATAAACATATAAGAACATACTACAATCATCCACAAAGGTAATAAAATACCTTTTACCTCCACGTGTTAGCATACCATTAAATTCACATATATCACTATGAACCAAATCCAATAAATTCGAATTTCTTTTAACACTAGGAAATAGCTTCTTAGTAAGTTTTGACTTAGCACATATTTCACATTTATCAAATTCGCCATTAAAATTTATCAAGTCTAATTTTCTCATGTTCTTCAAATAACGAATATTTATATGTGCCAACCTACTATGCCATAAAATTGAAGACTCGACAATATAAGTAGAACTAGAAATATTATTATTGATACTCAGTTGATACATGCCATCATTGGCATAACTCTTCCCAACAAACAGCCCATTTTTCAAGAGGATAACCTTGTCGGATTCAAACAAAATCCGAAACCCCATCTTACAAAGTAAATCAATAGAAGCTAGGTTCTTCCTAATTTCAGGTATAAATAACACATTAAGAAGAGTTATCTTCTTTCTAGTATTAAAGTCTATCTCTACCATGTCTTTTCCAACAACCTTGCAAGAGCATTATTCGCCATCAGGACCTCTTGAACATTTGAGTCAACAATTTCTTCAAATTGCTTGAACATGTACTTGTCCTTGCACACATAGACTGTTGCTCCAGAATCTATCCACCAACCGGATTTGACAGTGGTAGAATTAATTTCAGAAACCATAGCCATCGCATCATTAATTTCAGAAATTTCCATGTTTGAAATCATGGCTACATAATTTTCTTCAACCAGATTTGCATTTGCTTTCACCACCGGAATGTTCTTGTTCTTTGAAATGCTTTTTGCGGTGAATGCAATCCTTGGCGTAGTGTCCCTGTTGCCACAAACAAAACAGCAACCCTTTTGCTTCTTTTGTGTTCTCTTGATTTTATGTCCCCCGCTTTTTACTTTGAAGTTCTGGCCGAGTTTCCGTTTTTTATCCACAAAATTCACCTTGGAATTGTACAAAACAGAATTATCACGTAAACGTGCCTCTTCCTCAATGCGAAGATGTTTTTGTATTTGCTCCAAAGTAAAGTCCTCCGACTTGTGAATCAACCTTTTTCCATAGTCTTTCCAACTTGGAGGCAATTTCGCAATAATTGCTCAACTTGAAAAGCTTCTGGAATATCAATCTTGAGAGCACGAATCTTATTCACAATCACTTGCGTTCATGGACTTGTTCCAGAAGGGTTTAGTATCAATAAACTTGAAATCAAAATACTTTGCGCTTAGATATTTGTTGGTACCTTGCTCCTCCGCTTTGTACTTGAATTCCAGTGCATTCCAAATTTCTCTGGCCGACTTCATTTCAGTGAATAAATCATATAGACGATCAAAGAGTGTGTTCAGAATGTGTCATCGACATAGTAATTCATCCTCCGCACGTTTCTTCTTTTCCTTATTAACCCTCTCAATGGCTTCCGCACTTGGCTGTCCTCCATCGAAAGTAGGCTTAGGATCTTCTATAGGCACCAAGTTGGGATCCAGTATGTAGGAGATCTTCAGAGAAGTGAGTAAGAACATCATCTTGTCCTCCAACAGCAAAATTGTTCCCATCGAACCGGTCTAGTTTGACCATATCTTGATTCATAACTTTGATTGTCTCCGACTCCATTGTAGCAAGATAAATCCTTAAAATTGTTGGTAAAATATGGTGCTTCGAAATGGGTTGAACAATGAAATCGGATCGAGTAAAACAACTCGGACTTTGAGGTGTGATATCACTTTCTTTAAGGATTTATTTGCCCCACAACGTTGCTAATGGTCACCGGCAAAAATTCTTCAGGATACAACAAAGTCTTGGATGAGAATACTAAATAGCAATTCTAGTATTTCTCCAGGGTCTCTCTAAGAAACAATTGAAAAATTGGTTGCTGTTTTTTAGAAAGAAGACTCGAAATGACCACACTTTTCTTTCCGAAAATGACAAGTATATATATGAAATAGTCTTCAACTCTTCGTGAAAATTGCGAACAAACATGTCTTTAGAAAATTGTTCGGATAAATAAATGCGATTCTTCAGAAGAAGTCGAAAACGAACAATTGCAATCCTTCGGGAAAAGTTAAAAACCGAATAAGTAATTTTCCAAAGGTTGTCTTGAAAAGACATAAACAAAATTCGGAATATATATTTTTTTAAATAGAATTTCGAATTTTCATTTATATTTCATTTTCGAATTCTCAAATTAAAAGGCAACCTTTGAACTAAAAATAAAAATAAAAATAAATAGCAAGGGATTAATGCTAATTAAACCGCGGGTACGCAGGCGTGCTAAGTGCTAAGTGCGCCAAATAATCGCGCATCCACACGTGGGTATGGTGGGGTCTAGCCCCACCCAATCACTCCTTTAACTACAAAAAGGAAAAACCCACATATTTAAACTGACCCACTTGCTCCTACCTTTTTATGTGGGACAAAGTAAAGCACTCATTTTGTTTTAACAAACAAAATTCCAACAGAATCCCCTACATTAAGTTGCCGCAAGCGGGGTGGTCGGTGCCTTGAAGATATTGCTTTCTGCTTCACCAGAGTCCATCGAAGAGACGACTGCCTGAGAGCAAACGGCCCTCCACCTCTCAGTGAAGAACAATTGGTTCGACATGTTCGTTGTGCTGGTGGAGCATCTAAAGCAGCACAAGAAGGAGAAGGTGATCAACTGGAAGGACAAGAAGGGCGACACAGGTCTTGCACCTTGCTGCCGCCACCAAAATTCGGAGGCGCGCAATCTCTCACGCCTTTCCCTTTTCCATTGCAATTTTTCGCTTGTTCTTTTTATATGATCTGAATGTCTGAACATCAAACAGGACAAAACTAAACAAACAAAAGGGAAACAAATTGCAGGTGGTTGACTTCATGCTTAGTGGGCATGAATTCCAATGCGAGGTCATGGAGGTGAACGCCTTGAACGAGAGTGCCCCCTCCCTCCCTCTCTCCCGTGTGAGAGTGATTATTTTTTTCAAAATGAGTTTGGTTATCCACAGGTGTGTAATTCTTCAAAAAAAAAATATCATTCAGAAAATTAATTCCTCCAGATAAGAATGGAGCAAAACAAATCCAATTGGTGAAACGTAAGTTCACTTCAATTCCTAAATAATTAAGAAGATAGAAACCCCTTAAAAATGGAATTAAAATTTTATTTATATTAGATTACATATGTATGTATGTCGAGACCTCCTTTTTCGGGCACCTTCTTACACGTGGGCGTGTGTGGAGGCTAATGACTTGCTAAATATTAGGCTTAGCTTGGGCTCTCTCAAGCCCACCAATTCATGACTTATGATCTGGGTTTTAACCCGCCAGTCAATTTCAAGTAGGAGTCGCCACAAATCGATTTGGGGTGAGTCGATTAAAAATCCAAGTGAAATATTGGGAGAAATACTTCACTTCCGTGCAACCAAAAACTAAGATCGGGGATTGATTACACTGTTAATCACTAATGCTCTTCGATGCATAATTTTGTTTAAACATCAAGTAAAGCATCTATGCAGCATTTTATATTAATCACGAGTTGTAGGATTCGAATCATAACCATATTGAGGAAATAGAAATCCATGCATCATAAAAGTGTGATTGGAATAAGCTGATATTTGCTTTCAAGAACTTAAACACGATTTTTTTTTTTTTTTTTTCAAGGGTTTTCTATGCATTTACAAGGAAAAGTAATTAAAAACTATATGTTTTGCCTTTTTTATTTTTGGGAAATATAAAATATTTCAGGAAAATCAAAATATCTCGTATTTTCCCAAAAAAAAGGTCAAAAAAAAGTCAGAAAAAGCCAAAAATAATATTTATATTTTCAGAAAATTTTCTGAAAAGATCAGAAATCTAAAAAAACATTTTTTCATCCAAAATTAGAAAAAGACCCAAAAAGTTTTTTAGCACAAAATGCATGGAACCCCCCAAATCTAAAAGCCTTAGGGTTTAAACAAGATTAGGTACTGAAGGACATTAGTGATTAACTAGTGTAATCAAGTCCCCGAATTTAGTTTCTCTCGATTATGCATGAGCGAGTATTTCTCTTGATACTTCGCTTAGGTTTCTAATCGACCCACCCCCGAGATTGATTAGTGGCGACTCTTATTTAAAATTAACTTACAGATTAAAAACTTGGACTATTAAGTCATGAATTGGTGAAGTTGGGAGAGTCCCGGCTAAGTTTAATAGACCTAACCAAACCATTAACCTCTCGCAGGCTCCGCCCCTAATGGGGCGTCGAAAAAAAAAGGTCACAATAGATCCATAAGCAATCTAGTTTGCTTGGTCGTTAGGACGAGGAACCTCTATCATCATTTTCCTCAATCCCCTGTCATCGGATGCTTAGGCATGGTTTTATTACTTTATCACATCTAAAAATCCAAGGTCCTCTACTGAATTTTCTTAACTTTATTAGCCATGCAATTCTCTCTAATTTTTTTAAAAATATTTTTAAGAGTTTAGTGCACCAAAAATTCCAAATATTTCAAAAGTGTAATAAAATCTTAAAACTAATTAAATTTGTGTAATTAATTCTTTTTTGTCGACTTCGCCAAATTTGGCTAATGGAAAATCCTAACATGACATTTTTCTTTATATCTTATGTGGCATTAACAACAACTAAAGTATGGAGTATAAGACTAAAATGACATTGTTTTGGTCCAAAATCCTATTTTATTATCCCAAATCTTAGTTAAATTCGAATAAATGATTAAAAAAAAAGGGATAATAGTTTTTTAATAAAATAGAAAATAAAAAGAAGGGGGAAAAAAAACAAGTGCCTATGTCGTAGAGTCAATGCACCACCATTGCTGGTTCGGGGATGGTCGTTGAAGCCTCAATAATGGCGACCGTTTTCTCCCAAATCTACACAAAGGTCACCGGTCCTCGCCCAAATTTAGGTGAGTGTTGCAAACCTTAGTTGTGGTTGGTGAGCCGTTGAGGCCTTAGTGACCCTCGTCGCCCTTTCGACAATGGTGTGGCGGCACCCATAGGCATTAGCGTTTTATTTTTTATTTTTCATTTTTCAGTTTGTGCTTTCTAAAGACGAAGTTTAAATTCCTTTTTTTTAAAATCTCATTTAACTAAGATTTGGGTAAAAATGTAAGTTTGGATTAAAACCATGTCATTATGCTTCACTCTTTTTAATATTAATGTCATACAGAGAAAGCAAATAATAAATAAAGCTATGTCAACATTTTATATTAGCCGATTAGACATAATGACTAGAAAAACTTGATTGCACTTCTTAAAAGTTTTAAAACTCAATTACACTTTAATGATGGGATTTAGGATTCTAGTGCACTTATACAATTATATTTTTTTTCCTTTTTTGAAGCATAATTAA
Source organism: Eucalyptus coolabah (assembly GCA_014182585.1). Lineage (NCBI taxonomy): Eukaryota > Viridiplantae > Streptophyta > Magnoliopsida > Myrtales > Myrtaceae > Eucalyptus > Eucalyptus coolabah. Next base: position 21,582,481 of record CM024624.1, on the reverse strand, counting down.
GAAATTATAAATTAAAATTAAGAATCAAGAATTATATTTTTTGAAAAAATAATTTTGAAGAAAAAATATATATATATTTTGAAAATCAAAACACGTTCAACCCATGGGCATCTAACTAGGAGACATCTAGTCCCAAAACTAGATTCATTGCTTTAAGGGATTAAAGAATTGCCCCGTTCGAGAGTAACCTTTGACAGGACGAACTCCTCGAAGAAATCAAGTAACTTTGACAGGATAAACTCCTCGAAGAAATTAAGTGTTGGAAAAGTAATATAGACATTCCCTTGATCAGGCAATTTCCATTCTATAAAAGCACGATTCATGCACATCCAGCATTATCAATTCCTGAGTAGAAGGGCACATATACACATACAAACACTCAAATGGATCCGAGGTTGTTAAAAGCAGCTCAGACAGGTGATGTGGGTCTACTGAATGACCTGATCAGAAGCAATCCACTCATCCTCGAGGAGACGGCTCTCCAAGGAGCTGGCCACACGCCGTTGCATGTCGCCTGTGTCGCTGGCAAATTGAATTTTGTCCGAGAGCTCCTCAAGTTGATGCCGAAGCTCGCAGAAAAGGTGAACCCGGATGGTTTCAGTCCGTTGCACATCGCGGCAGCTAGAGGTGATGTTGAGACTGTGAGGGAGATTTTAAAGGCTGGTCGGCCTCAAAATCTATGCCACGTGAAGGGCAGGGAGAGAAGAATCCCCTTGCATTACGCTGCTGCAAGCGGGGAGGTCGGTGCCTTGAAGGAATTGCTTTCCGCTTCACCTGAGTCCATCGAAGAGACGACTGCCCGAGAGGAGACGGCCCTCCACCTCGCAGTGAAGAACAATCGGTTCGATACGCTGGTTCTCTTGGTGGAGCATCTGAAGCAGCACAAGAAGGTACAGGTGATCAATTGGAAGGACCACAAAGGCAACACGGCCTTGCATCTTGCTGCTGCCGGCAAAAATTTCGAGGCTAGTCTCACCTTTCCCTTATTTATTGAATTGGTTATGGTTTGATCATCAAGAGATGTCTAGTCTATATGCCTGAAGTCTTTCCATATTATCTTAATGTCTGGAAAATCAATGAGAACAAAACAAAGATGGTAAATTGCAGGCGGTTAGATTCATGCTTTGTGAGCATGGTCGCGAATACAAGGCCGTGGAGGTGAATGCCTCGAACGAGAGTGGTTTGACCCCTCTAGATGTCTTAACTCTCTCGCGAAAGGGAGCAGTAGAAGATAGAGAGATGAGAGAAATTCTCATTCTTGCTGGAGCTGAGCACGGCAGAGGAAGATCAAACTCGCCTGCTTCTTCAGGCCTAGTCTCGGTGGACCAAGAGAAGACAACAGTTGTCGATCGGATGGGGAACCAGTCCCAGATGCTCTTCAATTGACAACAGTCCCTAAACCATCGAGAAATTCAAACAAAGAAAAGGAGTCGTTGACTGACGTGCGGAACGCTCTGCTGGTAGTCGCCACGGTCATCACGAGCGCAACCTACCAGGCCGTGCTTCAGCCTCCAAGGTATGATATAAAACTTGATGCTAGTTACAAAGGCATCTTCGGGCGATTTCCTTTAAACAGGGAGTTGGGGTACATCAGCCTCATGAGCTTCAACACATTCGGGTTCTTGGTGTCGGTCCAGACGATCATTTGCCTCACCAGAGATCTCCCATTCAGGCTACCGCTGCTACTCGCCACGTACTCCATGGTTCTAACTTATGTTTCTTTCATGAGTACCGTGCCGTACACGGCGTTGGACAAAGCACTCAGCCCGAAAAACGGGCGATTGTTCTGTGCGTTGCCATTGACGATATCGATTACTCTTCTGCTGTTACAGAAATGGTTTGCGCTATTGTTAGACCTCATCTTGGCAATGGTTTCTAAGATAAAAATCGTGGGTGATATGTACAATCTAAGGGCAAATCCTGATTCGCAAGGAATCAAAGATTGTGCTGCCTAAATGAAAACTCATCGGCGGCATTGGGTTCAGGTTTCGGGTGAAGCTCTGGAGAAAGTGCTAGCTTCTAGCTTGAAGGAGATTTTTTCCGAATGCAAGCAGCATTGTGTTTATTTACAAGTGCATCGGGAAAGAATTTGAAGGCTTTCGAGGATATTTCCACAATTAGGAAAAAATAGCGAGGGCAAAATTTGGAAAAGAAATGTATCTCTGGACTTCCATTGAGCTAAAGGCCTTTGAGAATGTAATTTTTTTTTGGTCATAAAACCGGAAACACTTATATTGCACGAAGGAAGGGATTACACCCTGCAGGTATAGCATCCACAGACACCAAATCTAAAAGATGAGAATGTAATTGCATCTTCCTAAAGTGTCCAAAAATTTTACCAAATGGTATTTGCATTTTAGCCCAAGAGACTTCGGAGCCGAAAACCTTTTGGGCATACAATTTCCAAACGCAGTCATAGCCCATCAATGGAAAAAATTAATGCCTATCACGTCGGTACATAAATAAGCATTGGAATTTTTAATGATTACATTTCTCTTTTCAAGCCAAGAAATGCAAGCCTTTGACTAGAGGTCTCAATGGTCCAGGTCGGGTTCGAATTTCATGATACTGGACCTAACCCGAAAACTATGGAAATATATGCTTGGTCTGAACTTAATCGAGACTTGAAACTCAAATAACCCGAACTGTCTGGTCGGGCCGGTTTAGATCTTCTTCATTATTATTTTGGGAACACACAAACAGGAAAAAGAAAACACATACTTCCTCCATGTCTTCTTCCATTTCCTTCCTATCCCAAGCCACGCTTCCAAAACTGTGAAGTTCGTTTTCTTGATCTCCTTCTCTGGACGGCAAACATTCAGACACATAATAACCTTTCGATGCTACTCAAAAGCCGCTCTAATTGGTTCTCCTTATTCTTCTACCACCCTCCTCCATTTAATTCAGCTCTGTGTCGAGGATCAATCTCTGAAACTGACCGGACAGTTCCTTGCTCGAGTTCTCGTCAATGGCTTTGCTCGGAACATTTATCTGGAAACCAAACTCAGGTCTGCACATGCTGCATCTAAGAGCGTGCGGGATTCAAGATTGGTTTTTGAACAGAAAACTACAAATGCCCAAATGTGAAATTCAGAAGAATAGCCGATGGTTTTTTAGAAGGAACAAAAAGAGAAATATCGCACTGTTGCAATAAGGCGAGCGATCAAACAATAATATAGACAAAAGAAGAAAATAAATCAGACACCAGATTTACATGGTTCGATCGTAAAGACCTACGTTCATGGAGAGAGCAATAACAAATTTCATTATAGATTAAGCGGTACAAGGATATTACACACTCAAGTCACTCAAACACTCTCTCAAGTGTTTCCCAAGCCTCAATTACACCCAATAACGTACGCAGTGTTTAGCTCCGAAATTTCTCATGAAATAATCTCTCAATCTCACGAAAGAATTACATGCAAATCTTACCACAAGATTTGATCGGCTACAAACACTACTTTTTTCTTAGATGTAATTGCACTAACGAAAATCCGCCAAGCACTCGCTAGAATAATGGCGCTTCAACAATCTTTGACAACGACGAGCTCTTCTGCGACAAACAAATGGCCCATATAAATATGTGCATGTATCTCATTCTCAACAAAAGGCATGCTCGTTGACTGACTCCAACGTGGAAAAGAATCCCACGCAATTCGAGGTAAATTTGGTCAACAAAGTCGATAGATAACAACTATCTCTTCACTGATTGCAATTGATAGAAGAAAACCCAAAGTCCAATTCTCCTTTTAAATCCTTCTTGGCGATAATAATAAGGAAATTATAGATATAATTTCCTTTTACACTTTCTTCTGAAAAGGCTTGTAAACACACCTATAAGGGGGTGAATAGGTGTATATAAAAGTTTTCTCGAAAAACTTAATAGATTTAATTACTTTTAATAATAAACTAGGATGTAAGAGACTTTGAACAAATCTATTAAGCAATTGAATAAAGCAACAAATAAAATAAGGAGATTAGGGTAAGAGAAATTAAACTCAAGGTTTATAGTGGTTCGGCTTATTCCAAGCCTACGTCCACTCTCCCGCGTTGATAGCCTACTAGCTGGATTTCATTATGAATCAAAAGAAATGATATAGCTCATAGCCTTGACTTCCTTAGAGGAGAGCCTCAGCTAGATTCTTCACAACGTCTCACAGTATGCTTCTCTCTTTTGTATACAGTTTTAGCTCAATGAATGAAATAGCAAGGAATTACAGAGATTCAGACTTTGAAAATCTTTTTTTCATCCACACCTTGAACAACAAAAGAATCGGCCTTAAATACTCCTTCATGCCTTCACAGCCGTTGGCACTTTCCAAATGAATTCTTCCAATCTACCCGTTGGATGGAATCAATTAGGGTGATCTTCGAGTTGTTAAATGATTGTAGACGAAAGCCCATCAATCATGTTCGCCTATACAATCAAGATCTTGAGTTTTCATAAGAAGAACCTTCCAAGTTTGCTCACCTTTTAAAAAGATATTCAAATCGAAGTAGATTCCAATAAGAATCATCAATTATCTTGATGTTATATCCAACCATAGAGAATTCCAAAAACCATACAGAATGAATCCTGAAAGATAAATCCCCATCTGAATAAGTCTTTTTACTAAGGTCTGGAAACCGTCCGACGCCTTCGACTTTGAATCTTGAGTCTCGACGGTCTTCGACTTTGACGACGTAGTCTTGAGTACTTCAAACTTTAATACCTAAGTCTGAAAGTCTTCGACTAGACCGATGAGGTCGTTTTGTCAACTTCAAAATAATAAGAGAGTTTTCTCCAACATCTTCCATTGCCAACTCTAATTTGCCAAAAGGAGTTAACTTTGTTCGATTTCGGACGTCCGCAAATATCCAATTTCGGACGCTACAAGCACCATCCGTATCGATTACTTTGCTAGTACTCGTACTCGCTACCTTAGGAGTTTCTAGTCGCAACTCCATCTTAAGCTAAACACCGTTCAAATCCATTTGAATACTGTTATAATCACTCCTAGCCGGAAGTATTCTAGGCAACACAATCGATAACCCCTCTCACCTCATGCATAGCCTAGGAAAATGCATTTTCTTACCCTTCCATCAAGCTTACCATTACTCGCTCGAATATAACATGGGCAACCAAATATTTTCTTACCCTCCCATAGCAAATATTTTAACCAAATTCCTAAGTGATGGTCGCTAGGTTCATGGTTGACAAATGAAAGGATCATTAGGCTCAAAATGTGTGTGAATGATGAGAGTTGGTGATCATCTTGGTGTTGGAGAAATCTTTCAAGAATATTTTGAAGCCGACAAAACGTTTCTATCGGTCCTAGTCTAGATAATTGCAGATCTTCTGTTTAGATCCGAAGACTTTCGATCACCAAACTCAAAGACTCAAGACTCAAGATTCAAGACTATTCTTATTGACAGTTTTTCTAATCCAAAGATGAAGGTAATCCGTGAGTCAAGTATTTGGTTGAGGATTTAGTCCTATCCTCCGAGAAGATCTCTTGGCTAGATAAATATAATGGATTTTTTTATTCGTAATCAAGATCATTTGAAGATCCGATGGTCGACGAAATATTCTTGGAAGGTTCTATTGTTGGAAACCAAGATCCTGGTTGTATGGGCGAACATGATTAATGGGCTATCGTCAGGTTCCTTTAATAGCTTGAATGATCTTCTTGATTGATTCCGTCCAACGGGTAGATTGGAGGAATTCCTTTGGTAAGTGCCAACGGGTATGATGGCATAAAGGAGTATAAAAGGAAAACGTTCTAGTTGCTTTAGTGCATGATCGGTAGAGAAATTCCAGAGTCTGAAGCACCTTGATTATTAGTCGATACATTTTGAGCGAAATTGTATACACAAAGAGTGTCTATACTTAGTGATACCTTGAGCGAGTGTGGTAGATCATCTACACCGAGAAATCAAGGGAGAATAACGCTGTAACATCTCTTTATTCATAGTGGAATCCAGCTAATAGGCTGTCAGTGCAGAAAAGTGGACGTAGGCTTGAAATAAGCCGAACCACTATAAACTGCGTGTTCAATTTTCTCTTCCCTTCTCTCAATCTTACTTTGATCATTATTTGTCTCAAATCTATCAACTGTCTAGTATTGTGCAATTATCGAGAAAAACCTTTATATACCTATTCACCCCTCTCTAGGTACTTATACTAGCTATATCAATTGGTATCAAAGCTCGTGTACTCACTTTATTTGAAGTGTTTTACTTCAGAGTAAAAGATCCATGGCTAGTATGCTAGCACCAGGGCTGGTGGAAGGGCAAAACAATACCAGACCACCCTATTTTGATGGAAATGATTACAACATCTGGAAGAATAAGATGAAAGCTTTCCTACGATCAAAGGATCCTCTCGGAATGGGACGTTGTAGAAAAAGGAATTACTCCTACAACTGCATCGCCTCTAAAAGAGGGAAAGAAACCGTTGAGACCAAGGGAATGACTCAGAAGAGATAATCAAGAGACAAGCACTCGATGCAAAAACAATTTACTCTTTATACCGTGTTTTGTCACCAACTGAATATAACAGAATATCTTCTTGTGTTACAGCAAAAGAAGTTTGGGACATATTACATATCACCTATGAAGGAACAGATCGAGTGAAGGAAACCAAAATTAACATTATCTTCGGTCAATATGAAGCCTTCAAAATGAAACCAAGAGAATCTATAACTCGACATGTTTAGCCGTTTTACAAATATTGTCAATGGTCTTGAGAATCAAGGACAAACAATTTCTGATCCCTTGAAGGTAAACAAGCTACTGCGTGGATTCTCTAAGGATTGGAATCGCATAAAGACTTCAATAAGAGAGATGCAAAGAATTATGCCACTATCTCGTCGACGAGCCGATTGGAACTCTTCACTTTATGAAGTGGAACGAATTAATGAAGACGAAGATCCAAAAGGTAAGAAATCCATTGCATTAAAATCAAATGATGATTATGATGATACAGATTCTCTGAAGATGATATGGATGATGAGGAGCTTGCTCATGATAAGAAGATTCAAAAACTGAATAGAAAAGGAAGAAGGTTCAACTAAAAAAACAAAGTTTTCAAAGACAGCAGACCAAGTCTCGTTGATGATGAGGAACCAAACAAAGATGTAGTTTGCTTTGAATGTAAGAAAAATGGACACATCGACCTAACCGTCCTCTTCAAAAAAGAAGAGAGGAAAGCTGAAAAGTTTCGAAAAGCTCTCAAAGCCGAAACCCGGAGTGATACAGAGTGTGAAGAAAGTGATAATGAATATGCCAACCTATGTTTGATGGCACAATCGACTCGGACTCAAATTCTGGATCGACTTACAATGAATTTAAGGCAAGTAATTTTAAAATTCCTATCAAAGTTTCTAAATACATTGATGAACTGTGTTTTCATCTTAAGACTTCTCTCAAAAGAATTTATGAACTTAAAAGGAAAACTCAGCTCTAAAACAAAAGGAAAACGTTTTAGAAGAAAGAGTTAAAAGTTTATACTTGAATGTTTCCACTCTTAAAGAAAATGAAGATAATCTTTTGAAAGAAAATGCCCTTTTAAAAACTGACTTATCAAATATTTCAAAGAAACTTTCAATAGGGTCCAAAAACTTGAAAAATTCTTTTCAGCTCAAAGACCTTACTTCAATAAGTCCGGTCTAGGTATGACAGCAGAAACAATTCTTTTGATTGATTTTCTTAAAGTAAAATAAAGAATTAAGGAAAGACCCTCGAGAGAGGCTTACAAAAATCATTTCAAGAAAGTTTTTGTAAAGTCTCGTAGGTCGAAATGCCCTCAGTGTTCAAAGTGCAACAAACTGATCACTTTGAAAAAGAATGTCCTATGGTTTGGAAACCTGTTAAGAAAGTATGGGCTAATACCGTTTATCTTACTAACACCAAAGGACTCAAGAAAATTTGGGTACCAAAGAAAGCTTGAGACTCTCTTTTAAATGCAGTCTCCGTCAAGAAAAAGGTAAAGTGGTATCTTGACAAAGGATGCTCAAGACACATGACAGAGACTTAAATTGCTTCATAAAGCTTGTTCAAGTAAATGGTGGAAAAGTTTCATTTGGAGGAAACAACAAATGAAGTATTGTGGGATTTGGAATTGTGAAAATTAGAAATCTCACAATAAGTAATGTTTCCCTAGTGGAAGGACTCAATTACAATCTTCTCAAAGATTAGCCAATTGTGTGATACCGGTTTTAAGATCTTCTTTCAAGAAGGAACATGTTCTGGAACCAAGAAAAGACTCTACTCGCTCTTTCATGGGTCGAAGACATGGAAATATCTATCTTCTAGATGTGAAACCAAATGAATCGCAATGCCTAATCTCAATTCAAGACGAAGAAAGCTTATGGCACAGAAAGCTTGGTCATGTCAATATGAAGCAATTAGCCAAAATCTCATCAAAGCAGCTTGTTCGAGGTCTACCCAAATTACCATACCAAAAGTCTGATCCATGCACTCCATGTATTCTGGGAAAGCAGGTAAGAAATTCATTTAAGCCAATAAATCATGTCTCTACTAATCATGTACTACGCTTGCTGCATATGGATCTCTTCGACCAACCAAACCTGAGCATTAGAGGTAAGAAATATTGCCTAGTAATTGTGGACTATTACTCCCGCTTTACTTGGGTATATTTCCTTGCAAGTAAGTCCGAAACCTTCGTATTTTGAAAAATTTGCTAAAAAGGTCTAAAATGAAAAAGGATGTGTTATCTCAAGAATAAGAACAGATCATGAAGGTGAATTTGAAAATCAAGATTTTACAAAATTTTGTGATGAATCTGGCTTTAAGCATGTGTTCTCCTCTCCATATACTCCTCAAAAAATGGAGTTGTGGAAAGAAAGAATAGATCTCTTCAAGAAATGGCTAGAACTCTTTTAATTGAAAGTAAGATTTCTTCACGATTTTGGGCTGAAGTCGTTTCAACAGCATGCTATATCATCAATAGAGTATTCTTAAGACTTATTCTAGAGAAAACCCCTTATGAGTTATTCAAAGGTAAGAAGCATATTGTTTCATACTTTCATATGTTCAGTTGCAAATGCTTTATATTAAAAAAAGCAAAAGATCAAGTTGGTAAGTTTGAAGAAAGATCAGATGAAGGCATCTTCCTTGGATATTTTACATCAAGCAAAGCCTACAGAGTCTATAACAAGAAGAGCTACCGTGGAGGAGTCAATGAATGTCAAATTTCAAGACTCTACGCAAGACAAATTTAGTCGACTCATTATGAAGAGTCTAAACCTGCTCCCACCCTTCAAAGCTTACAACTCAAGAAGCATCTCGTACTGGAAGACCAAAGATCAAGCTATTCGTGAAGATTCAAATAAAGAAAGAGATCATCAACTAGAAAAATCAACCAAGAATCGGAAGCATAAGTCCAATCATCCCAAAGATCTCATTATTGGCGAAATTAATGAAGGAATTCGCACTGATCCAAAAGCGTGAAGAGTCTAGTGCCGTGGCTCTCATTTATGAAATTGAACCAAAGAGCATAGAAGAAGCTTTATCTGATGAAAGCTGGATTGAAGCTATGCAAGAAAAGCTCGCAGCTCAACATTAATGATGTCTGGGAATTGACATATAAACCAAAAAGGTAAAACTATTATTGAGCTAAATGGGTGTTCAGAACAAGATGAATGAGAAATGAAAAGTCGTACAAAACAAAGCAAGACTCGTGGCCAAGGGATATATGCAAGAAGAAGGAATAGACTATGATGAGACTTACACACCAGTAGCAAGGTTAGAAGCTATTCGACTATTACTTGCGTTTGCTTGTTATAAAAATTTCAGGTTATTTCAAATGGATGTCAAAAGTGCCTTCCTAAATGGATTTATCCACGAGGAAGTTTATGTGGAACAACCACCAGGGTTTGAAGACCCAAAGAAGCCGACTCGCCTTCGACCGAAAAGGCATTGTATGGTTTAAAGCAAGCACATCGAGCTTGGTACGACGACTAAGTAAGTTCTTAATACGGAATGGTTTTGTCAAAGGTAATATAGATACTACTTTATTTATCAAAAAGGAAAACAAAAGCTTTTTACTTGTTCAAATATATGTGGATGATATTATTTTTGGATCCTCTAATAAAAGTCTCGTGTAAGAAATTTTTTAAGTCTATGTAGGATGAGTTTGAAATGAGTATGATGGGAGAGTTAACATTCTTTCTTGGTCTTCAAGTAAAACAATTGAAGGAATGAACTTTTATTTATCAAGAAAAATATGCTAATGATCTTGTCAAAAGGTTTGGACTGAAAAGTGCAAAAAGACCGACATACCGATGTCAAGTTCTTTAAAGATAGACAAAGATGAAGAAGGGAAGAAAGTTGATCAAAAGCTGTACAGAGCATCATTGGTTCGCTTTTTATCTTACTGCTTCTAGACCTGACATTTTGTTGAGTGTTTGCATCTGTGCTAGGTTTCAATCAGATCCTAGAGAATCCCATCTCAGTGCTGCGAAACATATTATTAAATACGTTGCTTCATCTTCAAGCATCGGTCCTTGGTATCTTAAGAAGGGAGACTTTAATCTTCTCGGGGATATTCGACGCGATCTGGCCGGTTGTAGAGTTGATAGAAAGAGCATTTCGGGAACTTGCCGCTGCTTGGAAGGGGAGATGTGTCTTGATTTTCAAGGAAACAAAGCACTGTGGCTCTCTCAACAACAGAAGTAGAGTATGTAGCTCTTGGAAGTTGCTGTTCGCAAATTCTATGGATAAAACAACAGCTACAAGACTTTGGAATTGAAGACTCATGTACAGAGATTAGATGTGACAACACCAAATACAATCAATCTTACTAAAAATCCAATCCTTCACTCAAGAGCAAAGCATATAGAGATTCGACATCATTTCATTAGAGATCATGTTCAAAATGGAGAAATCTCGATTCAATTTGTTGATTCAAAAATCAACTAACGGATATATTCATAAAGCCTTTGGAGAAAAATCAATCCGATTTTATCCGTTCCGCACTCAACATTTTGAAACTTGAGGAAGTTAAAGTCTAGAGACTCTCCAACCTCGACTCGCACATTCATGGCTATAGACTGTAAGTTGTTATTATATTCAATCTCGAAAAGGTACGATCATTAGTTCAGTTAATTTATAATTTCCGTGAAAAACGGAATCTTGTCTTTAAAAAAAAAAAAAGAGATTAACTTCTATTTGGCGTTATCGATTTTAAAAGAGGTGTCTGTTCATTTTCCTTTGTGCCGATTGGTTTTTCCTTTTTAAACTGAGTTATATATATACAGTTTTCCTCGCTTAAACTTCAAAACCCTAAAAAGGCATTCTCCTCCCAATCATGTCTCTACTTCGTGTTCATCTTCGAGAAAGTTGTCATCTTTTCTTGGGAAATCGAGTAAAGGAATCTTTCCACGACAAGGAATGATGTCTTTTCGAGAAAGTCTTCAAGAATCGCGAACAGAGACCATAGAGAATGAGGGAGGGGCCTACCCATTTCGATCTCATCGAAGAGGAAGATTTACCGAGTCGCAAAATGAGCCCGATTCACTCTCCACCACGTCACTCTTCACCATCTACCCCACAAGGTGCGGGTTAACAACCGGAGGTAGAAATAATCGAGGACGCACTCGTAAGAGTCCAAAACCCTCTTTTATTTACAAGCTCTATTGTGCGATGAAGAGCATTGGGACTCCGCCGAACTACGTAGATGATTTCCTTAAAGATAAGAATTATGGGAATGAGTATATCTTTTTGCGATAAATGGAGGATTTGGGAATTGCTCCCAAAGGAAAGGCTGAGGAAGCATTTGCGAACATTCCAAGTGACCCTCGTGTATCGGGACCGAATTCGACCGACGGAACGATGATGATAAAATGTTCAAAAAAAAAGAATTTCAACCTAGAATGGGTATTGTTGCGAAGGTGAAGGGAAAAATGATGGATTTGTTTAAATCGAAGGAACAAGAGAATCTGTTCTTCGATCGTTGAAACGAGGGGTGATAAACCCTAGGAGTGTTGATTTCGATTTCTTGGATGCCATTAATGTGAACTTAAGGGAGAAGTTCAATCTGCTTCAACTTGAGCAATTTTGCTCCGATACCACAAACGGTTATGCGCAATTGACAGCATACTTCTATTCGAATCTTAGCTTTTTAGATACGAATAGAATATCCTTCAGTGTTCGAGACCAAGACTATGTGGTAGATGTGGACATGTTGGTAGATATAATTGAGTTGAAAGAGGACGATATCAACCGATCAAAGTTTCGATTGCTCGTGCCACACCGAAGCTTGTCAAAGACAGGATATAGAGGGAAGAATTACCTACACAAGAATGCGTGCCATCAACATCTTACTTCATAAAATTGTGATCAACTGTATCAGGCCAAAGTCTACATCGAAGACTGACGTGTCTAACTCCGAGGCGAAATTGATGTACGTGATCAATTCAGGGAAGAAGTTCTCTCTCCCTCACACCATTCTCTTTCATATGTATAGAGCAATGGTGAAGGACAAGGGCCAATTGCCTTACCCGGGTCTTGTGACCAAGATCTTCAGACACTTGAACATTGAACCTCCACATATTCTTTGTGTTCGACCATGCGACAAAATGGTGGTGGGTTTGAAAATGCTGACAAAAATGCTTCTGAAAGAGCTTAATAAGGCAATGGAGAAGTTCAAAGTGAAGACTCCAAAGATCTTCTGCATCAAAGAGAAAAGGGAAGGAGCCCATGGGTGCTCCATCCAAAAAGAAAAGAACTCTTATCTTGGAGGATGAAGATGAAGAGGAAAATCTCACTATCTCTCATTGAAAAGGACTAGACGTTCTGTACCTGAATCAATAGAACGACAGAAGAAAGGAAAAGAAGCAGAGGAAAAAGAACAGAGAGAAGAAGAGGACAAGCAAAGAACAGAGAAGCAGGAGCAACAAGAGAAAGAGAAAGAAGACGAAGAGAAAGAAGCTGAAGAAGAAGGAGAAACAAAGAAAGAAAAGTCTACGATGAAGTCTGAGAGAAAGGGAATCAAGACGCTGAAGAGCATGACCATCACTCTTCCCTAATTGAGGTCCTAGAGACAGGGGAGATGGCGAGCAAGGAAGGACTACACCACATGCTGTCAACAAAGGAAGGTGTGAGTCGCTCACCAGCAAATCCGTAAGATTTTTAGGCTTCTCAAATGCCCGAGGAAGGACATAATACGTCAACACCAAATCTGCTCGATTACACCGAAGTTTCATCGTCCGCCTTCACTCCATCCGAAAGAGCAAATGCGAGCACACGACGGACAATACAACAGATTTTCGTCGTATCCTTGATGTTCTTATGGAAATGCAGAGTCAAATCTATGCTGGACTGTGAACTTCAAGTCCCGAAGAATGCTGGACAAGCATCTTCTCGTTACCCCCGGCGGTTCAAATGAAAGACCTCACTCTTCAAATTCAAGCCAATGCCAAAGGAGAAGAGGTGGCTCATCTACGGGAAGACTTGAAGAGGCTGGAAGGCATCGTACGGTCAATGGGAGATTTTCAGATTGTGCGCATTCTCAAGCAGACTTGACTCTTTTCTCACCTTTTTAATGATGACAAAAATGGGGAGAATTGCAATTTGAACTCTTTAAAACTTTGACTTTAAATTTCTTTTGTGTGTTTGACTGTTTGTTTTTTAGTATGACTTGGGTGTGAACTTGTATTTGATTGACTTGGGTGTGGATTTTGATACTTGACTGTTTGCATTTATATTAAGTGTTGTTGTATGGTCTTACTCATGAAAGACTAACCGATTTTCTGTGGATGCAGAGTCTGGTTGATTTATTAATCTTTATGAGATAGCCATATTGCTTGAGTAATGCTTTGCAGGTCAAAGTTGTTCAAATCTACATTAAAGTTTTGTCACCATAAAAAGGGGGAGATTGTTGGAGAAATCTTTCCAAAATATTTTGAAGTTGACAAAACGTTTCTATTAGTCTAGTCTGGATAATTGCAGATCTTCTGTTTAGAGTCTGAAGACTTTCAGATCACCAGACTCAGCACTCAAGAATCAAGATTCAAGACTATTCTCATTGACAGCTTTTCTAATCCAAGACGAAGGCAATCCGAGCAAGTATTTGGTTGTGGATTTAGTCCTATCCTCCGGAGAAGATCTCTTGGCTGGATAAATATAACGGATTCTTTTATTCGTAATTAAGATCGTCTAAAGATCCGATGGTCGACGAAATATTCTTGGAAGGTTCTATTCTTGAAAACCAAGATCCTGGTTGTATGGGCGAACATGATTGATGGGCTATCATCAGGTTCCTTTAATAGCTTGAATGATCTTCTTGATTGATTCCGTCCAACGGGTAGATTTGAGGAATTCCTTTGGTAAGTGCCAACGGGTATGATGGCATAAAGGAGTATAAAAGGAAGACGTTCTAGTTGCTTTAGTGCATGATCGATAGAGAAATTCCAGAGTTTGAAGCACCTTGATTATTAGTCAATACATTTTGAGCGAAATTGTATACACAAAGAGTGTCTATACTTAGTGATACCTTGAGCGAGTGTGGTAGATAATCTACACCGAGAAATCAAGGAGAACAACGCTGTAACATCTCTTTGTTCATAGTGGAATCCAGCCAATAGGCCGTCGCTGCGAAGAGTGGACGTAGGCTTGAAATAAGCCGAACCACTATAAACCGTGTGTTCAATTTTCTCTTCCCTTCTCTCGCCTTACTTTGATCATTGTTTGTCTCAAATCTATCAACTGTCTAGTATTGTGCAATTATCGAGAAAAATATTTTATATACCTATTCACCCCCTCTAGGTACTTATACTAGCTATATCACTTGGCATTGCCACTAGTTTTCTTTTTCACCATCAGGGATTATCTTCATGAATTGCCCAATTGATTATAAAAACTCAGCATTTGAGTTCTTTGAGTATTGCCCCAATGGGATTTGATTCTCACAATTGAGAGTCACCTTATCTTGACTCTCTTTTTCATCTATGAGCATTGGACTTGCTTTTACCAGGCACACCATTTTTCATGCCCTTAGTTCTTATTCATTTTTTTTTCACTTTTTTTTCATGGGCATTGGCCTTGCTTCTACCAGGCACACTGTTTTTTCATGCCATTTAGTTCTATTTTGAATTCAATTCTTGCGCACAATGCATGCGTCAAGCAATTGCACTTTGAATGACACTCGAACTTTTTAAGAGTCTTCATCTGTCTTTTGCCTTGCCCCAATATAGGGGATGATCACCAACTGGGTTTAAAGAAATGAAAAATTGCAGGCTCAAATGGGCTATGCAAATGATATAAGTATGTAGAATAGAGAAAGAAATGCTCTTCGTCATCTTAAGGCACTTAAATTACCACACGAATTCAATAGCACGACTTGAAGATTAATGCAAGTGAGAGCAAGAAAATCTCTTTTCATTTTCCTCATCTCATGATACTATCTTACCCGCAACTTGCCCCGATGTGAGATGATTCTTGACAGGGGTAATTTGAAAAGAATCTCCATAAGTGTATGAGGCTTGAAGTGGTTAAGCAATGGATCACCAGTTGTGTTTGAGATAGAGAAATGAATGGCCCCTCATTTCGGTCATTGTACCTTTTACAAGATAACTCTTTACCTTGCGGATATGGAACTTTTTACACTCATCTTACAAGTGTATAACTAAGGGACTATGTATAGGATTGGGCTTGCCTTTCATCATCCTAATACGTCTCATTTATCATTCCTAAACATTGATGTCACTCCATTGAGTTGTCTATCTTGACAAATCTCCACATGAAATTGGTGAGCTAAGTCAATATGAAAATTCTCTTTTGAAAAGAGTCCAACAACTTTAAGCATGAAAAGTATTTGTGACTTCAAAACAAACAATTTATTGCATTCGAACATAGTTTTAAGCATTCATTCAGGGAATTGCTTCACAAAGGGATCAACAATGGATGTCCTTGGATTGTCTTTATCAATGAAAAGTGAAAATCCACTTTTGTCCCCGCACAAGAGAACGTGCATGAATAGGATACTATGCAACATTAGAGTAAATTCAAATTGCACTTCCATTTTGGTTTGGATCAAGATTTTATCCTAGTCGTATCACTACTGGAATCTGTAATGTCCCAATTTGTCATCTGTAAGGAAAAGAATAGAGTGTCAATTCCAGAATTAATTATATTCATGAACGCAATGTATCCATTTCATCCAAGACGGATGGTCCTCTTTTGACTTGTCCCATCATTTTCTCATAGAAATGAGAAACTTCATTTGGCTTTCGAGAATGACATCTTACACAAATTGTAATGAGATGTGCCATACATCACACTTTGGAATCAAGATGATCTTCTTTTGACTTGCCCTCGCTTATTGATGTGCAAGGAAATTGCTCGGGACAAGTAAGATGATAAGTAGTGCTTAATGTCTTCTTCACTCTTGGGAGATGTCATCAAGATTAGTTAGGAAATGATCCTTTGCCCCCATGTCTATTTTTCCTTCAAATGTATGTTCCCAAACTAATGGGCCCACTAACATTGGAAATTGACGCGTTATTTTCAAACACCTCTCTCGTTATGCTCTGAGACAAGAAGTAAATGAGTTAGAAAAACAAACAAGGGTAACCTAATGCATGCTTTTGAAAATGGCTTCAAAAATGATTTTTCTTTTTTTGGATTTTTTTTTTTGATGAGGAAGCATGAAGAAGCCCAGTCCTTAGAATTCTCCATGGACGCTATTTTCTTTTCACCGTTGGATATCGTCATTAGGCTGGTTTGGTATACCCCATCATATCCTTAAAACAAAACTTGTAATTTTATTGATATTCATAAATCAAATTACATTTATTGAAATGTGATTTCTAAAAAGCAATAATAATTCCCACGCAGGGGAAGGTGCATGCCCTTAATTAAATGAGGGAATCGAACTACTTAGGACCATGAATCATGTGTACTTGAATTCTTCACCCTCCTTGATCTTGTGATGTGAACCCTTCAAGTCAGATATTCTAGATATGTCACTAGTTTCTTCATGGTGGCATCAAATTCGGGTCATTGCAGCACTTTTGCTTGACAAGATAAGCTCTTTTTAATCCGTCATTTTAGCTCTCGATCGTGAACAAATGGGTGAGAGAGATTGCTCCATAATCACCTAATTTTAATGAACGGGATCATGTACGCATGAGGTGTAAATAGAGAGTCAATCAATGACAATGATCTAATTGATTTTTTTAATTTTTCTTTTTCGTTTATTCATGACAATTTCATACAAGAAAGGAATTTCCTAAAAAAAAGGCTAGAAAAATAGACACCCTAGCAAGATTTGAAAACAAATTCTCCAAAGTTTTTTATTTTCCAAATGATTCATTGCATGTCAATTTCCTCAATTCATTTCTATTTGACAAAGGAATTAGATCAAGTAACTATCCTAGATTGTCATGGACAGACCAAGAGTATGATAAAGTAAATTGGATGGTATAGGGATAGAAGACTTACTTCACCAAAACAAATCGACGGCAATCATATAAACATGCATATGGGATGTGAGGCTCGATTTCTATACTAAACAGGCTTAGTAAAGTGAAGTTAGAAGGGTGTGATGACTAGCTGCCGTTTCACATGCTAAGCCAAGTCCTCCTAACTCCGGCTCAATCAAGAATGATACCCTAATGCGACGCAGTCTTGCGGGCAGAGGTAAACATTCTTGACACCAAGCAAGAAACTTTCGAGATTGAGTTGGGCAACCTCTACTACGCGGCCTCGCGGTCGAAGTCGTATCCAACTCAATACCATCCTAAGTATCCTAGTGCGGCCCAAGTCCGGCGGCAGGTTATGTGTGGAAAAATGTAGTGCAAGATACAAAGCACACACAACAATTTAAATCAAACAGCACTTCAATAACTCAAATAAAAAACATTCATTCTCAACTCCAACCTGCAAGACAAGGTTAGCAATCACTACTCCCCTTATACCTCCCAATTTGCAAGAACATTTAATACCTAAATGTTAAGGACATACCTTGCTGCCAAACAAAAATGTTTTTTCAAAAAGAAAATTGGCATAAGTCCACCGAGAATTTCAACTCAAGTCCTCGTTGAGTCACCAAGCTGTCGCGACCAAATTTTCGGGTATGAGCCACCTAGGGTTTGGCTAATAGATTGTTAAGCCTAGACTTAACTCGGGTTCTCCCAAGCCCATACCAATTCGCGACTTAAGTTTAAGTTTTTTAACATGCAAATGAATTTTATCTAGGAGTCGCCACTAATCTATTTTTTGGTGGGTCGATTAGAAACCCAAGTAAAGTAACATGAGTTTTGCTTTACTCCTATGAACCAGAGACTATGGGTATAGGGACTTGGTTACACTAGATTCCTCTAATGCCATTTCGGTACCGTTTAACACCAAAAAAAAAAAAATCAATGAATAAATTGCAAGACTTACCTCATAGCAACGAAAGCATCTGCAATGTTAAATTAAAATCCACATCAATAACCTTAGATATGGTCTTTAATTAACACGCAATTTCTTTTTTTTTTTTTCACTTAATTAATAAAAGACATGCAATATGCAATGCAATGTTAACTAAATGACCTAATTCCAATGACACGTAATTTCTAATTAAATGGGCTTAGCAAAAATACTAAATGACATGCATCTCAATGAATCTAACCCTAATGATGTGCAAATGACATTTTTCTTTTTCCTAAAAGAATGCATTTCATCCGAAATAATAAAACTAATTTAACCTATGACATTTTTTAAAAATATTTTTCATGAAATTCGAAATTTGGTGAAATGTGAAAATTACCTAATTGGATTAAGATCCTATTTAATTTATATTAGGAATTAGGTTGAGCCAAATCCTAATTTAAACTAGAATCTTATCTTAACCAAGTAATCTCTAACCTAAAATGCAATCTATCTAAAAAGATCTATCTAAATAAAATTTAAACATGCAAACTATCTAATATGCAATGACGTGCCAAAGATGCCCTAATTCTACATGACATATGCATGATGATTTTTAATGTTTTTATTTTATTTTATTTCGAAATTAAAATTAACAAATAATTAAACATGCAACCTAAATTGATTGATTTGATTTTTTTATTTTTTTTTATTTTTTAAAATTCGAAATAAAATTCCTATTCTAAATATGCAAACCCTAAAACAGGAAATAAACCTAATTCTAACCTACATTATTTTTTTAAATTTTTTTCTTTTACGAAAACAAAATTAACTTAAATAGCCCAATAGCAAATCGGAGTAAGATTGATATCCAAATTGACGAACTATATCTCGCGCATGAGATCGAGTTGGCCAATTTTAAATAAATCGCAGATCGAATCTCGGGCAAGATTGGATTGGCGATTTTTCAAGCGATTGCAATTGCGAGTCGGATTTCGGGCGCGAAAATCGGACTGTCAATCCCAAATTTCAAAGCAATTTCATGTCGAAATCTCAATCATACATCAAGGAACAATTCCACTAAAAAAAACAAGCTATAAAAGAAATAAAAATAATAAAAATAAATTAAAAACTACCTAATGTATTTTTCCTTTTTTCTTTTTCTTTCCAAAACAGGGCTTGTGCTCGTGCGGCTGGTCGCTGGCTTCGATGAGGGTCGGCAGTTGTGGTAGTGGCATCACCGTCGATCGGAGGTCGCGGAGGGGCGGAGCTACGGCGAGGTCCGGCAATTCAGAGCTGCAAGGAAGAAAAATCGTGACCGATTCGGGTTGCTACGAGCAAGACCAAAAGTGGTGTCGCGGGTCGGAGCGAGGGCTCGGGCCTCAACTCAAGCGTGTGGGAGCTCGAGCGCCGTTTGGGCACTAGCGAAGGGGGCGGTGGCAGCGGACCGGCAACCAACGGACCAAGAGTAGTGTGGGGTCGTCACGGATCGGGCACGAGGTAGCCTCGTCGGGCTGGTGGAGCAAAGGTGGAGGCGGATCTACTGGGTGTAGGGGCAAATCTCGCTGGTCGCGGGCAGCAGGTGGGTCCTGAGCTGACAAGGGCTACAAGCGAGGCAGACTGGCAAGCAATGGCATGGGCTGCAACGGCGTCTTCACTCGGCGAGGGGCAAGAGTGGCGACGCCCGGCTTGGGATCTGTTGCAGCATCGACGCTCGGGCGGAGCTACAGGAGATGTCGGCGGGTGCGGCGAGCTGTTGCGGCGGTGGTCAAGGGCTGCGGACAACCGGTAAAGGCACCGCAGAGAGGCAACCGGACGCGGCGGCGTTAGGTTCCAGTCCCGGCGGCAGAAAAAACCCGAAGGAGAAGAACAGTTCCTCCTTTTTTGATTTTTTTGTTTTTTTTTCTTTGTCTCTCTACAGCAACCTGCTGCATGTCTCTCTCTCTGCTGCCTTTCACTGTTGCAGCTGTACTTTCTACACTCCTTCAGCGGAAATTAAGCTTCACTTCGATAACTTTTTACTCCCAAAAACCCTATAAAAAATACCGAGAGAAAAGCCCTCTTTAACGTGGCCATGTATTCAATATGTGTGGCCTCTTCCCCAAGCCCAATGCATTTAATCTATTTATAGGCAACGAGTTAGGGTTTTAATTTTTCCAAATCCATATCCATGAAAATTCCTTTTTCCAAATGTAATATTTGCTTTTGATATGATTTAGGATTGCAAGATGATTCTTCTAAAATTTGAAATCTCGCATAAATCAATCTGTAAAATCTTTCCGAGGATACGGGCTTGGGCCAATTTACTCTCTTTGTGGGCTTAGTCCAATTCACCAAATTAATATTCCGAACCATCAATTTGAACACATTTGTCACCGGCCAAATGTAAATGCAAATTAAAATAAATGCACCTAAAACTATATGCTATGCAATTAATTAATTAACTAATATTTTTTTAGGGGTTAAAATTAATCCCTAATTTTTAATGCGATAAATGATTAAACAGGTCGCCAAAATTTATGTGTTAACAGCTGTCCCTCTTTGAAGGTGAGCTCGTAGAGGTTGCCTTCAAAAATAAATTGAAACCTAAATTTTGATCATGCACATGCAATGAATGATTTTTTGTTGGAACATGAATTCCATTTTTTAATGCAATTTGTATGATGCATGAAAATGGTAATGCAAATGATAAATGAATATGCCTAGAATAACGTACCTTCAAGGAGGATAGTATAGTTTGAGGTAATTGGTGTTACCTGTCCAGGACCCATACCATTCTACGGTCGCCTAGTATAGTAACATGACTATGAAGAGACTGCTTTCCTAGGACCCGTACCATTCTACGGTCGCCCAGTATGGCAGTGCTTGGTTGTGTCTAGGACCCGCACCATTCTACAGTCGCCTAAACGATGATTCATTTTCCAAGACCCGTACCATTCTACAGTCGTCTAAACGGGGTAATTGCTTTTCTAGGACCCATACCATTCTACAGTCGGTCTGGCGTGCTTTCGTAACCCAGAGTCCTCTTCATTGACCCGGCGTGCTTTCGTAGCTCGGAGTTCCTGACCCGGCGTGCTTTCATAGCCCATAGTCCCCTTTAATAGAGCCGGCGTGCTTTTGTAGCCCAAAGTGTCTTTTATATCGGCCCGGCGTGTTTTCGTAGCCTAGAGTTCCCTTCATTGACCCGGCGTGCTTTCGTAGCCCGGAGTTCCCGACTGGTGTGCTCCGAGTCCATTTTATCGAATCGGCGTGCTTTTGTAGCCCGGATTTCTTTTATTGACCTGGCGTGCTTTCGTAGCCTAGAATCCCTTTTAATCGACACTCGATTGAGTTGTCCCCCAAAGATTTTTCTCCAGATTACACCGGGCTACAAAAGGACACCGGGTCCATTAAAAGGGACTCTAGGCTACGAAAGCATGCCAGGTCAGGAACTCCGGGCTACGGAGGCATACCGGGTCAATAAAAGGGACATCGACTATAGAAGCACGTCGAATCTATAAAAATATAGAAAGGCTCATGGTGACCAGAGATTCTCGCCCATATCAATTCGCGACTAAGGGTCAAGTTCTTAACATGCAATCGATCTTTCAATTAGGAGTCGCCACTAATCTATTTTTGGTGGGTCAATTAGAAACCCAAGTAAAGTAATGGGAGATTTACTTTACTTCTACGAACCAGAGATTTATGAGTTCGGGGACTTGGTTACGCTAGATTTCTCTAACGCCCTTTCGCACCTTTCTTTTTATTTTGAAAAATGTTTGGCAAGAAGCTTGAATTAATTTTAGGCTATTTTCCTAACATGTGAGGCAATCATACGGGTGCGCAATCCACCAATTTAACACCCAAGAAAGCAAATAATAGAAAAATGCAGGACTTACCTCGTAGCAATGAAAACATCTGCGTTGTTAGTTTAGAATTCACATCAACAGTCCTAGATATGATTTCTAATTAACACGCATTTTTTGTTTTCACTTAATTAATGAGAATCATGCTTTATGCAATGCATGCTACTAATTTAACATAAAATGATATGACATGGCAACATGACTTAGCTATATGACCTAAGCGATATGACATAAATAAGCATGTAATCTATCCTGAAGCATGAGATGGATTTATTCTAAAAATAATTTTTTTTTTTTGTATTTGCCATGAGATTCGAAATTAAAGAAATGCAACACTTAAATATGCAATCCAAATTAATCTAACGGCCTAATTCTAATGAGGGACAATTTCTAATTAAATGAACCTAACAAAAATCACTAAATGGCATGGATTGTATGAACTTAATTCTATATGACGTGCACATGGTTTTTATTTCCCTAATAAGCATGCGATCTATCCTAATATGCAATTAACCTAAATATTTATATATTTTTGGGGTTTTCTTTTACGGGAGCAATTAAATAAAGGCATCAAGAACATCACGGCAACAAATCAAGCAAGATATCATCTATGTCCATTTAATTTTGGGAAATAAATAGACGAATCGTATCTTGCGCATGAGATCGGATTGGCCAATTTTAAAATAAAATCACGAATCGTATTTTGAACGTGAGATCGGATTGGTGATTTTTCCGTACGATTGCGGGTCATATTTCAAGCGTGAAATCGGACCGTCAATTATATGTACGTTGCGAAATTAGGAAGATTTCCCAATTTGAAAGACTATTCGGGAAACATGGGACAAGATAACATCATTCGGGGTTTAATCAAGAATGCAATACCTCAATTGAGCAAACAAAATTTTCAAGAATTAATTTAGATGGGAATTTTACCTACCTTGATTGTTGTTTCCTAGTTTGGACGGGTATCAGATTGTAGGAGTCACGATCAACTTTGCTTCACGGTAGCTGGCTCACGATAACATTTTGGGAATCGCTTGTGGCACTCGACGGTGGAGAGGGCTCTCGGCTCAGTAAGGGTTGCGTCAATATTATCAGACACAACCAAAAGTGGGCTTTCTTATTTGCCGATCGTCTCCTCTTAGGAGCCTTTCTATATTTTAATGTAACCCCCAATACAGTTCCTTTGTGATATAACTAGTATGAGTACCTAGAGGGGGTGAATAGGTATATAAAAATTTCTCGAAGCTTGCACGATATTTAAACAGTTAAAGATTCAATCGCAAGAATTAAATAACAATCGAGAGACTGAGTGAGGGAAAGAGAGATTTGAACACTCAGTTTATAGTGGTTCGGCTTGATTCAAGCCTACGTCCACTCTTCTGCACTGACAGCCGATTGGCTGGATTCCACTATGATCAAAGAGATGTTACAGTGTTGGTCTTCCTTGATTTCTAGGTGTAGATGATCTACCACACTCACTCAAGGCGTCACCAAGTATATACTCTCTCTGTATACAATTTCGCTCGTACAGTCTCAAATAACAATCAAGGATCTTCAGACTCTGGAATTTTTCTATCAATCACACATCCTTAAAACAACTAGACGTCTTCCTTTTATACTCCTTCATGCCATCATAGCCGTTGGCACTTACCAAAGGAATTCCTCCAATCTACCCGTTGGACGGAATCAATCAAGAAGATCATCCGAGCTATTTAAGGAATCGATGATAGCCCATCAATCCCGTTCGCCCATACAATCGGATCTTGGTTTCCATGAATAGAACATTCCAAGATTATTTCGTCGACCATCGGATCTTCAATCGATCTTAGATAAGAATTAAAAAATCCGAAATGATTATCCAACCAAAAGAATCTATACCAGAGGATAGGATCGAATCCTCAACCATAAACCTCGGCTTTGGATTTCCTTCGTCACCGGATTAGAAAGACTCATCGGTGAGAATAGACTTAAGTCTTGAGTCATGAGTCTTAAGTCTTGGGTCTTGAGTCTTGAGTCTTGGATCTTGAGTCTTGAGTCTCGAGAGAACAAAGTCTTCGTACTTTAAACCGACGGTCTCCGAACATCCGCACTTTAGATCGAAAGAAACGTTTTGTCGCTTCAAAATATTCTGAAAGATTTCTCCAACAATCTCCCCCTTTTGATGGTGACAAAACTTTCTTGAAGATTTGAACAACTTTGACCTGCAAAACATTTCTCAAGCAATATGGCTAACTCATAAAGATTAATAAAACAATCGACTCGCATCCACAGAAAATTGGTTAGTCTTTCATGAGAAACACCATATAACAATACTTGAATAAATGCAATCAGTCAAGCATCATAATCCACAACCAATTCAGTCAAATTCACATCCAAGTTCAAGTTCTCAAGTCATACTCAAAATTAAACACACTCAAAAATAAACACAACCACAAAAGTCAAAGTTCTTAAATGGTTCAAATTTTGGTTCTCCCCTTTTTGTCGCATTGAAAAGGGTGAGAAAGGAGTCATGTCTCGCTTGGGAATGCGCACGATCTGGAAATCCCCAATGGACTGGACTACTCCTTCGAGCTTCTTCAGGTCTTCTCGCAGATGAGCTACCTCTTCTCCCTTAGCATTGGCTTGAAGTTGCAGAGCGAGGTTTTTGAGTTTATCCTCCGAGAGATCAAGATGCTTTTCCAAAGCATTCTTCAAAGCTTGGATTTCACAATCCCGTAACATATATCCGGCTACGCATTTCCGAAGAATATTCATAATACTTCGAAAAGCTGCAGAATCATTCGTCCGTGTACCGGCATGAACTTTCTCTCGATGCGTACGATGGTGCTTCGGTATAGTCCGGCAGATTTGGAATCGTCGTATCACCTTCTTCGGCAATTGAGAGACCCGAACTTCTTCCGGTCTTCCGGAGATTGTCTTAGATCTTCACTAACAGCGGCATGAGGTGTAGACCTCTCTTGCTCACTAACTCCCCCTGTCTCTAGGACATCGAAAGGGGAAGAGTGATGATCATGCTCTTCATTTCCATTCTCTCCAATTGTCGCGGACTTTTCTTTTTCTCCTTCTTCTTCTTCTTCAACTTCTTTCTCCTTCTCTCTCGTTCTTCCTCTTCTCTCGTTCGTTCTCCTTCTTCTCGTTCTGCTGAAGATCTGTTTGATGAGACACGAACGTCTTGTTCTTGTCGGCGCTTGGATAGTGGGATCTTCATCATCTTCATCTTCATCTTCATCTTCATCTTCATCCTCAAGGATGAGAGTTCTTTTCTTCTTCTTCGATGGAGCACCAATGGCCTCCTTTCCTTTCCTTTTTGAAGCAGACTGGACTGGAGATTTCACTTTGAATTTCTCCATTGCCTTGGAGAGTTCTTTCGGACGCATCTTCATTAACATTTTCAACCCTACCACCATTTTATCACACGGTCGAACACAAAAGTATGTGGTAGATCAATGTTCGATGTCTGAAGATCTTGGTCACCAGCACCGTGATAAGGCAATTGTCCTTTGTCCTTTGACACTGCTTCTGTACATATGGAAGAGAATAGTGTGCGGGAGAGAAAACTTTCGTCCCGAGTTGATCGCATACATCAATTTTGCTTCGAAAAAGACACGAAGTCTTTGATGTAGACTTTGGTCTGAGACAGTTGATCACAATCTTATGAAGCACAATGTTGATGGCTTTCATCCTGGAATAGGTAATTTTCTTCTCTACATCACTATCTTTGACAAGATCCGAGTAGTACGAGCAGTGAGACTTTGATTGGAAGATAGCGTCCCCATTCAACTCCAATAATGTCCGCCAACATATTCACATCTACCACGTAGACTTGATCTCGAACACTGAATGAAATTCTATTCGCATCCAAAAAGCTAAGATTTGAATAGAAATAAGCTGTCGCTGATCATACCCGTCCGTAGAGTCGAGCAAAAGTCTCAAGTTGAAGCAAATTCAACTTTTCTCTTAAGTTCACGTTGATGGTGTCCAGAAGTCAAAATCAACACTTCTAGGGTTTATCACCCCTCTTTTCAACAGCCTCGAAATACGTTTTTTCTTGATCCTTGGATTTAAACAAATCCATCCGATTTCCTTTGACATTTGCTGCCACACCCATTCTAGGTTTAAATTCAAGGAACATTTTGTCATCATCGTTCCCGTCAATCAGATTTTGCCCTGGCATACGAGGATCACTGGGAATGTTCTCAAAAGCCTCAACTGCCCTTCCTTTAGGAGCAATTCCCAATTTCTCCATTTTCCGCAGAAAAAGATACTCATTCCCATAATTTTTGTCCTTAAGGAAGTCATCTATATACTTTAATGAAGTGCCGGTGATTTTCAACGCACGATAAAGCTTATAGATAACGAGGGTTTTTGGACTCTTCTTTGGGTCGATCCTCGATTATCTCTTCTTCCGTTTGCACCTTGTGGGGCGGAGATGCTGAATGACGTGGAGGAGAGCGAATCGGACTTTGTCGCCGACTTGGTAAGTCTTCTTCCTCGCAAGATCGAAGTGAGTCGGTCCCTTCTCCATTCTCTGTGGTCCCCGTTTGCGATTCTTGATGATTTCCTCGAAGACGACATCTTCCTTTGTCTATTGGAGGATTCCTTCACTTGCTTTTCCCAAGAAAAATGACCGCTTTCGACAACGAACAAAGAGTAGAAACAAAGATCGGGAGGAGAGTGCGTTTTAGGGTTTTGAAAATTGGGGGAAGAATAATCGTATATAAATAATTCGGATTTGAAAAGAGAAGTTTAAACGGCACAAGGAAAGTGTACGAACACTTCTTTTCAAAATCAATAACTCGCCAAAATTAACTTCCTTTAAAAAGACAAGTTTTCAAATTTCACACGAATTTAATCGAATAAAAGAGCGTACCTTTTCGAGATAAGATAAACGAGAATTCGTACCTTTTAGATAGCAACTTACGCCTTTTAGCCATGAATGATTGAGTCTCGGGATATAAGGTCTATGAGATCGAGTCTTAGAGTTGGTGAGTCTCTAGACTTTAACTTCTTCAAGCTTCAAAATGTTGAGTCTTGAGCGGATAAAATCGAATTGATTTTTCTCCAAAGGCTTTGTAAATATATCTCGCTAGTTGGCTCTTTGAATCAACAAATTGAATAGAGATTTCTCCATTTTGAATATGATCTCTAATAAAGTGATGACGAATCTCAATATGCTTTGCTCTTGAATGAAGGATTGGATTTTTGGTGAGATTGATCGCGCTGGTGTTGTCACATCGATTTACGTGCATGAGTCTTCAATGCCAAAGTCTTGTAGCTGTTGTTTTATCCATAGAATTTGCGAACAGCAGCTTCCAAGAGCTACATACTCGCTTCGTCGTTGAAAGAGCTACGGTGCTTTGCTTCCTTGAAAACCAAGACACCGTCCCGTTTCCAAGCGCTTGACAAGTTCCGAAGTGCTCTTTCTATCGACTCGCAACCGGCCAGATCTGCATCCGAGTATCCTAGAAGATTAAAGTCTCCCCTCTTTGGATACCAAAGACCGATGCTTGAAGATGAAGCAACGTATTTGATAATACGTTTCACGGCAATGAGATGTGATTCTCTAGGATCTGATTGGAACCTAGCACGAGATACAAACACTAAACAAAATATCAGGTCTAGAAAGCGGTAAGATAAAGAAGTGAACCGATCATGCTCCCCGTACAGCTTTTGATCTACTTTCTTCCCTTCTTCATCCTTGTCTATCTTCGAGAACATGACATTGGTATGTCGGTCTTTTTGCACTTTTCCAATCCAAACCTTTTGACAAGATCATTCGCATATTTTTCTTGATGGATGAAAATTCCTTCCTTCATTTGTTTCACTTGTAGTCCAAGAAAGAATGTTAACTCTCCCATCATACTCATTTCAAATTCATCCTGCATAGACTTAGAAAATTTCTTGCAAAGACTTTCATTAGAGGATCCAAAAATAATATCGTCCACATATATTTGAACAAGTAAAAAGTTTTTGTTTTCCTTTTTGATAAACAAAGTAGTATCTACTTTACCTTTGACAAAACCATTCTGTAATAAAAACTTACTTAGTCTGTCGTACCAAGCTCGAGGTGCTTGCTTTAGACCATACAGCCTTTTTCGGTCCCGAAGACCGAGTCCGGCCTTTTGGGTCTTCAAATCCAGGCGGTTGTTCTACATAGACTTCCTCTTGGATAAATCCATTCAGAAAGCACTTTTGACGTCCATTTGGAATAACCTGAAATTTTTGTAACAAGCAAACGCAAGTAATAGACGAATAGCTTCTAACCTTGCAACCGGTGCGTAAGTCTCGTCATAGTCTATTCCTTCTTCTTGCGTGTATCCCTTGGCCACGAGTCTTGCTTTATTGCGTACGACTTTTCCTTCTTCGTTCATCTTGTTCCTAAATACCCATTTGGCTCCAATAATGTTTACCTTTCGGTTTAGATGTCAATTCCCGGACATCATTAATATTGAACTGTCGAGCTCCTCTTGCATAGCTTCGATCCAGCTTTCATCGGATAAAGCTTCTTCTATGCTTTTTGGTTCAATTTCAGAGATGAGAGCAACAAAGACTAGATTCTTCATGTCTTTTGGATCTCGTGCGAATTCCTTCATTAATTTCGCCGATAATGAGATCTTTAGGATGACCGGATTTGTGTTTCCGCCATTCTTGTTGATTTGCTTGGTTGATGATCTCTTTCTTTATTTGAATCTTCGAAGCTTCTTGATGTTGGACTTCCAGAGTCCGAGATGCTTCTTGAGTTGAAGACTTTTGAAGGTCTAGAGCGGGTTCGCCTCTTCGTGCCGAGTCTTGCTGGATTCATCTTGCACCGAGTCTTGGAATTTGACATTCATTGATTCTTCCACGAGACTGGCTTTTCTTGTTGTAGACTCTGTAGGCTTTGCTTGATATAGAATATCCAAGGAAGATGCCTTCATCGATCTTTCTTCAAACTTACCAACTCGATCATTTGCATTTTTCAAAATAAAACATTTGCAACCAAATACATGAAAGTATGAAACAATAGGCTTCTTACCTTTGAACAATTCATAGGGGGTCTTCTCAAGAATAGGTCTTAGAAAGACTCTATTTATAATATAGCAAGCGGTTGAAACAGCTTCGGCCCAAAATCGTGAAGAAATTTTACTTTCAATTAAAAGTGTTCTAGCCATTTCTTGAAGAGATCTATTCTTTCTTTCCACAACTCCATTTTGCTCTGAGTATACAGAGAGGAAAACATGTGATTAAAACCAGATTTATCACGGAATTTCGTAAAATCTTGATTTTCAAATTCACTTCCATGATCTGTTCTTATACTTGAAATAGCACATCCTTTTTCATTTTGAACCTTTTTAGCAAACTTCTCAAAGTACGAAAAGGTTTCGACTTACTTGCAAGAAAATATACCTGTGTAAAACGAGAGTAATCATCTACAATTACTAGACAATATTTCTTACCTCCAATGCTCGGGTTCTTGTTGGTCCGAAGAGATCCATATGAAGCAACCGTAGTACATGATTAGTAGATACATGATTTATTTGCTTAAATGAATTTCTTACCTGCTTTCCCAAAATGCATGGAGTGCATAGGTCGAGACTTTTGGTATGGCAATTTGGGTAGACCTCGAACAAGCTGCTTAGAAGAGATTTTGGCTAATTGCTTCTTGTTGATATGGCCAAGTTTTCGTGTGCCACGTAACCGCTTCATCTTGAATTGAGATTAAGCATTGTTCTTCATTTGGCTTCACATCAAGGAGGTAGATGTTTCCATGCCTTCGACCCATGAAAGACTCGAGTCGTATCTTTGCTAATTCCAGAACATATGCCTTCTTGAAAGGAGATCTTGTAACCGCATCACATAGCTGGCTAATGCTTTGAGTAGATTGTAGTTGAGTCCTTCCACTAGAGAGACATTGCTTATTGTGAGATTTCCAATTTTACAGTCCCGAATCCCACAATACTTCCTTTGCTATTTCCTCCGAATGAAACTTTTCCACCATTTACTTGAATAAGCTTAATGAAACAATTTGAGTCTCCCGTCACGTGTCTTGAGCATCCGCCGTTTAGATACCACTTTACCTTCTTTTGACAGAGACCTGCATTCAAAAGAGAGTCTCAAGCTTTCTTTGGTACCCAAACTTTCTTGGGTCCTTTGGTGTTAGTAGGATGAGCATTATTAGGCCATACTCTCTTAACAGGCTTCCAAACCATAGGGCACTCTTTTTCAAAATGATCCTGACTGTTACACTTAGAACACCTTAAAGCATTTCGACCTACATGCTTTACAAAAACTCTTTTGAAATGATTTTTATAAGCTTCTCTCGATGGTCTTTTCTTAATTCTTTCTTTTACTTTCGGAAAATCAATCAAAGGGATTATTTCAGCTGTCATACCTAGACCCGACTTATTGAAGTAAGGTCTTTGGATTGAAAGAACTTTTCAAGTTTTTCAGATCCTATTGAAAATTTCTTTGAAATATTTGATAAATCAGTTTTTAAGAAAGCATTTTCTTTTGAAAGATTGTCTTCACTCTCTTTAAGAGTAGAAACATTCAAGTCTAAATTTTTACCTTTTCTTCCAAAATGTTTTCCTTTTGTTTTAAAATTGAGTTTTCTTTTTAAATTCGGAAATTTTTTTAAGAGAAGTCTTAAGACCGAAACATAACTCATCAATATATTTAGAGACTTTGACAGGGATTTTATAATCACTTACCTCAAATTCACCGTCCGAGTCGATCCAGTCGATCCGTAGTCTGATTGTGCCATCGACACGAGTTGGCATATTCCTCATCACTCTCTTCACACTCGTATCGCTCCAGTCTCGGCTTTGAGAGCTTTTCGAGACTTCTCAACTTTTCCTCTTTTCTTTTCGAAGAGGACAAGTTAGGTCCGATGTGTCCCTTCTTTTTACATTCGAAACGTACTACATCTTTGTTTGGTTCCACATCATCAACAGACTTGGTCTCGCTGTCTCCGAAAACTTTGTTTCTTTGGAATGAACCTTCTGCCTTTTCTATTTAGTTTTCTGAATCTTCTTATCATGAGGGCGAGCTCCTCATCATCCATATCATCTTCGAATCTGCATCATCGAATCATCATTTGATTTTAGTGCAATAGACTTCTTACCTCTTGGATCTTCGTCTTCATTAATTCGTTCCACTTCGTAAGACTCAAGAGTTCCAATCGGTTCGTCTACGAGATAAGGGCATGATTCTTTGCGTCTCTCTTATTGAGGTCTTTATATGATTCCAATCCTCGAGAGTCCACGCGAAGCTTGTTTACCTTCATGGGATCAGAAATTTTTGTCCTTGGTTCTCAAGACCATTGACAATATCTCGTAAAACGACTAAACATGTCGCTTATAGATTCTCCTGGTTTCATTTTGAAGGATTCATATTGACCAAGAAGAATGTTAATTCTGGTCTCCTTCACTCGACTGTCCCTTCATAGGTAATGTGTAACCTTTGTCCCCGACTTCTTTTTGTAACACAAGAAGATATTCTGTTATATTCAGTTGGTGATAAAGCACAATATAAAGAATAAATTGCTTTAGCATCGAGTGCTTGTCTCTTGTTTATTTCTTCTTGAGACATTCCGCCGGCTTCAATAGTATCTTTCCCTCTTTCGAGATTGATGCAGCAGGCGGAGTGATTCCTCTTTCCACAATGTCCCATTCCGAGGATCCTTTGATCGTAGGAAAGCTTTCATCTTGTTCTTCCGGATGTTGTAATCCTTTCCATCGAAGTAGGGAGGTCTGGTATTGCTTTGCCCCTCCATTAGTCCTGGTGCTAGCATACTAGCCATGGATCTTTTACTCTGAAGTAAAACACTTCAAACAAAGTAAGAACACGGGCTCTGATACCAATTGATATAGCTAGTATGAGTACCTAGAGGGGGGTGAATAGGTATATAAAAATTTCTCGAAGCTTGCACGATATTTAAACAGTTAAAGATTCAATCGCAAGAATTAAATAACAATCGAGAGACCGAGTGAGGGAAAGAGAGATTTGAACACTCGCTTTATAGTGGTTCGGCTTGATTCAAGCCTACGTCCACTCTTTTTCGCACCGACAGCCGATTGGCTGGATTCCACTATGATCAAAGAGATGTTACGTGTTGGTCTTCCTTGATTTCTAGGTGTAGATGATCTACCACACTCACTCAAGGCGTCACCAAGTATATACTCTCTCCGTATACAATTTCGCTCGTACACCTCAAATAACAATCAAGGATCTTCGTACTGGAATTTTTCTATCAATCACACATCCTTAAAACAACTAGACGTCTTCCTTTTATACTCCTTCATGCCATCATAGCCGTTGGCACTTACCAAAGGAATTCCTCCAATCTACCCGTTGGACGGAATCAATCAAGAAGATCATCCGAGCTATTTAAGGAATCGATGATAGCCCATCAATCCCGTTCGCCCATACAATCGGGATCTTGGTTTCCATGAATAGAACATTCCAAGATTATTTCGTCGACCATCGGATCTTCAATCGATCTTAGATAAGAATTAAAAAAATCCGAAATGATTATCCAACCAAAAGAATCTATACCAGAGGATAGGATCGAATCCTCAACCATAAACCTCGGCTTTGGATTTCCTTCGTCACTGGATTAGAAAGACTGTCAGTGAGAATAGACTTAAGTCTTGAGTCATGAGTCTTAAGTCTTGGGTCTTGAGTCTTGAGTCTTGGATCTTGAGTCTTGAGTCTCGAGAGAACAAAGTCTTCAGACTTTAAACTGACGGTCTCCGAACATCCAGACTTTAGACTGAAAGAAACGTTTTGTCAGCTTCAAAATATTCTGGAAAGATTTCTCCAACACTTTGACCCCCGTTTGAAGCTCTCCTCTTAACTTGCAAAGGCCAAAAAAATATTTAATGCGAAGAGCGCCCAAGAGGCTTTTGATGTGGCACGAGCCCAGCAGCGCCACCGATGGTAGGATGAAGCAGGGGCGGCGCGTCGAGATGGGGGAGCAACAGCTTCGTTGTCCACACGGCGAGACTAGAAAAGCAGCCCCGTTGCGTGGCAAGTTCACAACAACAGCGGAGTCGCCCGGTGCAAGGGACTTGCGATGACCGAATTTGGCTGTTTTAGCCGTGGAACTTCAACGTCGTGGATGGCTTGAATGGACCGAGGTGTCTCGCAAATAATTCAAATTGGATCCAACGAAGTCTTTGACCGAGGAAAGCATCCTTCTCTCTCACTCTTTCGTGGCCTTGTATTCCATTGTGTAGTCTCCAAAACTTCGTGGTTGTTGATCAAGGCTTGATTGGAAGTGAATGCTGTTGCTCTATCATCGGGGAGGATCACTGGAAAGCTGGTCGTTGTCAATGCAACAGACGATCGGCAGCAAGATCGGTGTCAAGGTGCGGCCACGAACTCAGCAAAGTCACGTCCGTGAAGAGCTTCGGCGGAGCTCCCTCTCCGCTCTCGATTCTCACGTGTTTTCTCTCTCGTATCAAGAATGCCCCTCTTTTGTCCTGTAATGAGTCAATTTATATTGAAAGGGCGTAAACCAATGAGGAAAGAAGGCATATTCTGTTTCCTTCTGTGCATGCGTTGAAATATATTTTCTTTCCTTTCCTCTTTATTGATCGAATGCCGATATATATATATATTTGCAAATCCATGCCCACAATGTAGAACGTGCCCAACATTCCCCTCTCATGCTGATCTTCCGAATTTCCTTTGTGCGTATGCTCGTATCTTTCATCTTAAAATAATGCTGGTCAATTTCTTGCTCCCCATGTTGACCGAATTATGGGAAAGCGCATAATTTTCCTTCACGTGGATGGGCTTCTCTATGTTCAAATCGGTGGCCGCTTACACGCTATCCTTCCTTTGCATTCGTTCCCTTAAATGCACAAATACGTTGGTGCCAATATGCTGGAAATTTCTTAATTGACTTTTTATAATTTAGGACACCCATGTAATATTAATCACCATGGAGGAATTATCGACTTATCCACAGTTTAATGCTCTTGTTGGCTTCAATATTCAAAGCCATTCACCAAAATCCATTCACCGCCGGCCTAACAAATATGCAATTAAATAAAATATGCTTCTAATGACCATATGTTATGGAATTAAATTATTATTATTTAGGAGTTAAAATTAATCCCTGATTTTTTAATGCGATAAATGACTAAACGAATCGCCAAAATTTAGGTGTCAACAATCGGCAAAGTTACCTGACCACACTTCTTCGGATATCCAATCGCAGTCAATGGGGATCTATTCGTCAAGTAGCATGCCATACTTAGCGCATCCGCTAGGAATCTCCTAGCCATACTAGCACTAGAGAGCCTTTTATGGGCTGTCTCTAGCAACATTTTGCTCATCAATCCCGCAACATATTGTGGTTCATCAGTATTCGTGCGGTGTTTCACTATGCCTTCTTTCATGCATAATTCATTTAATAGCTTCAAGCAAAACTCCATGCTACTTTGTCGTCTACATATGCTCGATCGTCTTATTAGTCTCCTTTTCAACCAAAGCTATCAACTTCTTGATCCTAACAACAGAATCAAACTTGTGCCTAAGCATAAATACCCATGTCTTCATCAAATAGTCATCAACAACTAGCACTCTTCCTCGAAGGAAACCGCGACAACCCGCAAACATTCAAGTAAATTAACTTTGCATTTTCCATGATTTCTTTGACAGTCATACTGAACTGCACTTTCCGCTGTTGATCTAAATCATAGCCCCCGCATACATTCAATCTGTTTGAATTAAGGTCCCTAATTCCTTTAGCCAAGCAAACAAACATCATATCCGAAATTTGAAGTTTCTATTTTCAGACATCCTCAAGAAATACGCCGACAAAATGAAAATAGACAGAGAGTGAGAGAGAAAGAAATGAGAGTAAAGGAGAGACCTTTCCTTGTTCAAGAAGGAGATGGATGCGAGACAAGCCGTGAGCGTGGAGTCGGAAGAATAATCTTTTGTTTTGATCTCCTACATATTAAAATAGTAATCAAAGGCTTATTTACATATCAATATGAAACTCATCCTAAAACATAACTAAAAAGGGATATTTTTTGGGAATTCTCAAGTGGAAGGGATGTCTTTTTGAGTTTTAAGAAGAGGAAAATCTTAGATTTTGAATCATTATACATTTCATTTGGATTCCATGTACAAGCTTATCTTTCAATGGCATTGGTACCAAATACGCACAATCTATAAAACGAATAACATACAAGAGATAGAGCATTTTGTATTCAGGTCCAACTAGTAGGGCATGCAACTTTCAGCCTCTTGGGCCCATTGTGCGCATGACAAAATTTCTGAACAAAAATTAATTTCTAGCTAGAAATTAAGAAGTTAAAAATTTTAGTTTCTAATTTCTTTTTTCAAATCTATTTCTAGAATAAAAATCTATTCCAAAAATAGAAAAATTAAATTGCGTTACTAAATGGATTTTTATTCCAAACCTGTTTCCGAAATAGAGAAACAGAAAAATAGAGAAGTAGAAATTTTATCTTGTGCGCCCTTAGCTTCTCCATACTAGTAATATTCATATAGAAAAAAATAAACACATATATATCGACGAAGCAATACTCCACGGACTAAGAAGTGTGTACTAAATGATGGAGCAATTTATGTGGCGTACGTCCCGTCGTCGTATGTGCACAATAAGCATAATGCCAACACGTCTGAATAATTTCGAGTATAGAAAATTTAGATTTTATGGGTAAGCTTATGTGAATATGGATGTGCATATAGCATTTTACAAGTTGCTCGACAATATCATATGGATACCTCAATAACAATGCATAAACGTATAAGTCGATGAAAACAAGTTTTAGTATGGTTCAATTAGACCACCTCTATATATATTCCTCATTCCATTGCAGTTGCGAAAGTCAAAAGGTGATTTGCCTCTTAGGCAACTCTTAGGCAATGTGAAATCACGGGAAGGAGTGATACAACAAAAAGAATGTTTCAAAAGAATGCCATAATCTTGCTTTATAAAATTAACTAAAGTCCGACCTCAAAGAAGTAGCATGGAAAACGCCAATTTCAATTGAACTGAGGTGCTGCATTTAACTTATTTCTCAAACCATCGATATTGCCATGACATGTAAATAATTGAATTTCGACTTCAGAAAGTTTCCTCCTCCCTTTAGTGTAACTTATACTCCGGCGCAGCATCGGGATGAATCAACGTGAGCTGGGTGATTTGACCATCAATATCTATTTGTAGGGTACTCAGTAAGGAAAAAAGAAAAAAAAAAAACTCTAAAAAGCCCTTAATGTCAAATAGAACATGTCTCATTAGTCGTCGCATATATGGTAATGATGACTTGTTTATAAGTGTCGTAGCAAATTATAAACTTCTCAAAAGAATAAAGTGCATGTAAAATTGGTCTTTCCAACAATGAATTTTATAATGCCTCGAGTTCTTATGTCTAAAAGTTAAAATTCAATAGAGCTTATCGGAGCCAAATCAAAGATATTATTCAAATATTTTTCACACTTAATTCATTTTTCCAACATGTAGTATGAATAATAGATATAGAATTTGGTGAGCAATGGCTAACCTCAATCTAAAGTTCTCAAAATTGTATATCAATCGAGTTCGAATCGTTCCTCAAGGTCCTCTAGTATCACTTAAGTTCGACCTTTCAGATAATCTTGTGTGTCCCATAAAACCTTGCAAATCTAACCTCAAATTGTTATTTGCTCTCTGCATGCACGATTTTAGAGAACGTCTATTCTTTCGATGATTGTTGCATTCATTCTCCATTCCTCATATTCATTCCCTGCACGTAGAGTTCTCAAAATTCAATCCCACGTACGTTCTCCCCACCAATTTGTTGAATTGAAGCTAGCAACAAACGGTCGTTTTGAAAAATGTTCTGAAGTTATCGAGAGTGGAAACATTCTGTGCTGCTAAAATGTTGTCTTTCCTCCAACTAATAATCAAGATTTAGGTTTCAAATTTGGTTGTTATCACATCTTCTCATGCCGTTCCTCATCTGCTTTTCCCTTTTTCCTCGCCCCTTCTTCTTGTTCGTCCATTATTCTTTCTCAAATCAATGGTCAGCCTCCATGACCATGGCTCGCCACCATGCCCATCCGCCGTCAACTATAGTAGGGGTTCGGTGACTGGGTCGAGTGCAGCAAAGGAGGATTGTGATTGCAACCGGCGAAGTTGCATTTTGGCAGTGAGACTGGACCGAGGCATGGCTGGACAACCATGGCTTTGGGAATCGAAGAGAGAAGAAGAGAGAAAAAGATTTGAGTTTGGTTCTGGAAACCTTTTTTTTTCTTATGGGAACATTCCAAATTACACCTGCATTAGATGCATTTTCTCAAAAAGAGTCTCCAGAGTGGCACTTTTCTCAAATGAGCCCGAGATCAGACTACTGAGTTTCAAATGACCCCCTTCGTTACCAACAATAAAAAGCACCTCCCGGCGACCATGTGATGGCCACATGCTCATTTGTTACCGTTGAACTGGGGTACTTTGATCTGAAAAAATAATTTCCCCAAACTGGGAAAGAAGACTGCTAGGGTTTGTACGGTCGGAAATGGAAAATCCGAACTGCAGATCTGAAAGAAAGGGTCGATTGAGGACATCATGGACTGAGGTGAACCCAGGAGACGATTTCTTGCATGCGAAAAGCATGGGCTAAGTGAAATTTGTACATCTTTTGGAAATTTAGGGTTTTAACAGAGGGTTTATGCAGGTTTGAAGCTAACATGTATTATGTGCTTGCGACGTGGTAACTCTGACTTCTTCATGTAGGTTGATGATCCATTTGTTGATGGATGCTCCGGGCGCATTGTCTATTTGCTCTTGTGAATGATGACGTTAGCGGAAGCTAACCTTTAACAAAGCCGAAGGGAGAGAGAAGCTGTTACTCGGGGCCTGATTTCATGGCTTGTGATTTACTGCCTCTGGGTTCCCAATGCTGTTGTTACCTCGGTTGATTAGCATGGATTACGTTCAGGATGGGCAATGGATTTGTAGGTGGTTTGGAGTTTAGGACCTCTGCATTTATGATCAC
Source organism: Eucalyptus coolabah (assembly GCA_014182585.1). Classification (NCBI taxonomy): domain Eukaryota; kingdom Viridiplantae; phylum Streptophyta; class Magnoliopsida; order Myrtales; family Myrtaceae; genus Eucalyptus; species Eucalyptus coolabah. The sequence goes on along the minus strand of CM024624.1, from coordinate 21,544,272 downwards.
ACAATGCCAACGTTGCTGTCTGTCTAGGTGGAGAATGAATGGTTGGGGTTCTGCAAGTTTAGATGGTGGTATTAGGTGTGTGGTTAAAGCTGTCCAAAGAGGTGTTTGTGTGGGTAAACTGCGTTAGACCTTTTGTGATCGAACTCACTGTCCATGTGGTTGAAGTAGTAAACAAGTGTTTAATTTTTGTAAAGCTCCAAGCATAGGCCGAGGCAGTCCATGCAAGGGCCAAGCAGTGGCCAAACAAGGCTGCATCTAGAGTGATATGTGGTACTCAGAATCGCTCGGCCACCCTTGTGCAATAAAGTCCTAAAACTCATCGTATCAGTACCATTAATGCGTGTAACCTTGTTCTTGAATCATCCCGCCCCAAGCCACTAAGGGGTTGAAGCATGGCTCGCTAGCTCCCCATGAGTATAAGCCTTTTCACGACAAGCTGGGGTTGCATGTGTCACCTTGTAACCCTTGTTCGTGATTCAAGTTTTAAACGAGTTTGCAAGTGTCAAACCCCAAGACTAACGAGAGTAGGAGATAACACAGTCGTCCTTCTACTCGAAGGACGCAATCTCAAAGGACAACCAACAACTTGCTATAAACATATATATATATATATATATATATATATATATATATATCAAATAAAACTATAGTTAGTTACATTATCAAAGTTTCTATAATTGATCAAAAAGAATATGCACAACTTAGAACTTGAACAACCCAATAAACTATTAACAATTATATATACAGCTCCTTTAAGCCATATACAAAATACAACTCCCAAAATTTTTCCACCAATACTCTCACCTTACTTGTCGTTGATCGAGAAACCTAAAAACACAAAAGATGAATGAAAGGAACAACCACAACTCAGTAAGTAATATATCTCTTTTTACGTAGATCAAGCAATCACTGTGCACATTTAAAATACAAACATAACTCTTTTACACCAAATCCAAACTACAACAAATGTTAAGATCAAAATAACATATTCATTTAATTCAATAACATCGAAACAAAAATAAATAGTTCAATCCACTAATCAATCTCATCACACATGTGAATAGTCTATTCCAATGACCAATCTCGAGTTCAAATATCAATCATGATCACGTATAGCGCCCCATGACAAGGGAACTAAGTTCTTCCTCTAACATGGTCTCCACATATATTGTCGGTGGCTTGACTCACAAGGATATCCAAAACTAGTATGCATATCTACAAGCCCCCTCATTGAGCTCACAACAATATTGAGTATCAACACAAATCCACAACATCCTCCAAAATCCATAAAGTCAAATCTAGAAACTATATCATATATCTTAATACGTTTCCCAAATCATTTCAAACTCCATTTCATAAACCAGTCGACAAATCAATATGTAATCATTCATAAACCATATTTAAAGTCAAGGACTTCTTATGAATCTTTCCCAAAAGGTTTCGTAAGCCCATTTGTAGGCAATCAGTTTTGATGTCTACAACAGAGAGCTGCACAGAGACGAGCTATATGGATCCTTCTCAAAGCATTACCTGCTCAACAGAAGAAGCCTGAGAAATAGACTTCGAATTTTGTATTTTGGATCAATAGAAAGTAGAATGTATTCAATTTCTTGGACGAAAAAAGAATGATTATGAGATAATACCTTTTCTTTGACATGAAAAGAATGAATTCTAGAGCGCAAAGATGACTTTATACTATGTGGCAAACTCTGATACAAAGAATCTCTCAAACTGGACGGCATAGAGCTGATCAAGCTACCTAATTGGATCAAAATATGCTCTGTAAATAGACTTGATATGTGATCTACACTTATCATAGTTCATTTGATACATTCAAAGAATTGTGCATCTTTCTTAGCCAATACTCCATATCAACATAGTTTAAGGCAAACCTAGCAATTTTATGAAAAAGACAATGAGATTATAGAGCTTGGAAGACCTACTCCATTGACTCACGTATAAGCCATAAAAACCTGGCGGCAAGGGATTCTTAATCTATGAAAGGAAGTTCATCTACGATTCACTTCAATATACAGATAAGCAACTTATAACAGAAGTTAAAAACTCTACTGAGCAAAATCCATAGAAAACCCTAACCTTCGAGACGCAGAGGACATATCAGAGCCGCCAATAGGGCTTTGACTGGCAATGGCGGGGCTCAGGAGGCAACGGCGTCGACGACGTCGATGGCGTTGGCCTTCACAAGCAAGGGTGCTTTATGGAGAAAAGAAAGAGAGAAAGAGTGCGAAGGTCGCGAGTGTAAGGATCCAGGTCCCACTGTGTAATATTATCCGCTTTGGACACTAAGTCCTCACAGCTTTAAAATGCGTTACACATATTAGAGGGATCCAAGCCTCATAAACTAAGACCATGACTCCCCCTTAAGCGATGCGGGATAGGAGAAATGCCCTTAACCTTGCTCGTGTACTGCTGATGCGATCTTAATCAATCCCTCCGTACTGCCCCGGATCTAGATCGTCATAGCGAGGATGAGGGAAAAACGCGACAGCGGGTCGGGGAGGCGACGGCGGAGGCGGAGGCGCGTCGACATCGACATCAGCGTTCTCTAGCAAATTCAGTGCTTTGTGGAGGGGAGAGAGAGCAGATTGATTTAGCACTGAGGCACGGCGGCTCAGGAGGTGATTGCAAAGGCGGAGGTGTGTTGGCATCGTGGTTCGCTAGCAGATTACCTCAACACGGTGGCTTGGGAGGCAACGGCAAAGGCAACCGACGGAGGCACGTCGGCGTCATGGTTCACCAGTAGATTCAACACTTCACGGAGGAGAGAGAGAGCATATTGCTTTAGTGCAGAGTCGGAGGCAGAGCCGTTGGCGCGGCGACTAGGGATGGTAGAGGGGGAGGCATGGTGGTTCGCTAGCAATTTCAGAGAGTGGGGAGCAGATTGATTAAGTGTAGAGTGGGGGAGAGAGAGCATGGAACCATTTTAAATGAAGGGAAATTTTTTTCACTCCGTAACGGAACAGAGTTTAACGGGGAGAGGGGAGAGAGGGCGTCAAGTCAGAGCAGCTACAGTGGTGGGCTAGGCTTTTCGAAGAGAGAGATAGAGGAAAGAGAAGATAAAGACGCGGCTTTAACCTAAGACGATGTGGACTCGTCCAGTGCAGGTGTCACATGCTAAGTGGTTCAGAGCACAAATTGCGTGGCACCGTTAGGGTACCCAATATTTTCTCCTTGAAACTGCACAAAAGAAGAAAATTAAAAATAAAATAAAATCAAGGGCTTGCTCAATGGGCAGCGCCGCACAAGAAAAAGCCAATAGGTTCCTTGAGAAAGTGAGCCATCTACTAAGCCAGAGTTACTTATTTGTAAAAACTTTCGGTTCGAGATTAAAGCTGAAAATGGAAAAAGAAAATACTTAAGTATGCAAGCAATTACTCTGAATACTCAAATAAATCTCTAATATTTTTATTATTTCTTATTTTTTTAATATTTTCACATTGATTTAATTAACAAGAACCTCTTAGCGCATTAATATTACAACAAAACCCCCCTTTTTTTGGCCCTTTCTCTTATTTCTTCCTCACCTTCTTCCTTCTTCCTCTCTTTCTTCTTTTCCTTATCCAGAGCAGTTGTTGCTACTTTTGACATTTCAACTTTTCATTTTTGCCTTTCCTCTTTTTTTTCCTTTTGACTTTTTGACTTAAAAGAAAATCCATATTTTACATTCAATGGGCGTGTGGCTCTACTGCGCTCTCGGCTTCTGCGAGAACTATCTTTGGACTGACCAGTTGCTACTTTTGACTTTTCAACTTTTCATTTTTGCCTTTCCTCTTTTTTCCTTTTGACTTTTTGACGTAAAAGAAAGCCCATATTTCACATTCGATGGGCGAGTGGCTCTACTGCGCTCTCGGCTTCTGGGAGAACTATCTTTGGACAAGACGCCGGGAGGTGTCAAGCCCCTCCCGTTCAAAGGCGATCCACCTTTGAACGGGATAAGAGGATGAAGTCATGGGCATTTCTACCTAGGCATGCTCGAGTTCAAGGCAAAGTAGCTGGGCTCGATCAAGCAATCGACCGAAGCAGTAACTTGTTACAATAACACTTGCTCAATGCCTAATGATCGTCGTCACTTAAGTCGAATCACCTTGGAAACAACTTTACCCATTCAAAGGATCAGAAAATTAGGGTCGTTTTGTTGAGTATTGGACAAATCATTGTCTTTGTTCAATACAAGCCCACAAAATTCTATAGGTCCATTGGGGAAAAATCCAAAAAAAAAAAAAAATCATGTTGGTAAATTTCTAGTTAGATTAGTAAATTTTACATAATGCTGGTAAAAAAAAAAGCGATTGGTGCATTTGTCTAGTAAATTATTAACTCGCTAGCATTTATTCTAAGCATTTCAAAATTATCAACTATTCCAATAAATTACAAACATAGCCTATTGACTTTAGTAGAGGGTCTACCTGAAATTAGATAAGCCTCAGTGTGCTTAACTTTCTTGGGTAGTAAAGTTTCCAAAAAACAACCTAATTTTTTAACCACTTTGAAGAAAAATTGGTTTTGGCAAAGTCAAATTCCTTGTCTTGACTTTCAACATTTTAGAAATGCAATTTCCAAAACTTTTATGCTCTCCCTAAATTGCTCCCGCTATTCTTTTTTTATAATCAAATTCTATTCATGCTCTCACTCGGCCACTGCTCATCTTCTATGACTGCTGAAATGCTAGGTCACCGCACCTGAGTCTTCGCCGACGGTCTCCGCCATTAGCCACCTCCTCGACTTCTATTCCTCAATCAAGTCGCACTCCCGTGGTCGGTGCTGGTGCCGGTGCTGGTGTTGATGGTGAGGAAATCATCCTCAGCTGCGATGGAAGGAAAGGTTGTGGATGGATGACCAGACGGTCGGGAACAAACGAAGGAGCAATGACTTCGGGCTCTTCTACTGAACCCAAAAACTACAAGGAATGAGGATGGCATTTTTGGTATCAAAGCCAGGTTTGTCGAATCATCCCACAATAACTCAAAATTACCGAGCACTATATCCATCGATATATAACAAATAGGTCCTCACTTCCTCACAAGTATATGTCAGTTAATCTTACCTTAGTACATGAGTTACACAAAACCAAAGAAGACATTAGTACTACTCACCTGGGGATGCCCCAAAATCAAATAACGTGTGTTATTTGATCCTTCGATTTCGCGATCCTATCAAATAGGCAAGAATCAACATTAAGTTTAGGTGGCACGCCACATCAACCACGAAACGGCTATTTTATGTCTAAATGTTAACAAAACAATTCATATGCGCTAATAAATTGCATATCCAAAATAATTATTCAAGCCGTTTGTAACACGACACTTGAGTGTAAAACTTAGTTACACTATAACTCTCTCTATCAAACCCCGTTATTAACATACTTATAGTCAATAGAGAGTCCTTCTAACATACTACAATAATCCCAACTTGATCATCCCGAAATCAAACCGAAAATTAACAAAATAAGGGTTTGAAGCTGCTGGACGCACACTGTTCACTGTGCACGGGAAACTTCGAAATTTTTGTTTCAAGCAAACCGTAAGTTGAAATCACGATCCGTAAAATCCCACGGCTCTACAAAACCCTAAACTATCATTTCTACAAAAATACACGGCTCAATGACTCCAAAATCAGACTTCGCCACTCTATTTTCCAAAAATTTCGAATTGGAGCTCTAAACCCATAAATTACTTCGATTGGATGAATAATGGGCATAATCTCTTACTGGGTGCTGTGTTATAAAGTTGAGTCGGCTTGGCGAGGCATCCGTGGTATGCACGTGCCAAAACCCTTTCTTCTTTTCCCCTTCTTCTTCTTCTTCTCTCCTTTTCGGTCGAGGGAGCTCTCTAATAAACCCGGCCATTAAGATTTGGTGCCAACAGGCCATTGTCTGAAATGGCACGACTCTAATTGAAATGATTCCAACACTGAACTTCGGTATTTCTTTGTTTTCAATTGAAAAGATTCCAACGATGAACTTCGGTATTTCGCGGACTTCTGGATCCTGGCTTGCTCTGCTTCGGTTTGTTCGTTTGGGAAAATTTTGGCCATGTGCAGTGAAGAATAAAGAAGGAAAGGACAAGCTTAAAAGAGATAGGAGTTTTTTCTTCTTCCTTTCTTCCAGTCCGAGTAAAAGGGATAGAATCTACTTCACAAGATTTCATGACTCTGGATGGAGGTCGCACCGTCTGAAGATTGCATTTGTTGGGACTTTCCGAGAAAAGTTTAAAGAAAACCACGAAGGTTTTTATGACTCCATTTATTTCATAAAAATAAATTATTTATAAAAAAATTCGTAAAATTAATTAGTTAATTGATAATATTTTTATTATTTGGAACAATTTATATGTAAAAATTTTTGTACTTCATAAACGATACAAGTAATTGTCTTTTAGAAAATAATTTTCAAATCATTCATTTTTTGTAAAATAAACAAAGTCTAAATTAAAGTAGTGTATTCTTAAATGTAAATTATAAGTTAAAAATCCATTTAAAAGCTACTTTGCATTAAATAGTATTTGGAAAAAACATTTTTGCAATTGAGTTTTCTTTCTTCTATTAAAAATGAAGAAAAAAAAAACCCAAACCCTCTAATAAAGCCAGCCATCGAGATTTGGCATCGATCACTAATGTCTAAAATCGCACGACTTCAAGTGGCCCCTAGCAACCCTTGACAAGGGTTGTCGAGGGTCATGAGGGCTGCTTGAAGTCATGCAACCTCAAGTGATGGTCTTTTAGTTCATGCAACCTCACCAATTGCTCACAACGAGATCTAGCCTCGCCAGTCAACTTCACAAAGGGAAGTTGACGAACAGTTATAAATTTGGGTAAAGTCAAATTTTAAAAATTAATGAGGGTAATGTTGGGAAAAAATTGCTGAACTGTTTTTTTTTTTTTTGGTCCGAAAATTGCTGAACTTGAATGACGAGAAAGACGAACACTTTCGGCCTCCTTTGAGGCAGCTTCTGAAAATCCTTTCCCAGACATACAAAATTTGGCCAATGGGCATTGGGCCATTCTTTGCCGTCCGATATAGAGAGAGAGAGAGAGAATGGTGGGATGGTCCCTTCGTCAACGGTGGTGGGCCCCGCCACGAGGACAGCGGCGGCCGCCCAGGGGACGGGGTTTGTTTGGGGTCGCAGCCGCAGGCGATTGAGGGTCAGGATTCACCATGTTTTACTAGCGGATGTGCCAAATTGAGTACTCGTAAAGCCCCCACAATTTGAAAATTAAGCACAAAACCTCGCCGAATCGGAAGGGCAAACGTGTCCTTTCAAACTAAAAAGCGTCATTATTTTTGTATTTATGTCAATTTATCTATCCAGCCAATTTTAACTTACCGATGCCGACATGACTTTTTTCTAATAATGTTATAATCATTTTTTATTTTATAATTTTTCCTTTTTCCTTTTCTTTCATTTAATATTTTCCCCGCCACTTAAGGCTGACAAGGGTCAGGACACACTTGTTGGCATTGGCATTGGGCAAGGGCATTGTGGCCCCTTGCCTAGATTTGGCGAGGGTGGTTTAGGGCCCGCATGCCCTCACTAGATCTTGCTAGGCGGGCGAGGGGCCTCGGCCCTCACCTATGACCGGCGAGAGTTCGGTTGGCGAGAGTCATTTGTCCTAAGTGGAGGGAAAAAGAGAAGAAAAGAAAAACAAAGGTTAGTGCTGGCCGATATACTATATGAGCATCATTGCAAAATGTTTATGATTGAAATAGCCAAAAAAAAGGGTTTATGATTGAATTAGAACATTTGCAATAGGTTTAGGACTTTTTAATAATTCTCTTTGAAAGCTAGCAATCCAAATCCCATAGTCGAAAGAAGAAAATTATGATATTTCAATAACTATTTGGGTTATTTAACTCATACATGAAACTTCAATATTAAGGATCGGTTTCTTTTATGAAAAATGAATAATTTGGAAAATATTATCTAAAAAATGCCTCCTAGTATTGCTTGAAATAATTAGTCAATAAAAAAATATTTTCATTATCGACAATAATTTTTGTCTAAACAATTCTGTGAACAATGAAAATATTTTTCATTAATTCATTCTTATAAGCGATACAAGTAATTGTTCTAGGGAAACGTTTTCCAAATCATTCACGCAAAATAAACAAAAAGAGTGAATCTGAAATTAAATGGCATCCCAACCATCTCACGGTTTGTATTGATTGCAATTTTAAGAGAAAATGAAGTAAAATACAATAGAAAGATAGTATCAGCGTAATAAAATGACTTTTAATGTTTTTACTTCTTTTCTTAAAATCTTGTAAAACGTCTACTATGACTTTCTCGCTGCGAAGCGCTTGAGATTTTTCAAAATATGTAAATGTTTGCATGTAGGTGATATTATTCTTTTCATAATTTTTTAAAATTTGCACGATGTTTTAAATTTTATAGAGAAAGCAAAAAAGTTAATTCTTATTTTTTTCTTAAAAAAAGGAATAAACTCTAAAACCACATCAATTGCTGTCAAAACAAGAAGGAATTTAAAAAAAAAAATTCCGGTCAGATCACTTGAGTGACTTGAATTAATTTTTTTTTTTTTAAGTCTCAAGTGCAATAATAGTTACATTTTTTATGTGCAAAATCATCTGATTAAAAAATAATATCAGTGCCGTTATTACCATGGCATTATGATGATTTTGAGTTTCTAAAAGGAGGCCAAGGGCTAGTCCACTCACCCGCTCTTCCCCTTTCGCTTGGATGGACAGATTTTAGTGAACATAGAACTTTATTCGCCTTAAAATCAAGTGAAACAGTCTTGAACTAACACTAGTTAAGTAAATCAAACACCTAATCTAACAGTATTAAGAGGACCAAAATCTCGAGAGAGAAATTTTTACCTCAAATATGGAAACTCTTAGCTAGTTTCACTTGTGCTAATGTTGTGATAATGTTTCCTTAGAGATTTATGGTGATACAAAGGAGGAGTAGTTCAAATACATACTTTTCTGGTCGTTTTGGTCAGTGATGGCTGTGACCATAGGAAGATTCTGTGAAATGTTTCGTCGTGGTCCCTCCATGCATGCTTCGTTGTGATTGGGGAGGTCTTGTGTGCGCTCAACCATGTTGACAAATTCCACTTCCTGTTCTGGCCTGGCCCTTTTCTTCCTCTTTTATCTTTTTGTTTATTTGATGAGAGGGACCTTCTGGACGTAGCGAGTCCAATTATTTGTAGCTCCCAAAACTACATGCTTGAGAGATGAGTCGGCTGCTGAACCTAGAGCCAATTCGATCCTTCGAAATAGAAACGGGAGCGTTCTTTTAATATAGTTTGATTGTGTTATAATTATGTTACAAATTGCTAAAATTTATGTGCTAGGTGATACATATTTTTAAAACTCCAGAATGTCAAAGTTAAATAAGACTAGATGCGGATCCTCAACTGCCTATGATAGGGCTATGCAATTGGTCCCGTCCTATCTTGGAACCGAACCAGACCACCCATATAAACAGGTCTAGTTCTTGATTTCAATGGAAACGAGTTTGATTCCTAGTTCCAAAATTTTGAAATTGGTATTGTGCAAGTAGGTTTCGGGTTCTAGGTATTAAACCGACCCACCTTCCCACCCACCCAATCACTCAAAAACTGGGTAGAACCATTTTTCTAAAATCGAAGAAGATAATTTATTATTCTTAAATGTGTTTAACTTGTCTATTATTATTATATATATTTTTTGTATCAATGTTTTACTTGGAGTCATTTTGTTGCTCATGCTACTTTGCCATAATCGCAATTTATCTTAAAGTAAGAAAGAAACCTGATTTTTAGGTAAATCCTAAAATCAAACAAGATAAATATAATAAGGTCGAATCCAAAAATTGGGAGCCGATTTTTTCCACCCTCTTCCACATCTTTTTGTTTTTCCGTTTTGGCCCCCCACCGCCACCACAATACCAACACCAACACCAACACCAACTGAAAATCATTCGAGTATGCGAGTAAATATAAGTATGATTTTTTACTATCAATATTCAAATTGAACAACGTAGATCTTTAATATCTTTATTATTTTGTATTTATTTTTCTGATTTTTCAGCATTGACTCAATTTATAAGGGCATTTTTTGCATTAATATTACAATAAAACCCCTTTCTTTTTCTTTTTCCTTTCTCTTCATCCTTCCTCTTCTTCTTTCTTTTCCCTTCTTCCCCTCTTTCTTCTTTTGCTGTTCCAGAGGAGTTGCTACTTTTTGACTTTTCAACTTTTCATTTTTGCCTTTTTTTTTTTGACTTTTTGACTTCAAAAAAACCCATATTTTACATTCGACGGGCGAGTGGCTCTCTTGCACTTTCGGCTTCCGCGAGAACCATCTTCGATCTCTCTTTTGCCAGCTTTCCTTTCGAGGATGAAGTGATGGGCATTTCTACCGATGGATGTTCGAGTTTGTTGACGCCTTATTTAGGTTTATTTTATTTTATTTATTAAGTTTTTATTTTCTTTTTTGCCTTTTTCGGATAATAAAAAAACAAAACAAGAAAAACAAAAAAATAATAATAAAAGCAAAAGCAGAAGCCTAGCCCCTTTCTTCCGCATGGGCCCTTATGGCCCAAGCTTCTTCTTCTCTGGCCTGGCCCCTTTCCTCTTGTCTTCTTCCTCGAGCGGCACGCGCCGGAGACCAGACACGCGTGATGCCGGAGGGGGAGGAGAGGACGGTGACGCACGTGGGGGAGCTAGCGACGCACCGAAGGACGGACAGTGGCGGATGGGAAGCCGGTTTGGCCAGCGAGAGGCCGTTCAAGCACGCAGGGACCGGTGGTTGAAGCTCCGTCAGCCGGCCGCCCCCTCTCCTATAAATAAGGCTCCCCTAACAACGGCAAACGGCACGCCAAAGGATCGAAGGCTACACATCTTTGAGTCTCCCACTAAGAGACTTTAGATCAGGGGGCAGAAGACAAGCAGGCCAAGATCCGTAAGTAGCCGAGATCAAAGGAAGACTAGAAGGGCTCGTTAGGGAAGACAGGGGCCGAGAAGCGAGCAAATCCGAGAGAAAGACGAAAGGGGCCGATCCGACCAGATCCGGGAGTCCCCGATGCCGCTGCTGCGCCAGTAGCCGCCGTGCCGCCGTCTCGTTATCGCCGCAATTGAGCCCTAGGCTAGTCGCCTCAAGCCTTGCCGTTGCTGTCCAATCGCCCACACCGTCCCTACAGCCCGCCCACCGCCGGACCGGTGGAAATCCCTCCGTCTCCGTCGTCCCTAGCCGATATTGCCGTTGCCATTGTCATTGCCGTCGTTGCCGTCGCCGCCGTGACATCCGTTTCTCCCCTCGGCGCCTCGGATTCGTAAACCCTAGAGTTTGCGATTTTTCGGGTCGCAAAGTGAACCCATATCCGAGTTGGGTCGGGTAGGTTTCGCGAGTTTGGATCGACAACTAGAAGTTGGATCGCGAGCCGAATCCAAGTCGGGTAGGGTTTCCTCGAAGTCAAGTTGTAGTCGTAAGCCGGGTCGGCCCGGTTTTTTAAAGCGGGCTCTTGGGCTGAAAAAAGGAATAAATAAATAAATAAATAAATAAATAAGAAAAAAATGAATTGGGCTTGCGTAGTGGGCCCGTGCGTTTTGGGGCATACGCCCAGATCGGGCCCAACCCGCGGATCCGACCCGGGTTGGTTTTCTTTTATTTTAATATAAAATAATATTTTAATAAATAAAAATAAATAATTATTTTCTTAAAAATCAAAAATAATTTATTTTCGAAAACTATTTAAAAATATTTTAAATAATAAAAAAATATTTTTATTTTCCAAAATAAGAAAAATAAGAAAATAATTTATTTTCTAGAAAAATATTTAAAATGTTAAAAAGTATTTTATTTTCCAAAAAATAAAAAAAAAACAAAAATTCATTAAAAAAAGCCAAAAATTTTCATGAAAAGCTAGAAAGACTTGTATTTTCCCAAAAATACCAAAAAAAAATCCTAAAAATCCCTTTTATGTAAAAAAAAATAGAAAAAGACCAAAAAAATGTTTTTCCTCCCCAAATTGCATGAAAAATCTCTCAAACATCCAAAAACCTAAGGGTTTAAACAAGATTAGGTACCGAAAGCGCATTAGTGATTAACTAGTATAATCAAGTCCCCGATCCTAATTTATCTGATTACGCAAGAGCAAGTATTTCTCCTAATACTTCGCATGAGTTTCTAATCAACCAAACCCAAATTAATTAGTGGCGACTCTATTTTAAAAATTAATTTACAGGTTAAAAACTTATACTATTAAAGTCATGAATTGGTGGACTTGGGAGAGTCCAGGCATAATAAACTTAGCCGAGCCATTAGCCTCCACCGGTGCCGTGCCGATTGCGGGCACCGAAAAAAGAGGTCGCGACAGAGTTCATGGTGAAGTAGCCAAGCCCGATCAAGTAATCAATCAAAACGGTGATCTATTTGGTTACAATAACAATCATTGAATACATAATAATCATCTTCATTGAAGTCGAATCACTTTGGAAACGACTTTACCCATTCAAAAGATCGCAATACTAGGGTCATTTTGTTAATTATTGGACAAACCCTCATCTTTGTTTGGCACACACCCGCAAAATTCTATAGGTCTATTGGGGGAAATTTCAAAGTAAAAAATCATGTTGGTAAATTTCTAGCAAAATTAGTAAATTTTACATAATGCTGATAAAAAAAAAAGTGATTTATCTAGTGAATTATCAACTCATTAGCATTTATTCAAATTATTTCGAAATTATCAACTATTCCAATAAATTACGGACTCCTTATATAGCTTACTGACTTTAGTAAGGGGTCTACGTGAAATTAGATAGGACTTGGTGTACTTAACTTTCTTGAGTAGTAAAGCTACCAAAAAACAACCTAATTTTTTTAACCACTTTAAAGAAAAATTGGCTTTGGCCAAATTGAAACTTTTATATTATTCCTAAATTGCTCCCGCTATTTTTTTTTTTTTAAATCAAATTCTGGTCCTGCCCTTACTCGGCCCCGTTCATCTTCCATGACTGCTGAAGTTCTAGGGTCGCTCGTTGCGGGTCTCCACCATTAGCCGACTCCTTGACTTCTATTCCTTGATTGAGTCGCGCTCCTGCGGCTGGTGCTGGTGCTGGTGCTAATGGTGAGCAAATCGTCCTTAGCGGCGACGAAAGAAAAGGTTGTGGATGGAGGACCAGACGGTCGGGGACGAACGAAGGAGCAATGACTTCGATGTGGTAAGCATGGCCAACAACGGGCCGTTCCATCCCGCCATTAGAGAAAGAGAGAGAGACGGTTTCCGATTCAGTCGCAAACCTTCGTCCCTTCCTTTGGTCCCTCATCTCCAAGGATTCCGTGGGAAGTTATTTCTTTGTTTTCAATTGAAAATATTCCAACAATGAACTTCGGGATTTCGCGGATTTCTGGATCCTGGCTTGCTCTGCTTCGGTTTGTTCGTTTGGGAAAATTTTGGCGATGTGCAGTGAAGAAGAAAGAAGGAAAGGACAAGCTTAAAAGAGATAGGAGTTTTTTTTTCTTCTTTTTTTTTTCCGGTCGGAGTAAAAGGGATAGAATCTACTTCACAAGATTTCATGACTTTGGACGGAGGTCGCACCGCCTCGAGATTGCATTTGTTGGACGTTCGGAGAAAAGTTTAAAGAAAACCTCGAAGGATTTTATGACTCTATTTATTTCATAAAAAAATTATAAAAAGAATTGCAAATTAATACTTTTGTTACTTAAAATAATTAGTGAATTGATAATATTTTCATTATCTGTGACAATTCCTATGTAAAAATTTTCATATTTCGTAAATGATGCAAGTACTCATATTTTAGAAAATAATTTTTCAAATCATTCATTTTTTTTTTAAATAAACAAAGTCTAAATTAAAGTAGTTTTTTTTTCTTAAATGTAAATTGCAAGTTAAAAATCCATTATAAAGCTACTTTGGATTAAATAGTATTGGAAAAACATTCTTGCAATTGGCTTTTCTTTCTTCTATTAAAAAGAGAGAAAAAAAAAATTCAAATCCTCTAATAAAGCTAGCCATCGAGATTTGGCATCGACAACTATTGTTTGAAATCACATGACTTCAAGTGACCCCTAGCAACTCCCAACAAGGGTTGCCTAGGGTCATACAACACAAGGGTTGTCTAAGGTCATGCAACCCAGGTGATAATCTCTTAGTTTGCACAACTTTACCGACTACTCACAACTACATCTAGCCTCACCAGTCCACTTCACGATGAGAAGATGATGAACAATTATAAATTTGGGTAAAGTCGAAAAATTTTAAAAATTAGTGAGGGTAATGTTGGAAAAAAAAATTGCTGAACTTGAATGACGAGAAAGACGAACACTTTCGGCCTCCTTCGAGGCGGTTTCTCAAAATCCTTTCCCGGACTTACAAAATTTGGCCAATGGGCGTTGGGCCAAATGGTGGGACGGTCCCTTCGTCAACGGTGGTGGGCCCTGCCAGGAGGTCAGCGGTGGCCGCCCGCCGGGGGGGCGGCGCTTTGTTTGGGGTTCGTGGTGATTGAGGGTCAGGATTCGCCATGTTCACTATCGGACGTGCGAAACTGAGTGCGCGTAAAGCCCCCACAATTTGAAAATTAAGCGCATAACCTCACCGAATCAAAGGAAAAACGTGTCCTTTCAAACTAAAGGGGCGTCCTTATTTTTTTCATTCTGGGCTTTCCGTCGTTTGGACGCTCCAATGGCCAACATATCCAACTCCGGATTTTTATTTTTATTTTTTCCTTTGGCAAAATCCAACTCCAGATAAAATGCCGTTTTAAAATCGCAAGAACCACCATCATCATCATCATCCTCCTCCGTCAACCGAAAAAAAAAAAAAAAAGAAAAAGGGGAGCTTTAATACCAATTATTGAAATATAATATACGAAACGGCGAGAATCTTGCAATTTACGTCAACGCACAAATTTCAGAAAAATAAACTAGAAATAATAAAAATACCAGAAATTTACGTGGTTTGGTCAAAGTATCGATACCTACGTCCAATGGGAGAGTTAATAACAAATAATCCATTATAATTGGAGAATTAAAGTTTACAATCACTTACATATTCAAGTGTTTCTCTTACCTAGATTTAACCTCTCAAATTCAAAATATTTATAAATAAATAAGTAAATTTAGTGCACAAAAATCACTGCACGTTCAAGCTTAAAACAAAATGCTAAAAACAAGAACTCGTTTTCTTGATCGCGTGGGTAGCTCCTCTTTAGCTTGACGTTTTGTGGCTCCTAATTTCTGTTAGGGCTTCAGCGGCTCCTCCTAGGGTTTCAGAAGGGTTTCAGCAGCACGCAGCACACCTCGTGGACAGATCTATGTGCCCAAGGTCAAAAGTTTGACCTGAGGCCACCAACTTTTTGGCTCAATGTGCAAAGACTCCTTTCTTTTATTTCCATCAGCTAAAAAAACCCATTGCGGAGGCAAGTGACGTCATCTTAGGGTCATGACTATGACCTAATAGTTTTAGCCTACCAAGACCATGGCATTGACTTCACTCCAGCCGCCGGGAGACATTAGATGGCATTGACTTCATTCCGGCCGCCGGGAGACATTAGATACTTTGCCCTCTTGAGATAAAACAAAACACCAGACCCCAAGAAAAGAAAATAAGATAAGACAAAACGACATAGAAAGGAGCTTCGAAAGGTGCCGTTTCATTTCACAACCCTAGGACAATAAAATTGCCCTTCATTAAAAATGAAGTACTAAAGTCCCTATTCTGTATATTTCCCCGTTCTACTAATGAAGAAATGAGAAATTTCTTCTACTGAATTTTCGGTTATTTAGCTGGCACAGAGAGTGGTGGGGACGGAAGAGCAAGCGGAGCGGGAGGCCGAGAGGTAATTTCTTTCGGACAAAAAATGCCCCTGTCCATGGCGTGGACAATGGCACGTGAGACACAAGTAGTTGTCGTCTGGCGAACATCTGTGTCGCCAGCAAGATTTGGGCCGTTCAATTGAGATGAAATCACCAAATTATGGAGATTAATTTCAAGCTAAGACCGATCTCGGAGGTGCTTTGAGAGAAATGCCACACTCTTGAGGAGGGTTTTCGAGATGTTCTCTCTTCTTGATTTTCGATGTATTTAAAAAGCCATTTTATGACCAAAATAACTAACTTTCCGCCACAAACCTGTGCCGCACGATTTCAATGCTGGCGTTCCTTTAATTCGTGGTCCTACTGGTTGGATCTGTGCTTTGATATTGTCATTATTTTACTGAAAAGCTGAGTTATCACGAGTGGTAGAATGCAACTTTGCTTTTGCTAGTCTTATTTCATCATTTAACAATGAGCTTCTTGATGCTCGGAAAACTCTATAAAATGGGTCCATAAAATTTAACAGATATCCAAGTCCAAAGGCGTCCCAGAAAGACAGAGAGTCCATTATTAGTTCCGATTAAATGGAGCGAAGAATGTTGGAAGCAGCTCGGAAGGGCAATGTCCATGAGTTGGAAGACTTAATCAGCAGCAATGAGCTCATCCTCAAGGAGATGGATCTTGAAGGAGCCGGTCACACGCCGCTGCATGTCACCTGTGTGGCTGGCCATTTAGATTTTGTCCGAGAGCTCCTAAAGCATATGCCGAAGCTCGCGGAAAAGGTGAATGCCGATGGTTTCAGCCCGCTGCACATCGCGGCGGCTCGAGGTGATGTTGAGATCGCAAGGGAGCTCTTGAGAGTGGGTAAAGACCTGTGCTACGTGAAGGGCCGGGAGAGAAGAATCCCTTTGCATTATGCTGTTGTAAACGGGGAGCTCGACGTCATGAAGGTGCTGCTTTCCGCTTCCCCTGAGTCTGTCGAAGAGACAACCGCCAGGGAGGAGACGGTGCTTCACCTTGCTGTGAAGAACAACCGGTTTGATGCGGTCGTTGTGTTGGTAGAGCATCTGAAGCAGCACAAGAAGGAGCAGGTCATCAAGCGGCAGGACAACAAAGGCAACACTGTCTTGCATGTCGCTGCCGCCATCCAAAATTTTGAGGCAAGTCACGCTGTTCCCTTTTGATCATCACTAGAATGAAGGATATCTCATCCATGCAAAAAAAAAAAAAAAAAAATCTATATTATCTTATGTCTCAATGTTGACGACAACAAAATAAAGACGGAAAAAATTGCAGGTGATTAACTTCATGCTTTCTGGTTCTGCTCCGGAGTTCGGGATCGAAGACGTGAACGCCTTGAACAATAGTGGCTCAACCCCTCTCGATGTCTCATCTTGCTCCCATCCAGAGATTAGAGAAATCCTCATGCTAGCCGGAGCCAAACACGGACAATCAAACTTGCCCTCTTCAGAAATGGTCCTGGTGATTGGCGACCAAGATAATAATGAGAGGGCTACCAGCTATCAATCAGTTCGGAAACCTGCAGCTGAAAATGATCATCCACCACCATTACCACCAAAAGATTCGACCCAAGGACAAAAGCTTTTGGACAGTACACGCAGTGACCTTCTTGTTGTAGCCGTGCTCATAGTAACCGCAACCTTCCAAGCCGTAATTCAGCCTCCGACCCTTCTTAAAAAAGCCGAAACTCATACCGAGAAAGGCTTCCTTGCAGAATACTTATCTTTTGAGACAACTACCTTCTGTAAGAATTTCATTTTATTTTGCTTCCTGAGCAGCAACACGCTCGGATTTCTGTTGGCTGTTCAGATGATCATTGGTCTCACCAAAGATCTTCCATCGAAATATCCGTTGAAGCTCTCCACGTTCGCGATGGTTGGTACTTACCTTTCCTGCATGTATAACGTGCCGGCCAGGTCATTACCGGAGGAAAGTTACAGTGTTCTAGGAACAGCGTTGATAGGCACACTGGGGTTCCTGATACCAGTTGCTATTCTATATATATATATAGAAAAAAAGAAAAGAAGAAGAAGATGAGATTGATGAGTTATTGTCGTCGTTAAACAGATATCTATCTACTTAAGGGTTGTGCAAAGAATTGCAAACTGTATGCAGTGTCAGAATTGAGTTTTTTGGTAACGCTGGGTATCGATCCAATACCCTTGTGTTTTCTCCAGTTGATTGTGTGAGGTCCGTGAATGCCTTATCTTAATTTTCTTATTAAATGTGTCTTGAGTTTATAGCAGATCTGTATCTTATTTTGGTATGTAAATGGTGACGCTGCCGCCAGGCAGCAATGTCAATCTTGCTGCTCCCCAAGAAATAGTGCCATTTTGTCCATTAGTGACATGGTTTGAACAACTAGAATAACCCCAGTGCAATGCACGAGACACACGACGATTAAATGAAAAACATAAATCTTGACTCTAATGGATTTGTTTCATTAGAGTTAGTGTTAATATTCTACTTAATTTTTTATGGCTTTCAGAAGCAATTATTACTTTCAGAAACAAAAAAAAATTGAAAACACTGTTATCGTGTAAACTATACTAATATATCATATTAGTATAGCCATTTGAATATGTTTAATAGATAAGCAAGGCTCGATATCCAATGGTTGGTAACACGAATAATGTTACCAACTCACATGATTTGACTTTTCAAAAATGGGAAGGACAAAAGAACTCAATGAAAGATTGGCCTTGCCTATCTTCATGGATATAATTAGCAATATCAATCAGCTATTCATATTGTAAACAATCCCGTCTTCCATGAGCGAACCAACCACATTGAGGTTGATTGTCACTTTGTACGAGAAAAAGTTCAGAAAGGAGAGATCACTCTTCAACATACAAGAACGGAGGATCAACTTGCAGATATTTTTACTAAGTCTTTACGAAGAAATAGAGTGAATCTTTTATGTAACAAGTTGGGATTGTTTGATATGTACATCCCAACTTGAGGGGGAGTGTTAGGAAATAATAATAAGGGCAAAGTAGTCAATACATAATCTTGAGAGGGTTACTAGGGTTTCTCATATATATATTTAATCTTTTTAGATAAAGTGAATACAATACACAGAATACTCTCTCTTTTAACAGATGGAAAATAACCTTTAACACTAAGAAAAAAAAAAAAAGGAAATCATTTTCTAATCTTTCTTACTCGCCCTATTGCCCTTGCATCTCCTCGTTTCTCTCTTTATTTTCCCCTCTTTCTCACGCGTACTCTCCTCCTTCTCTAGAGCTGCTCCTTTTCCCCATCTTTCTCACGTAATCTAGGGCTTCTTCGTCTCGTCCCTCATCTCCAGAGCAGCTTCTCCTCTGCTGCTACCTCACACTTTGTCTCATTCCTCGTCTTGTCCCACAGAGATGCAATTACTGATCTCACGAGACTCGAGCTTGCTAGCCACGAGCGAGACTCCAGCTCACTAGATCTAGTGAGATGAAGCCTCGCACGAGGTTGGTGAGGCTCGGATTGCTAGAGGCCAGTCATAGGCCATTGCCGCGGTTGGCAATTAGCCAGAAAACGAAGGAAAAAAATTAAAATTTTGATTTATTTAAAAAATATTATCAAAAGGAGTGCACAAATGAAAATCAAATGGGATTTTCCATCTTGAATGATGGAAAATATTTTCTAACTCATTTTCAAGTTTCAACCGAATGTTAGAAAATATATCATTTTCCTGAAAAATTACTTCTTAGAAAATGTTTTCCAAAATTGTTATATTTTTGCGAAACGAATAGAACTTAAAAGCATTGGTTTAGTACAAGGTGTTGGCCACCAAAACAAAGGTACAGCCTAGAACACGGGATTAGATCAAACAAAGGTACTGCCTAGTACATTAGACTACATGAAATTAAAGTGCTACCTAAGTTCATGGACGAAGCTGTGCAATTGTAGCTCTTGCTCGCTCTTTGCCTCAATATGTTAGTGTTTATCTCAACAAATACCCTGGAGCATAAGAGAAAGACGTCGACAGGAACCTGAAAGTTGATTCACTAGCTTTTCTTGATCTATTAAAGTTTGCAGCAAGGTATGGTCATCTTCGCGATAATCTTTTAGATCACTCAATAACTCCATGAGCTTTTAAGATTTCAGAGCAGATAGATACTCCATCCATATAATATAAAATAAAATGAGTCTCGCGTCATGATAGCATGCGAATCTAGCTATTAATTTTTTTAGTGTCAAAATAATGGCGCTTTGTCATAAACTTCATAAAGAATATAGAAGGGCACTTTCATAGGCTTTTCACTGAAATTGAACTACCAAACTCCCCATATTATATGTCCGTCATCCTACTAATAAGGAAACGAGAAATTTCTTCTATTGGATTATCTATTACTAGAATGTGAGATGATGAGGAACTTTATATGGTCAATGAAACAAAATGACGAAAAGATATATTAGGAGTCCTAGGTGAGCCATCACCGATTTGATGAGACGAGAATAATATTTTTATTGAGGACAATAATTCTACCTAGCTAATACTTAAGAATTTAAAGTTTGACATTGTTATAAAATGCCCAATGGCGTTCTCTTCTTGTGTTTTATATATATTTCACTTCGTTTGTTTTCCAGAAGTCAACTTTTTGTTATCTCTTCTATATCCAATTTCTATGCGCAAGGAGATGTAAAGTTATCTTACATTACCTATCACCGAGGTGTTTGGCCTACTACTAAAGAGGTTAGTTGTCTTTCCCTAGGTCATGAGTTCCATTCAAGTCACGAACGAATCTCTAAACGATTCTTTATACCTAATTGCAACATACCTCATATGAAGGGACTTTCCAATTGCTGGTCTCTTAATGGGATTTAGGTCATGAACAAAATAGAATAACTACAGCTCAAAATGAATATTAGATAAGAACTGTGAAATTAGTAATCGTCATAGAGGGTGATCGTTTGAAAAAGTCATATTATAATTACATCGTGGCAAGTGACGACATCCTAGAATCATGATCATGAGGTAATAGTCAAAGTTTTCAAAGACCATAACTTTGACTTTATTTCCACTCAAAGAAGAAAATTGAAGAAAAAAGACCAGTCAATATGAGTAGATCAGCTCTATCCCTACAAAATAAAATAAGATGAGTCTCATGTTATGGTAGTAGGTGAACCTAGCTCATGAGAGGAGTTATAAATGGTGCGTTTGTTAACATTTCTGTTTAAAAATTGTTTATGAGAACAAAAATAGAAAAAAAGTATTTCTTCTTCGGAAACATTTTTGAACAAAAAGCGCGTTTGGTAAAACTGTTCCCGAAATATAAAAAGAATAGAAACACGTTTGGTAAATTCGTATAATTTTTTTATTTCTTTATTTCTTTTAAATTTTTAATATTTTCTTTCTTATTTTTCTTATTTATTTTTCCTTTTTTTTCATTTTTCTTCTTTTGGCCGGTTGCCGACCTCGGCCATGGCCGGTGACCGGCCGACGAGGGCTGGCGACCTCGCCTAGCCACGGTGAGGCTCGCCAAGATCTAGCGAGGCCGAGCTCGCCTAGCTACGGCGAGGCTCGGCCTCGTCGGGCAACCGCCAGGTGACGCCGACCGGCGGTGGCCCCTCGAGGTCGAGCCTCGCTAGGGGCCGGCGACACTTTGGCGAGGTCGTTGGCCCTCGACAGTGTTGCCGGCCCTTAACGGCCGGTCGCCGGCCGACCGGCCAAAGAAAAAAAGAAAGAAAAAGAAGAAGAAGAAAACAGAGAGAAGAAAATGGAAGAGAGAGAAAAAAGAAGAAGAGTGTTTCTAAATTTTGTTCCGAAATAAGAAATAACTTTTTTTTTTTGTTTCTTGTTTCCGTTCTAGATGTGTTTCTACGAACAAAAAATAATTTTGGAATAAAAACGCAAACAAACGCGTTTCTGTTCCTTTTTTGTTCTCATGAACAAAAAAACAAAAATTTGTGTTCCCGGGAACAAATACATTTTAACAAACAGGCCTAAAGTTACCTCACATGACCTATCACCGAGGTGTTTGACCTACAAGTAAAGAGGTGGGTTGTGTTTCCCTAATTCACAAGTCCAATATACCATGAACAAATTTTTGAACTGTTTTTTTTTTTTTGTGGATAAAACAAATTTTTGAACTGTTTGTTGTGCCTAATTTCAATATATCTCATGAGAGACTTTCTAATTATTAGCATGTTAGGACGGGAATTATAGTAACAGGCCCAGTAACCTAAACGATGAGATCGTAGACAGCGTGAAATAACTATGGTTCAATATAAAAATTCCATAAGATTAGTGACCGCGGGAGGCCTACTAGTTCCAGCTGCTTCTCTTTGCTCTTTTTATTTTATTTGAAAAAATTTATTTGATCGGGCAAGACTCCCTATATAACGGAAGAGAAAACGCAACCGCAATAGATTTCAAGCAAAGGTAAACTGAGTTTGTTGAACACATTATCCACAAAAATTTCATTCACTCACCACAAATTTGAATTATAAGTCAAATTCTATGACGTAACTTCATCATAAATGTCACAACTTTCATACAATACACGGTTGAGTGCTATAACTTTTTTCAATGATTGAGTACCATAATTTATATACGATACTTACTTAAATGTCATGACTTTTCTTATAATCACTTAAATGTAGTATAACTTTTTTTAATTGATCACTTGAATTTGATAACTGTTTTTTAAAACGTTCACCCATCAATTATTTGAATTATAAGTCAGATTTTTCCGCACAACTTCGTTAATACTGTCAGAAATTGATGCGATAGACATTTTCAACGACTGGCCAAAACCAATGACGCACGAAGTCGATGCAGGTCCTCTCTCTCCCCTCCCTCTCCCCGGGGGTCTTTCTGGTCTTTTCTCAATATTTAGTCAACCGATGGATATGCAGTATGCACCTGTAGGTCCAAGTCATTTCAACGTGTCCCCAGAAGAGGCCTTTCCCTGATCAGGAAATTTTTCCCCATAAAACAGCAATGATGCCTGCCATGAGGTGCAAACTGCATTGTGCACATCATATGTTTAGTAGGGCGTATATCCACATATTCACACCTAAAATGGAGCGACGATTGTTAGAAGCAGCTCAAAAGGGCAACATCGATGAAATGAATGACTTGATCAAAAGCAATGAGCTCATCCTTGAGGAGATGGCCATCAAAGGAGCCGGTAACATACCATTTCACGTCACCTGTGTGGCCGGCCATTTGGATTTCGTCCGAGAGTTGCTGAAGTTGATGCCAAGGTTCACAGAAAAAGTGAACGTTGATGGTTTCAGTCCGTTGCACATCGCGGCAGCTTGAGGTGATGTCGAGATCGCGAGGGAGCTCCTGAGTGTGGATCAACGCCTATGCTTCGTGAAGGGAAGAGAAGGAAGGATTCCTTTGCATTATGCCATCGTAAACGGGGAGCTCCATGTCATGAAGCTCTGCTCTTCGCTTCACCTGAATCTGTCATGGAGAGAACCACCCGAGAGGAGACGGTGCTTCACCTTGCTGTGAAGAACAACCGCTTTGACGCAGTCATTGCGTTTGTGGAGCATTTGAAGCAGAACGAGAAGGAGCAGGTGATCAATTGGAAGGACCACAAAGGCAACACCGTCTTGCATCTTGCCGCTGCCATCAGAAATTTCGAGGCAAGCCATGATGTTCCCTTATCTTATCGTACTTTTATTTGTGCATTATTTTAGGGATGGTGTTGATTTGGTATCCCTACAACATACAAAGATCTTCTAAGCAGAGGAATTTATTTGATAGCATGCAACAAGAATTTCTGTAGTATCTTACTGTCTGAAAATCAATGAGGATAAAACAAAGGTGGGAAAGAGTTGCAGGTGGTTGACTTCATGCTTAAGTACGAGGCTATGGAGGTGAACACCTTGAACGAGAGTGGCTTGACACCTCTTGATCTCTCAACTCTCTTGGAAAGAGGAGCAGGAGATAGAGAGATCACAGAAATTCTCGCCCGAGCTGGAGCCACATATGGAAAAGGAAGATCAAACTCACCCGCTTCAATATCATTCTCGGCGTACGACAACGATATTAAGGGAGCTAACAGTCATCAATCAAATGGGGAACCAGTCACTCCTCAATCATTATCACCATCGACATGGAAAAATCTGAACATAGAAAAGGAGTCGTTGCGCAACACCCTAATGGTCGTCGCCAAGCTCATCACGAGCGCAACCTACTAATCCATGCTCCACCTTCACGCTTTTTATCAATTGTCAACCCTAATTCCAACAAAGGCTTCCTCGCGCCTCCTACTTTTGTGTCTTCTCATGTTGAGGACGTCATATACACCATCTTCATGACCGGCAACACATTTGGACTTTTAGGGCACGTTTGGTAACATTTCTGTTTAAAAATTGTTCTAGGAAACGGAAATAAACGGAAATAGAAAAAGTGTTTTTGTTCCGAGAACAATTTTTGAACAAAAAACACATTTGGTAAATTTGTTCCGGGAATAAAAAATGAACAAAAACACGTTTGGTAAATTTGTATAATTTTTTTTATTTCTTTTTTTAATATTTTTTTCTATTTTTTCTTATTTTCTTATTTATATTTCCTTTTTTTTTTTTCTTTTTTTCTTTTTTTCTTATTTTGGCCGGTCGAGCTTGGCCATAGCCGCCGATCGGCCGACGAGGGTCGGTGGCCTCGCCCGGCCACGGCGAGGCCGAGCCTCACCAGCCAGCTAGGCAAGGCTCGACCTTGCCTTGGCCGGGTGAGCCTCGATCTCGCCTAGATTCGGCGAGATCGAGCTCGTCCAGCCCGGCGAGGTCAGCCTTGCCGAACCCGCAAGCTCAAGCTCGCCTCGCCGGGGGCCAGCGACGCTCCGGCGAGGTCGCCGACCCTCGACGGCCGGTTGCCGGCTCCGCCGAGGCCGGCGACCGGCCAAAGAAAAAGAAAGAAAAAAAGATGAAGAAAAGAAGAAGAAAAAAAGAGAGAAGAAAATGGAAAGTATTTCTAAATTTTATTCCGTAAACAAGAAACAACTTTTTTTTTTTTTTTTTTGTTTCTTGTTTCTGTTCCGCATGTGTTTCGGAACAAAAATAATTTTGGAACAAAAACATAAATAAACGCATTTCTCCTTTTTCGTTCTCGGAACAAAAAAACAAAAAAAGTGTTTAGAAACAGAAAAAGAAATAAAAACAAACGCATCCTTAGTGTCGGGGCCGTATGATCGTTTGCCTCACTAGAGATCTCCCCTTGAAGCTGCCGTTGAGACTCGCCTAGCTGCGATGATTCAAACTTACATTTGCTTCATGCATTCATGACGTCGGATCGCCAAAGAGGTCACCGACCGGAGTTATCACACCTCAAAAACACAAAAAATGGGGATGACACGGCCATCCTTCCACACGAAGGATGCAGCCTCAAACACAACCAACAAACTGATATCAACTTATATATATATATATATACATATCGTATAGACCACGATTGGTTGTAACATCAAAGTTTCTATAATCCACCAAAAAGAAATATACAATTAGAACTAAGACAATCTAACCACTAGCAAGGAATATGTACACCATTTCCTTTGACCATACCCAAAAATAAAACTCCCCAAAAAGTTTCCCACCGACGGTGCACTCGCTCTATTCGCCGTTAACCGAGGAACCTGAAAAGATTAAAGGAGGAGTGAAATGAGCAACAACAGCTCAGTGAGTAGTACATATCTTCTAAGCAAATCAAACAACCACTATGCATGTATACAAAGCAATACCAAACTTTACAATGCCAACTCAATATATAAAATACATATCAAATCATATAAGAGTTATTTGATATCATCAAAGCTTTATACTAATATGGAAAACTCATTTAAATCACCATCAAAAGTCAAGTATCAATGGTCAAGTCCATTGAATAATCTCTCCATCAAATATCACATAAATAATCTCCATCAAATATCGCATATCAATGATCCATCCATTGATTAATCTATTGCTCAATATTCCACCATGGTCATGACACAATGCCTTGTGACAAGGCGACCAAGCTTTTCCCCTTGGCAAGGTCTCCACCTACAAAGCCGATGGCTGGGCCCAGAAGGATATCCTAAATCTGGTATGCATACCCCAAAAATCCCCCACTGGGTTCACAATCATATTGAGCATAAATAACCATACTCCAATACCAGAAATCCAATTCGGAAATCAATATCTTAAAACAAACAAATAACATTTGCAGCATAACCCATCATTCATTTCATATCAATTTCTCAAATCATTATAAAACTTTCCATAAATCAACCGCAAAGCAATTTCATACATACATATATATATGTGTGTGTGTGTGTGTGTGTGTGTGTGTGTGTGTGTATTTCTCCACTTACTTTGTATAACACGCTTTTCAAATATTCAAAATCAACCAAGAAGTAGCAATTGCTCGATCTGGCTTTTATGCATAAAAATGTCTCCTCAATTCAATGTATATACATATATACTTCAAGACATGAATTTTTCAAAACCAAAGAATATATAGTACCACTCACCTCGTCGCCTATGACCAAACGACGAACGATACTCGTATCGTCGAACTCAAGGCCCTATCAAATAATCGGAGAATAATGTTAAAATCTAATAAAATTCTTATCTTAACTACGAAATGACTAAATTATGCATTAACTCTAACAAAAAGACTTCTACGTGCTAACAAATTGCGTAACTAAAGCAATTGCTCAAGTCACACAACATGGAGTTTAAGCGAAAAACTTTATCACGCCTTAACTTCCTCCTCCGAACCCCGATCCAAACGAATTTATAGTCAATAGAGAGCCCTTGACATATATAACAAGAATCCCAACTTCACCGTCCCAAAATCAAGCCGAAATGTGACAAAATATAGGCCCAAAGCTGTTGGATGCGTATTGTTCACTGCGCACGAAAAACTTTGAAATTTTGTTTCGAACAAACCACAAGCTCAAATCACGATCCGTAAAATCTCACGGCTCCACAACACTCTAAAGTATCATTCCTACAAAAATACACGGCTCAACAACTCCAAAATCGGACTTCGCCACTTGATTTTCCAACAATTCCGAATTTGAGCCCTAAACTCATAAATAACTTCAATTGGATGAACTAGGGGCCCAATCTCTTACCGGGTACTGCGTTATGGAGTAGAGTTGGCTTGGTGAGGCATCTGTGGCGTGCACGTGCCAAAACCCTTTTCCTTTCTTCCCTTTTTCTCTTCTTCTTCTTCTTCTTCTTCTCTTTCTTTTCTTTCTGGTGCCCGAACGTGGGCTTTCCTTCCTTTTTATCTCTTCCCTTTTCTTTTTTTCTTTCTTTATTTTCTTCCTCTCTCTCTCTCTCTTCTCTTTTCCCTCTCTCCCGAAAACTCTTGATTCCTCTCTTTTGCTATAGCTTCTACCTTTTTCTTTTTCTTTAACTGGGTCAAAACCCATATTTTACATTCTCCCTCTTAAAAAAAAAAATTCATCCTCGAAATTTGCATGTACTTCAATCATGAAACAAGTGAGGGTATTTGTGTCTTGCCCCCTCCTCGAGTTCCTAAGTAGCCTCTCTCTCGGTGTCGTTTTGCCATTGTATTTTCACATAAGGAATAGTTCGTTGCCGCAACACCTGATCCTTCTTATCGATAATGCGAATAGGCTGCTCCTCATATGTCAAGTTCTCCCGTAATCTCAATGGTGTAAAGTCTAGCACATGTTCAGGATTTGACACATATTTCTACAACAAAGAAACATGGAACACATTATGGACACCTGATAGCGCCGGTGGCAAAGCCAATTTATAAGCGACTTCACCAATTTTCTCTAAGATCAAGAATGGTCCCACGTACCTTGGACTTAACTTCCTACGTGTGTCAAATCTCATTACACCCTTCGTAGGAGAAACTTTTAAAAATACGTGATCCCCCACATTAAATTCTAACTTGCGTCTTTTCAGATTTGCATAACTTTTTTGACGACTTTGAGCCGTTTTGAGATGTTCCCAAACCAACCTAACTTTCTCTTCTAATTGTTGAATGAACTCAGGGCCAGTTAGTCTTTTCTCACCAACGTCGTCCCAACAAATAGGAGTTCTGCATTTTCAGCCATATAAAGCTTCAAAGGGTGCCATCTTAATGCTGGAGTGATAACTGTTGTTATAAGAAAATTCTGCCAAATGTAGATGTTCATCCCAAGAACCGCCAAAGTCAATGATGCATGTTCTCAACATATCCTCTAATGTCTGGATCGTTTTCCGATTGTCCATCTGTTTGTGGATGAAAAGCTGTACTCAAGTTGAGTTTAATGCCCAATGCTCCTTGCAAACTCTTCCAAAAGTTAGATACGAATCTAGGATCCCTATCGAAACAATGCTTACTAGAACTCCATGAAGCTTCACTATTTCATTAACATATTGCTTTGCCATATCTTCCATTGAAATGCCAAATCGATATGACAAAAAGTGAGCAGACTTAGTCAATCGATCAACAATCACCCATATAGCATTCTTACCACTTGGCGTCCTCGGTAGGCCAACTACAAAGTCCATGGCAATATGCTGCCACTTCCATTTAGGTATCTCTAGAGGTTGCAACTGTCCACTTGATTTCTGATGCTCAATTTTCACTTGCTGGCAAACTAAACATTGATCAACAAATTTTTAATATCCTTTTTCATGTCGATCCACCAAAAGTTTTCTCTCAAGTCCCTATACATTTTAGTGCTTCATGGGTGAATTGAAAATCTAGTGCTATGAGCTTCTTACAAGATCTCCTTTTTCAGCTTTGAGTCATCAAGAACACATAGTCGACCACGAAACCTCAAGGATCCATCTACATGTAAACTAAAATCTGCTTGTCTTGCATCTTCCACATCTTCTCTAAATTTTTGTAATTGTGGATCTTCATTCTGTTTAGCCTTAATTTTGTCAATCAACGTAGGTTGTACTTGAAGGTTAGCTAACTGAGCACCAAGTTGATGCACCAATACCTCCAAGTCTAACTTCCTCATATCTTCAAGAATGGGCGTCGAGAAGTGAGCAAAGTTGCCATATTTCCAAAAGATTTACAACTCAAAGCATCCGCTATCACGTTAGCCTTACCCGGATGGTAATTAATGGACAAGTCATAATCCTTCAAAAGTTCTAGCCATCTTCTTTGACTCATGTTCAGCTCTTTCTGAATAAAGATATACTTTAGACTCTTGTGATCGGTA
Source organism: Eucalyptus coolabah (assembly GCA_014182585.1). Lineage (NCBI taxonomy): Eukaryota > Viridiplantae > Streptophyta > Magnoliopsida > Myrtales > Myrtaceae > Eucalyptus > Eucalyptus coolabah. Next base: position 21,515,319 of record CM024624.1, on the reverse strand, counting down.
AAGACTTCGCATTTTTCACAATACAAATAGTGCCATCATATCTTCAAGGCAAATACAACCACCGCTAACTCCAAATCATGACTAGGTAGTTCTTCTCATGTAATTTCAATTGTCTAGAAGCGTAGGCAATAAATTTGCTATTTTGTATAAGAACACAACCCAAACCTTCTTTGGATGCATCACAGTAGATTACAAAGCCGTCACTTCCAGAAGGTAGAGTTAGAATAGGAGCCGAAACCAGCTGTCTCTTCAATTCTTGAAAACTGCGTTCACATTGGTCTGACCATTAAAATATAACTTTCTTTTGAGTTAGACGGGTAAGTGGACCAGCAATCTTTGAGAATCCCTCTACAAATCACCTATAGTAGCCGGCTAGCCCAAGAAAATTTCTCACTTCTGTAACATTAGTTGGACGATTCAACTTAACATATGCTTTAACCTTCTTTGGATCCACTAATATGCCATCCTTTGAGATCACATGACCCAAGAATTCTATATGATCAAGTCAGAAATCACACTTACTAAATTTGGCATACAACTTCTTTTCATACAAAGTCTGCAAGACAAACCTCAAGTATTGTTCGTGTTCTTCTAAACTCTTCAAATACACTAGGATGTCATCAATGAACACCACAATAAATTTGTCTAGATATTCCCTGAACACCTTGTTCATCAAGTACATGAAGGCAGCAGGCGTATTTGTTAATCCAAAAAGCATGACGAGATATTCATAATGGCCATACCTTGTTCTAAAAGCGGTTTTAGGCACATCATCTATCTTTATCTTCAACTGATGATACCCAAAATGAAGGTCGATCTTGGAAAATACCCGAGTTCCCCGAAGTCGATCAAATAAATCATCAATCCGAGGTAAAGGATATTTGTTTTTGACCGTTACCTTGTTAAGTTCTCGATAATCTATGTAAAGCCGCATACTACCATCCTTCTTTTTCACAAATAAAATAGGAGCTCCCCAAGGCGAAACACTTTGGGTCCGATGAAACCCTTATCCAAAAGCTCTTGCAGCTGTGTTTTCAATTCTTTCAATTCAGTGGGTGCCATTCGATATGGTACCTTAGAGATTGGTGCTGTACCGGGCATCAATTCAATACAAAACTCGATTTCTCTATCAAGAGGCAAGCCTGGTAAATCCTCGGGAAACACACTTGGAAACTCTCTAACAACAAAAACATCTTTCAACTTCACTACAACCTTACTTGTGTCTTTTACACAAGCTAAATAACCACAGCAACCCTTTCTCAAAAGTTTCCTCGCTTGCAAGGCCGAGATCAACCTTGGAAAAATGTTTTGATAACTTCCCGAAAAAGGGAATTCGGGTTGATTCGAAAGCCTAAATATCACTTTCTTTGAAAAACAATCAATAGTAGCACAATAGGTAGATAACCAATCCATCCCTATAATAACATTAGAATCTCGAATATTTAACTCCACTAGATCCACAGGCATTTCAACATTATTAATCCGAATCAAACATCTCTTGAACACATGATGAGCAACTAAGAAATTGCCAGTAGGAGTATCAACATGCAATTCACATTCAAGAGGGTCAGGCAACACATCAAGCTTCTTTGCAAATTCAGTTGAAATGAATGAGTGCGTAGCACCAGGATCAAATAACGCATAAGCACATTGTGAGGCAATAAAATATTACCTACAACAATCTGCGTTAGATGCCGCCGCATCCTCCTTCATCATCACAAAAACTTTCCCACTTGTACTTTGTCTTTGTTGGTTCTCTTGGGGCCTAACAACCAAAGGGGTATTCCTCCGCATGGAACAATAGTGTGATAGGTGTCCTTGACGTCCACATTGATAACATGATCTCTTGTCAAAAGGAGGATTCCTTTGTGTAGGACAATCTCGCCGCATGTGTCCCGCTTTCCCACATAAGAAGTATACTCCAATTTTCCAATGACACTCACCACAATGATAACTTCCACATGTATTACAGGGCCTTGGTTACTCAGATTTCTAAACCGTCCCGGCCGACCGAAACCTCTTTGCCTTCCACTACCATCGCATGGCTACCTTGTACATTTATGGGCTTGAACCCTTTGGACTAAGGCGCTCTTTGTGTGTCGTGCTTCAGAATGCTTTGTTCCATCTTAATTGCTCGTTGTAGCACATCCTTATAGGTTGTTAACATAAGAGGTGCAAGTGCAGAATTAATTTCAGGTTGGAGCCCTCCTAGGAAATGGTTGGCCTTATCTTCCTCATTTGCTACTAAGTGCTCTGCAAATCTACTCAATTGATTAAAGCGGACTGAATGCTCCAAAACTATGGAGTCACCCTGAGATATATGTACAAAGTCACCCTTCATCTTTGCCTGGAATGACTTTGGAAGAATTGAGCATTAAACACCTTTTTAAAGTTCTCCCAAGATATAATAACATCCCTACCTCCAAGACTTGGCTTCCTTTCATCCCACCAAAACTCTGCTTCACCTTCTAGGTATTGGGTGGCAAATTTAACTTTCCGATCCTCGGGAACCTCTTCAGCTTCAAAGATCCCCTCAATCTTTTAATACAATGCTCAGCTGCGAGAGGATCACCTTTCCCATCAAAAGTGGGTGGTTTCGCCTTTCTAAATTGGGCAAAAGTGCTTGAGCCAGTCGCTCCATCTCTAGTCAATTCTTTTACTTGGCGATACCAATGGATCATTACTTGTTCAAATTCGGTTGAACGGGTTGGCTCTTGATTATCTTCTCTGACTTTGCGCAAGTCAGGACTCTTGTCAAAGCGGTCCTCAAGTCTCCTTCTCAACAACGCACCTCAAGAAGCTTAAGGCATGTCTCTAGCATAAGGGGTAGCGACTCGCTTGCTTTTGCTGCTCCTACGAAACGAGATAAGAGTCTTGGAGTCGGTATGCATGATCACATGAATCCAAGAATGAAACGACACCTTAGAGTCTAAAAAACTAACGCAAAAATAAAATCTATTACACAACCTCACAACGTCCCATAACCACATCCAAAAAGATCAAAACTTAGGCTCGATACCAAAAGATATCACACCCCAAAAACACAAAGAATGGGGATGACACGGCCATCCTTCCACACGAAGGACGCAGCCTCAAACATAACCAACAATCTGATATCAACTTATATATATACATCAAATCATATATACATATCGATAGACTACGATTGGTTGCAACATCAGAGTTTCTATAATTCACCAAAAAGAAATATACAATTAGAACTCAGACAATCCAACCACTAGCAAGGAATATGCACCATTTCCTTTGACCATACCCAAAAATAGAACTCCCCAAAAAGCTTCCCACCGATGGCGCACTCACTCTATTCGCCTCTAACCGAGGAACCCGAAAAGATTAAATGAGGAGTGGAATGAGCAACAATAGCTCAATGAGTAGTACATATCTTCTAATCGATCAAACAACTACTATGCATGTATACAAAGCAATACCAAACTTTACAATGCCAAATCAATATATAAAATATATATCAAATCATATAAGAGTTATTTGATATCATTAAAGCTTTATACTAATATGGAAAACTCATTTAAATCACCATCAAAAGTCAAGTATCAATAGTCAAGTCCATTGAATAATCTCTCTATCAAATATCACATATATAATCTCCATCAAATATCGCATATCAATGGTCCATCCATTGATTAATCTATTGCTCAATATTCCACCATGGTCACGACACAATGCCTTGTGACAAAGCGACCAAGCTTTTTCCCTTGGCAAGGTCTGCACCTACAAAGCCGATGGCTGGGCCCAGAAGGATATCCTAAACCTGGTATGCATACCCCAAAACCCCTCACTGGGTTCAGAGTCATATTGAGCATAAATAGCCATCCTCCAATTCAGAAATAAATATCTTAAACCAAACAAATAACATTTGCAGCATAACCCATCATTCATTTCATATCAATTTCTCAATTCATTATAAAACTTTCCATAAATCAACCGCAAAGCAATTTCATATATATATGTATTTTTCCACTTACTTTGTATAACACGCTTTTCAAACATTCAAAATCAACCAAAGAGTAGCAATTGCTCGATTTAGCTTTCATGCATAAAAATGTTTTTCTCAATTCAATGTATATACATATATACTTCAAGACATGAATTTTTTAAAACCAAAGAAGATATAGTACCATTCACCCCGTCGCCTACGACCAAACGACGAACGATACTCGTATCGTCGAACTCAAGGCCCTATCAAATAATTGGGGAACAATGTTAAAATCTAATAAAACTCTTATCTTAACTACAAAATGACTAACTTATGCCTTAACTCTAACAAAAGGACTTCTACGCGCTAACAAATCACGTAACTAAAGCAATTGCTCAAGTCGCGCAACACGGAGTTTAAGTGAAAAACTTGATCACGCCTTAACTTCCTCCTCATTATAATCAATAGAGAGCCCTTGACACATATAACAAGAATCCCAACTTCACCGTCCCAAAATCAAGCCGAAATGTGACAAAATATAAGCCCAAAGCTGCTGGATGTGTATTGTTCACTGCGTGCGGAAAACTTTGAAATTTTGTTTCGGACAAACCACAAGCTCAAATCACAATCCGTAAAATCCCAAAACTTTGAAATTTTGTTTCGGACAAACCACAAGCTCAAATCACAATCCGTAAAATCTCACGGTTCCACAATACCTTAAAGTATCATTCCTACAAAAATACACGGCTCAACGACTCCAAAATCGAACTTCACCACTTGATTTTTCAACAATTCCGAATTTGAGCCATAAACTCATAAATAACTTCAATTGGACGAACTAGGGGCCTAATCTCTTACCGGGTGCCATGTTATGAAGTAGAGTCAGTTTGGCGAGGCATTCGTGGCGTGCACGTGCCAAAACCCTTTTCATTTCTTCCCTTTTCTCTCCTTCTTCTTCTTGGGCTTTCCTTCCTTTTTATCTCTTTCCTTTTCTTTTTGTTTTCTTTCTTTATTTTCTTCCTCTCTCTCTCTCTCTCTCTCTCTCTTTCTTTTCTCTTTTCACTCTCTCCCGAAAACTCTCGATTCCTCTCTTTGCTGTAGCTTCTACCTTTTTTTTTTCTTTGACTGGATCATAACCCATATTTAACAGGAGTAGTGCCGATGGAGATCTGCAAGCACAGACAAAACAGGAACAGCAGCAGCGTCATTGGGTCGCGGCGTCGACTGGTGGGGGTCAGAGCTAGCTGTAGGAATGGAGCTCGGGCGTTGGGTTCGCGGGTTGCTACGGGCGTGGCGGTGGCTAGCGATTGAACGTGGGCGACGTAGGGGCGGCGGTGCACGGAGGCGGCGAGCGGAGCAGTGGCAGGGCGTCGCGGGCCGGCGGGTCACAGGCGAGGTGAGGGCGTCGGGATCGGCTCAGGATCGCGAACCGGTGGGCAAAGAGAGACGAAGCGAGCGTTGCAGCGGTGGCAAGCGAGGCGGCGACAGTTGCAGAGGCGCGGTGGCTTTAAGGACGAACAGCGACGGGCTAGCGGAGGAGACGCCGGTGCGGTGGCAGGCGTGGGATCGGTGACTGTGGAGGCGCAGCGGATCAGGCAGCGAGGAACGGCGAGGAAGATGAACAGTCCCTATCTCTTTTTTTTTTTTTTTTTTTTTTTTTCACTCTCTCTCACCTCACGTCACTCACGTCTCTCTCTGTTGCTACACTCCTGCCCTCACGTCTCTTCTCTCGCCCTTTTCACTTTTACTTTGTTGTTTTCCTTTTTTTTTTTTTTTTTCGAATGAAGAGAAGCCCCCTCCTTTTTCACCGTACACTACACTGTTGCTTTTATAGGTAAAAATAGGTGATCTAAACAGAATATTTCGGTTTTTTCTTCAATATATCCCGTAACCTCCCGATCACAATATTTTTCTTCCTCATCTCTTAATATTCTCCTCCAATCTTATCTATTGCTAAAGATAATATTGCAACGCGATTTTCTCAATTTTTCACAAGATAATTAAAAAAAAGGGCTTGGATTAATTTGCTCATTTCGTGGGCTTAGTCCGGTCCATCAATTTAAAATTTAAAACTAATGATTCAAACCCACTTGTCACCGGCCCAACATAAATGTAAATTAAAAATAAATACACCTAAAACTATATGTTATGCAATTAATAATATATATATATATATATATTAGGGATAAAATTAGCCCATAATTTTTAATGCAATAAATGACTAAATGGGTCGTAAAAAATTTATGTTTCAACATAAGTGGATATCGGAATTGAAATCTACTAGTAAGTTACTACATAAACAATGTACCTACTGCAATTTTTACCGGCATTATCTGAGCTTTACTAATGTTTCAAGAAATTGATATTAAAGTAATTTTTGTGTCGCCTTTTCCGCTTATGGTTCAATAGAATTCTGCGAGCATGTATCGAACAAGGGTGAGGGTTAGTCCAATAAATCAATAAGATGATGATGATTTTCCGATCATTCGAAGGGATAAAGTTATTTGATAGGTGGTTGACTTTATTGACCTTTCTGTTATACCATAGGATTAACAACTATGTCATAAACGTCGGACCCTTTTATGAGTTGTCGAATAAGCGACCATAATCGCTAGGCATTCATCGATAATCACTATAAGTAGTCGGATCGTCGCTCTTGTCGACTGTTTGATCGGGCACGGCTACTTTGCATGAACTTGCGGCTACGTAGGAATGCCACGACTTCCATACTTGATGGAGTCCCATGAATTAAACAGAGGGCTAGTGGAGGGGGAACGTCTTGAACGGAAGGGGCCTCGGCCCCTCTTGATATCTTGTCTCTCCTTGAAAGTGAAGCTAGCAACAGAGAGATCGGAGAAAGTTCTCATGGAGGCCGAGTGCAGAAGTAGATGCAAGAAACTTGACGACCGCCTCTTCACTAGTAGTGGTGACTACCCCGCCGGTACCGTTCCACCAACCAGCCCACTAGCTCGTTGTTTTTTTTTTTTTTTTGGTCTCCATATGAAAGATAATTGAATTGCCGGAGGTGTAGCCAACTCCAGACAACTCTAGATACCCCGGTGATTCATCAGAGCTAGTCACCAAAGTCCATACTTGTAGTCTTCCAAAATCCAGATCGGCGTGTCAAGAAATTTCGCTTCATCAAGTGCCATATAACTAATCATCCACCCAGAGAAGTATAGGGATTGTACCTTTTCAGCTTTTTATTAGTAGAAGATTCAATTTCTTTGCTGCTTTTCTTCAGGTTAGTTGCGATTCCCCTCCAAGGATTTACTGACGGTGAGTTGGTGCTGGAGTTATTAACGTATACCCTTTTTAGGAGCATAAACTGCGGGCACCCGAGAGGTATGTATGCCGAACCTTCTCAAAAGGCATTTCTGTAAGCCAGTCTATTTTTTCTTTTCCTAATTTTTTTTCCATTTTTCTGTTCTGATAGAGAAAGCAAAAGATCCCGGTATCCACTTGGGCAAAAGCAACCAAATCAACTCTCCAAGCTTTCGTTATCGTGTTTTTGGAATACTTGGAAATGGATTTTAGGTTCTGTTTACGATAAGCCAAAGAAGGGTTAGACGACATTCCTCCAATCTTAGCCAAATAGCTGTCTGGCTACAGCTTTACCAAGGTTTTTATGCAGAGTACAGCTACCCGACTGTCAGCCTCTTCTTCACTCGCCATTTTTTTTTTTTTTATGCTTCCCAGACGACCCAGACGGCTATAGAGGGGCAAACGTAACACCGGGAATCGTGATGGTGTCGGAGGATTAGGATGGAAGGAATCGTGAAGAAACTGGAATTAGGGTTTATGAGGGGTGAGGGTTTCAGATTCTGTGTACAAAAGTGAAAATTCAATAGAAAATGGAGAAAATTTTTAGGGATTATAGTACAGGGGGAAGCTCTTCCTTTGAGAAATGGATTGTCGTCTAAATGGTTGATTGATTTACAATTTGATAGTTTGGAATAGAGGTGAGAAATTGCTTACTAAATTTTATATTTACTTTTTATACTATGATAGGTAAGTGAATAGAGTGTGAAAGATACTTGAAAAATATCGTTGATTTGGATACTTTCTGGAAAAAAATTTTGGCACGAAAGAACTTGACATATTTGTTTTGATTAGTTGGATGCCCAATCCTCTTATTCTACTACAATTAGAATTTTGAATCCTAAAGTGGGCTATGTATCCATATATTAGAATATCAAGGTTGAGCCACCAGTTGATGTGAACTAAATTTATTCGAGCTGTATCAATATAGATTGAACTCATTCGGGCCTTATCATAAAGGCAAATTATGAGCCGATCCACTGGTCAATGTAGATTGAACTAATTTGGGCCTTCTCATAGGGCAAATTATGGACCAAGCCATGAGACTTTGAATTTTCAAACTTTTGAATATTTGTTTTGAAAATTGTTCTAAACTCCACCTAATTATCCTGACAAATCTTTTTACTTGTAAATCTTTGTTTGAATACCGACCCTGAGACCAGCTATTTTTAGTATCTTTCAATGTTTATTTCTTCGATTATATGATCAGACTATTGTGAACTTTCAATGGCTCACGAGCTTTATGGTTAATTGCTTTGAGAGTGCTTTGATCCCATAATTATGAGGTGCGTAGTCGCTGGAGCCATCGTGCTGGCCTCATCTCCAAACATTTCAGATTCTGAAGAAGATTAGAGAATGAAATCAAGGACTTTGGAGACGAGATAAAGCAAATTTGCCACCATCATCATTACTATATTAGCGACAACTAATGCACCTGTAAGATCATACTACAATTCCCCAATTCGACTGTTATTGCTATAATCTCGGTATTATTAATAATTGGGGGATTGATACGACAAAGTATTCATTCAGTGATATCAAAGATATTGCTAATTGTATCAATGGAGGTAGGCAAGGCCAATCTTTCTTTGAGTTCTTTTGTTCTTCCCATTTTTTTGAAAAGTCAAATCATGTGAATTGGTAACATTATTCGTGTTACCAACCATCGGATATCGAGCCTTGCTTATCTATTAAACATATTCAAATGGCTATACTAATATGATATATTAGATATGTTTACACGATAATAGTGTTTTCAATTTTTTTTTTTTTTTGTTTCTGAAAGTGATAATTGTTTCTTAAAGTGATAAAAAATTAAGTAGAATATTAACATTAACTCTAATGAAACAAATACAGTAGAGTCAAGATTTATGTTTTACATTTAATCATCGTGTGTCTCGTGCATTGCACTGGGGTTATTCTAGTTGTTCAAATTAAGGAGACATGGTGATCGCTAATGTACAAATAAAAATGGCGCTATTTCTTGGGAGCAACAACATTAACATTGCTTCCTGACGGCAGCGTCACCATTTACATACCAAAATAAGATACAGATCTGCTATAAGCTCAAGACACATTCAATAAGAAAATTAAGATAAGGCATTCGCGGACAGCACACAATCAACTGGAGAAAACACAAGGGTATCAGATCGATACCCGGCGTTACCAAAAACCTCAATTCTGACGCTGCATACAGTTTGCAATTCTTTGCACAACCCTTAAGTAGAGATATATCTCTTTAACGACGACAATAACTCATCAATCTCATCTTCTTCTTTTTCTTTTTTTCTGTATATATATAAAATAGCAACTGGTATCAGGAACCCCAGTGTGCCTATCAACGCTGTTCCTAGAGGACTGTAATTATCATTCTCTAACGACCTGGCCGGCACGTTATACATGCAGGAAAGGTAAGTACCAACCATCGAGAACGTGGAGAGCTTCAGCGGATATTTCGATGGAAGATCTTTGGTGAGACCAATGATCATCTGAACAGCCAACAGAAATCCGAGCGTGTTACTGGTAAGGAAGCAAAATAAAGTGAAATTCTTACAGAAGGTAGTTGCCTCAAAAGATAAGTATGCTGCAAGGAAGCCATTCTTGGTATGAGTTTTGACTTTTTTAAGGTTCGGAGGCTGAATCACGGCTTGGAAGGTTGCGGTTACTATGAGCACGGCTACAACAAGAAGGTCATTGCGTTTATCGCCCAAAGGCTTTTGTCCTTGGGTCGAATCTTTTGGTGGTAATGATGGTGGCTGATCATTTTCAACTGCAGGTTTCCGAACCGATTGATAGCTGGTAGCCCTCTCATTATTATCTTGGTCGCCAATCATCAGGACTATTTCTGAAGAGGAAAAGTTTGATTGTCCGTGTTTGGCTCCGGCTAGCGTGAGGATTTCTCTAATCTCTGGATCGGAGCAAGATGAGACATCGAGAGGGGTTGAGCCACTGTTGTTCAAGGCGTTCACGTCTTTGATCCCGAACTCCGGAGCAGAACCAGAAAGCATGAAGTTAATCACCTGCAATTTTTTTCCGTCTTTATTTTGTTGTCGTCAACATTGAGACATAAGATAATACAGATTTATTATTTTTTTTGGCATGGATGAGATATCCTTCATTCTAGTGATGATCAAAAGGGAACAGCGTGACTTGCCTCAAAATTTTGGACAGCGGCAGCGACATGCAAGACAGTGTTGCCTTTGTTGTCCTGCCGCTTGATGACCTGCTCCTTCTTGTGCTGCTTCAGATGCTTTACCAACACAACGACCGCATCAAACCGGTTGTTCTTCACAGCAAGATGAAGCACCGTCTCCTCCCTAGCAGTTGTCTCTTCGACGGACTCAGGGGACGCAGAAAGCAGCAACTTCATGACGTCGAGCTCCCCGTTTACAACGGCATGATGCAAAGGGATTCTTCTCTCCCGGCCCTTCACGTAGCACAGGTCTTTACCCCCTCTCAAGAGCTCCCTTGCGATCTCAACTTCGCCTTGAGCTGCCGCGATGTGCAGCGGGCTGAAACCGTGTGCGTTTACTTTTTTTGCGAGCTTCGGCATATGCTTCAGGAGCTCTTGGACGACACTCAAATGGCCAGCCACACAAGCAACGTGCAGCAGCGTGTGACCGGCTGCTTCAAGAGCCATCTCCTTGAGGATGAGCTCATTGCTGCTGATCAAGTCTTTCAGCTCATCGACATTGCCCTTTCGAGCTGCTTCTAACAACCTTCGCTCCATTCGGAACTAATAATGGCCTCTCTCTCTTCTCGGGACACCTTTGGACTTGGACGTCTATTAAATTATTGATCTATTTTATAGAGTTTCCGAATATCGAGAAGTTCATTAGTGAATGATGAAGTAAGACTAGCAACAGTAAAGTTCCATGCACACAACCACTTATGATAACCCAACTATTCAATAAGATATTGACAATATCAAATCACAGATCCAACCAAGTAGGGCCACTTTATAGGAAAACCAGCATTGGAATCATGCGACATTGGTTTGTGGCCAAAGGTCAATTTTTTTGGTCATTCGAAGGAAGCTTTGTAATTGGTGATTTCGTCTCAATTATAACCCCCTAATCTCACTGGCTGCATAGATCTTTCACTAAACGAGGACTGCGCGCATCTCACTTGCCATTATTTGCGCCATGGACGGGAGCAATTTTTGTCCGAAAGAAAATGCCTCCGGGCCTCCTGCTCCGCTTCCACGGCCGTCCATGCCACTCCCCGACTTCAGCTACATAACGGAAAATTCAGTAGAAGAAATTTCTCATATTTTTATCATTAGAGCGAGGAAATAAACAGTACAGAGACTTTAGTAGTTCATTTTTTGAAGTGCAATTTTATTGTCCTCGAGTTTTGGAATGAAACGGCACTTCCATAAGTACCTTTCTATGCCATTTTGTTTTATCTCGTGAGGGCAGAGTATCTACGTCTCCCGTCGGCAGGAGTGAAGTCAATGCCACGGTCTTCGTAGGCTAAAACAATTACGCCACAATCATGACCCTATGATGAGTCACTTGCCTCCATGTCATAATCATATGAATTGATTTATGAAGTCCCATCTGATCGGAAGCACCGGATCGAGGAGTCACGGTACAAAAATTATCGTGCTGCTTTGGGACCCCCATGTCATAATTTCTTTCCTTTACATTAGATTTAAGGCAGCTATTGGACGTATTTGCGTTCCATCGATGTCTATATCGTTTGATTCAGGTGCGTCGTTTTCAGAGTGCCTCTTTTTATTATTTTTTTGTCAATTGCCGTTTTGATTGCTCATCCCCTTGACTTTCCATGCCCATCCATGTTTTTCACGGGTTGAACAAACGGATCAACTTTCGATCCTTGTATTTCTCATGGATTGGATTTCGGTCTTTTTGTTGAAAAATATAAGAAAGTATGAAAAATAACAATAATGGTTGGAAATCTATTGAAAAAGATGAAAAAGAAATTCAATTATTTGAGATGTGCAAATATTATCTTTAGGGATAATTCCATATCTTGAAATAGGAAACTCAACGTGTAAGGCTCTAGTGACCATCCTCCTAAGGTATGAAGAACACTCTAAGTGTAAAGACTTGGCATGGGTTGACACTTAAATGTCAAAACTTTCAAAAGGTATACTTAACTACCAACAGCAAGACTTTTTGGCTAAACAGTTAACGTGGCATTTTCCTTTTAAAGTTTTAAATGATGTGGCATCTAAAAAAAAATCATCCATGTGGTGTTGATGTGGCTCTATAAGCACAAAATGACATCGTTTTAGTCCAAAATTGATTTTAAATATAAATATTAATTAAATTAAATTAAAAACTAAAAAAAAAAGGGAAATTTCCAAGGGCCTCGATGGCCCTTGCCACTATTACCCCACCATCGTTGGAAAGGGTCGGTGATGGTGGGGTGAGGGTTAGCCGGGGTTGCCAAGCCTCAGCTAATGATTGGTGACCCTAGCCAACTATAACAAGGGCTTACACGCCCTCACCCAAATATAGGGCAAGGGATCGTAGCCCTCCCTTTAATTAATATTTATATTAAAAAAATTGGGGACAAAACAATGCTATTTTGGGACAATGATGCTTTTTTTTTGGTCTGTATTTTGGGACAATGATTGCTAAGTGGATATTCTGGAAAGGCATGTAAATGGTTTTATTAATAAATAATACCACGTTAGATTTCCAGCAAGTCTTGCTAGAGTTGGCACTTAAGTGTCCAATTTTATTTTTAAAAAAAGTGGTACTTAGGGATACATTTTAAAATTTTTGGCACATATGTATCCACTCATGCCAAGTTTTGGCACTTGAAGTGATCTTCTCCCTCCTCCGAAGATACAATAAACGTTCTTCTATACTACACATTGAATATTAGAAGGAACATGGGCAATATTATGTGTATAACCTAGCAAAAAGGAAAGATATGAGAAGCTAGTGTCTTTTCAAAGATTGTGGTTCCAAATTTAATTTATATTTAAATAAAAGAGAGAAGCCATTAAGAAACCGTTATAAATTTGTTGTAAATTAATAGAAAGTATATCAAGAAATAAATCAAACATTACTAAGCCATTATAAATTCATTACATAACTATTTTATAAACATTATATGACCATTACAAGACAATACGAAACTATTTTATATTAATGGCAGACAAAAACTGTTACAAATTGATGACGGTAAAAAACTGTTGCAAAATTAATAACTTTAAATATTTCAAAACTATTGAAACATCCAAAAATCCCTGATATGTTTCAAAAAGTTTTGAAAAGAAAAACTAGAATAATTATGGGTTATTGGAGAGTAATTCATCAAAACTATTGCTTGTTAGGCTGTGAACCAGCCCTAGAAAGAATGAAACATAATTCTCGAAATCATTGGTGAAGTTTGAAACTTCTATGAACTAAGAATTTCTTTTTGTGAATTATAATTTTCACCAATCACATTACACTCCCACAAAGTTTGTTGTTTAACGCATTTTTGTGCTAATAGGACATGCACACGCATGATTTATTCATAAGTGCTCTAGAGATTATTGCCAATAATTCTCATAGGAGTAGCTCCACTTCACACTTATTTTTGTGAATTTATCATGTGTTTTCTATAGTATAGTACACCTCCAATAATGGCTATAAAATTTATTAAGAGCTTAACTCAACCTCTTGTTCTTTGCAGTTTAGCACTACTTCACCTTATGAGGGATGGTAATTTTAATATCACGTCATTAGATTAATAAATGACTTGTTATTACCCATATGAACTTAATTCATGGGATTATCAATCATATAGGTTGGGTTGCCATCACCGCTGATATTTTCCAATTGGCTTAAGTCCCATTCCCTCGATGTAAAATTAGAGGATTGTATAATCAATGAACATAATTTCATCTTTAAATAGCTACTTTACCAACTCATTCCTCAATCGAATGCGTCCATCCTTTACCTTTGAACGTTTTTCATTGCAATAGTTATTGTTACTTGGCAATCACAATACCCATACACATAAGGTGCCAATTTATATTTTAAGGATTATTTGTTGAGAGTTTCTCAACTACTCATCCTCATTTTCATATTCAGTTTGATAAGAATTTTACTTTTTTTATTTTTTAGTATTTTAGTAGTTCTAAAAAACAATTATATATTTTCTTATCATTCCCTTACTAGAATGTAGAAGGATCAACATTTTGATTGTATATATATGTTTCATAGCACCTAAGTCTAACACCCATTCGTTCACATTGGCGATAATATTGGTTTGAGAAATGATTGCAACAATTATGTCATCAAAATCATTTCCTTCAACCTAGTCAACTTTTAATTTAGCAGGGTTGTCATTTCCCCCACAATTTTTGAGTAGCTGATTTCTAAGTTGCAACGCCTTCACCAAGAATGATCACATATCCACAGGTGGATTTTATCTCATCTAGATCTAAGTTCTAGTTAGTATCATTGTATTCTTTTAATACGACAACAAATCCACAATGTATAATGTCATAGTTTATGGTTCCTTGAATAACATGAATATCCAATCCAAGAACATCTTACTCGGTGTATTTCTAAAGAAGATGGATGATTTAAGGAGACAAGTGCAGCAACTATAAGAGTGTTTGCAACGCTTCGAACTTCTGGAACATGATGATTCGCGTCATGATTCATAAGATTTTCCCTTTGATGAAGAGGATGTCAACCCTTTGTTGATGCTCAAAGTCATGCTTCGAGTGAAAAAGAACTTTCTCGATGTCAATATCAAAGGTTCCATGGAATTGAGCAAGATTCCTATGTAAAGGTTGATATTTCCGAATTCGAGGGGAAGATGCAATCGAAAGAATTTATGGATTGGCTACATACTATAGAAAGATTCTTTGACTACAAAGACATCTTAAATGATCGAAAGGTGAAGCTAGTTGCTTTCAAACTAAAAAGCACGCTTCTATTTGGTGGGAGCACTTGAAGAAACAAAGAGCTTGCGAAGGAAGAAGCTATATCGTAATGTGGGAAAAAATGAGGAAAGAATTAAAGAAGAAGTTTTTACCAATAAACTACTATCAAGATACTTTCTTTCAATTCCACAATTTTAGGCAGAAGAACAGCCAAAGTGCCATAACTTGGCACGGATGGATACTTAAGTGCCATAACTTCAAAATGGTACACTTGAGTGCCAGTTTCAAAGTTAAATGGAACACTTAAGTGTCACTTCGGCGAAAATCCGGCCAAATGGCTGACGTGGCAACTTTTCGGCGAGTTTGGTCCAAAACGGCGTCGTTTTTGCATATTGACGTGGCGGAGAGAATGCAAAAACAATGCCATTTCGTGTAAATAATATGTAAAAATTAATTGAATTAGATTTAAACTTAATTTTATTTAAAATATTCAAAAAATTTAAAAAAAAAATTAAGAAAAATTAAAAAAATTAAAAAATTAAGAATTTTTTTTTTAAAAAAAAAAAAGGTGGGGGAGGTCGAACGGGGTGGCTGAGGGCTGAGCCCTCGCCGTCGCCGCCTCCCCGCCGTTGCCGGGAAGGATCGGCGACGGAGGGGAGAGGGTCGGCCGAGGTCGCGCCCCGGCCTACCAACGGTGAGGGCTCACGCCCTCGCCGGCCCTTGGCTAGGGCTCGGCGACCCTTGCCAACCCTCTCCACTTCGTCATCGGCCCTTCTCGGCGACGGCGGGGAGGCGGCTAGGGCTTGCGAGCCCTCGCTCAATATGGGCGAGGGCCGCGACCCTCGCCCCCTGATTTGGGGAGGGCTTGCGTGGGGCGAGGGTCGCGAGCCCTCGTCGCCTCCCCGTCGCTGCCGGAAGGGCCGGCGACGGGTGAGGAGGGTCGGCTGGGGTCACCTGGCCCTAGCCGAGGGCGGCAAGGCCGGCCGACCGGTGGCGAGGGCCCGTGAGCCCTCGTCCGGATCCGGGCGAGGTCACGGCCCTCACCGCGATCCGGCGAGGGCTTATAGTCCTCGCCGTCGATCGCCGGGGGCCGGCGACCCCGTCGACCCTCCCCCACCGTCGTTAGCCCTTCCCGACGATGGCGGGGAGGCGGCGGTAGCAAGGGCTCGACCCTCGCCGCCTCGTTCGACCTCCCCCTTTTTTTCTTAATTTTTTAATTTTTTTGAATATTTTAAATAAAATTAAGTTTAAATCTAATTTAATTAATTTTTATATTATTATTTACACGTAGACATGAAACGGCATTGTTTTTGCATTTTCTCCGCCACATCGCATGCAAAACGATGCCGTTTTGGACCAAACTCGCAGAAAAATTGGCACGTCAACCATTTGGCCGGATTTTCGCTAGAGTGGCACTTAAGTGTTCAATTTTACTCCGATATTGGCACTTAAGTGTACCATTTCAAAGATATGGCACTTAAGTGTCCCTCCGTGCCAAGTTATTACACTCCAGATGTCCCAACCTCCACAATTTCAAATAAAGGAGCTGTCCGTGGAAGAATATACTGCGGAATTTGATGACCTCATGATGCTTTGTGATGTTTTCGAATGAGAGGAGCAAACTATTGTCCGTTACCTTGGTGGACTTCAATCTAAAATTAGTAACGTTATCCAACTTCAATCTTATTGGACTTACAATGATATTTATCAACTTGCACTTAAGGTGGAATGGCAACTTAAAAAGGCCCATGGTCGTATCTCTTAGTATTGAAATGAAGAAGACTTTTCTAAGGGTGAAAGAGAATCTACTTCTAGGATTAGGGCAACCACTTCGAAGTCAACTCCTAAGAATAATGGAGAGTCAAGTTCAAAGCCTCCTAACTCTATTTGGTGTTTCAAATGTCGAGGGTTTGGACATATTGCATCCGAATGTCCAAATTGCAAGATAGTCTCTCTCGTAGAAGAAGAGCTTGAGGAAGAGCAACGTGAAGACTCCCTTAGTACCGACGAATCATCCAAGGAGAAAGATGAAGTTATCTATGGAGACCAAGGAGAGTCTCTAATTATACGTCAAGTTTTGAATGTTACTTCTAGTGAGGAAGATATGTGGCTTTGCAATAACATTTTCTGTACTTGTCATGGAAAGGTGTGTGATGTTATCATCGATGGAGGAAGCTGCGAGAATGTGGTGGCTACAAAAATGGTGGACAAGTTGTGCCTCAAGACAGAAAAACACCCACAACCTTACAAAATTTCTTGGTTTTGCAAAAGGAGTGAGATAAGCATTGATAATCAGTGTCTTGTTCAATCTTCCATCGGAAAAACATATAAAGATGAAGTGTGATGTGATGTTGTTCCCACGAATGCTTGCTATTTGCTTCTTGAGAGACTGTGGCAATTTGATAGAAAAACTAAGCATGATGGGTTCAAGAATACTTACGCTTTTAAGAAAGATAGAGTCAAAATCACCGTGGGTCCTTCCAAAATGGAGAGCACTCATAAACCATTTAATGGGGAGGGAAATAATTTACTCTCTAAATATGAAGTTGATAAAGCTTTGGAAGAATCCTTGGAGGCATATGCTCTTTTGGTGTTAGAAGAAAATGAAGAACATCATGAAGTCTCTTCTCAAGTAAGACCTCTTATTCAAGAAATTTAATGATGTTGTTCCATAAGAGATTCCGCCCAATCTTCCACTCATAAGATAAATTCAGCATTATATTGAATTAGTTTCGAGAGCCACCATCCCAAACAAGGTAGCCTACCGAATGAGCCCTAAAACGCATGAAAAGCTTTAGTGACAAGTGGATAAACTTATAGCTAAAGGAATGGTGAGAAAAACATGAGTCCATGTGCTGTCCCTATTCTTCTTGTGTCAAAGAAGGATGAGTTATGGCGTATGTGCATCAATAGTTGAGCAGTGAACAAGATAACCATCAAATCCGAATGAGGGCTGGAGAAGAATGGAAAACCACCTTCAAAACCAGAGATGGCCTCTATGAATGGATGGTCATGCCTTTCGGCCTCTCTAATGCTCCTAGTACATGTATTCGCCTTATGAATCACATCTTTAAACTATTTATTGGCAGCTTTATTGTTGTTTATTTTGATGTCATTCTTATTTATAGCTCTACTCGTGAGCAACACTTGGAGTATCTTTTCCAAGTTTTTAGGGTTCTTCGGGACCAAAAGTTATATGCCTACTTAAAGAAGTGTCACTTCTTTACCAATAGCCTTGTTTTCCTAGGCTATGTTTTTTTCTTTTTTTTTTTTAACTAAAGAAGGCATCAAGATGTACTCTAGCAAGGTGGAGGCGATCATTTCCAACATCTATTCATGATATTCGGAGCTTCCATGGTTTGGCATCATTCCATGGCCGCTTTATCAAGCATTTCAATACCATTATTTCTCCTATCACCAAATGCTTGAAGGGAGGAAGTTTCAAATGGACTAAAGAGGCATGACAAAACTTTGAACTCCTTAAAAGGAAGGTAAGTAAGGCTCTTATTCTTGCACTTCTAGATTTTAATAAACTCTTTGAAGTTGATTGTGATGCTTCTAATATAGGAATTGGTGCAATTCTTGGTCAAGAAGGAGAGGCTATTGCATTATTTAGTGAGAAGTTGAATAATTCCCACAAGAATTACTCTACTTATGATAAAGAATTTTATACTATTATTAGAGTTTATTGGCAACATTATCTATTGTTCAAGGAATTTGTTCTCTATCTGGATCATGAAGCTTTGAAGTATGTAAATACTCAATATAAGCTCAACAATCGACATGCCAAGTGGGTAGAGTTTATTCAAGCTTTCATTTTTCTTATAAAGTATAAAGCGAGAACTCTTAATTGAGTGATGGATGCATTAAGCCATAGGCATTCCTTTCTATTCACAATGCAAGCGAAGGTCTTAGGTTTTGACATAATCAAGAAGCTTTATAAAGATGATCCAGACTTCGGGCAAATTTGGAAAGATTGTTCGAAGGGTCCAATTCCACAACTCTTGTTGCAATATGGGTTTCTTTTCAAAAATATTTTCTGGTGCATACCAAGAAGTTCTCTAAGGGAAGCCATTATCAATGAAGCCCATGGTGGAGGCTTAGCCGAACATTTTGGAAGAGACAAGACACTCGCTTTTGTCAAAGGAAATTTTTATGGGCCTCACATGGAAAAAGATATTATGAGACATGTGGATTAGTGTTGAACTTGTCACATTGCCAAAAGCCATACTCAAAACACTAGCTTGTGTACTTCATTTCCAGTCCCAACCGAGCCTTGATTTTGTAGTTGGTTTACCTCGGACACAAAGGGTTAAAGACTTGATTATGGTGGTTGTTGATCAATCCTCTAAAATGCCACATTTTGTGCCATGTAACAAGACCTTGGATGCTACTCATGCGGCGAATCTTTACTTTCAATAGATCATGAAACTTCATGGTATTCCAAAGAAAATGACATCCGATCAAGATTCAAAATTTATCAGTCATTTTTTGTGCACACTTTAGAAGAAGCTAGGTATAACTCTTCATTTTAGGTCTTCTTATCATCCTCAAACCGATGGGCAAATTGAAGTTGCTAGTCGGAGTGTGGGAAATCTTTTAAGGAAATTAATCGGAAGTAACTTGTGACAATGGGACCTCACTTTGGCCCAAGCTGAATTTGCTTACAACCAATCTTCAAGCCAAACAATTAGAAAAAGTCCTTTTGAGGTTGTCAATGGGAAAAATCCTATTAGTCCCTTGGACTTAGCTCCACTTCCCATCTTTCAACATTTTAATGTAGATGTTGAGGATCTGCCAACTATTTAAAGAAGCTTCATGAGCAGATTCGAGAGAGGATATCAAGAGAGAGCCAACAAGCATTGGAAGCCCGTGCCTTTTAAAGAAGGAGATTTGGTTTGGCTACATCTTAGAAGGGAGAGATTTCCTCGAGGTCATCATGGGAAGTTGAAGCCTAGAGCCAATGGTCATTTCAAAGTGCTGCAAATGAGAGACACTTTGCCTATAAGATTTAACAACTTGGTGAGTATGTTGTTTCGGCAATGTTCAATGTTGCAGATCTTTCACCCTACCATGAAGATGAAGACAATGAAAACTCGGGGACGAGTTTATGTGCAACAAAAGTGTCGATGCTAGAGCATCCATGCGACGATACTATAGTAAGTCGCGTGTTTTAAAAGGTGTCCACATTTATTGGATCAAGCAAGTCTTGGATACCTTCACCCAACAACATTTATTTCTTATATTTTTAAGGTTTAGTAAATGTCGTTTAAAGTTTCCAGAGTCCTTATTTATGTCATTTGTCTTCCCAAAGTGTCTTAGTGATTACTCATACTTGGAGGGTTGTTCCAAGTTCATTTTATATAAACATGCTATGATGAATAAGAATGCAGACTTGTTTTGAATGGTAATTCGTTTAGCCTTTGGCTTAAGTACAAGAAAGATTTCTTGTTGTGCTCTTATCTCTTAGGTGGATTCTTATGAGTGGCAAGCGACCTATCTAATTTAGTTATTCACTTGTGTTACCTCCTGCTTCTCTACACTTTCTTTGGCATCTAAATGACACCTAAGAAAGTACCTTTCTCTATCGTTGATGGAGTTCATAACAAAGCATCGTATTTTCATGAGCCCGAATTCATGAACAGCTCATCGAGGTAACGATGGGTTTGGCAATGTCGTTTTCTTCTCAATTATCTATTTTCAATCGAAATTAAGTTGATTTTGATCATTGAAAGCTATACTTGTTATGTCAAAGTAGTTGAAAATAACAATGTAGAAGACAAATTCGAGGAATTTATGTATAATTTGATATATTCTTAATGAGGACTTGATCAACCTATTTATAGATTTTATGAGATACTATTAAAGGTAACAAGATAAACATAGTATCGAATACAATTAATCAAGGATACACTCTATTAAAGGAGATATATGCATAATCTTAAGAAATTTATGGAATCAACTAAATATCCTAATATTACGATACCCCCTCAAATGCAAGATGAGTTGAAACAAATCAACTTGAGTTTGAAAAATAATCCAAATAGCATCACAAAATTTTTTGACTAAAATAATCTCCTTAGATCCAAGATGAGATGGCTTGTGTAATGGCTCCAAGCTTATGTTGATGAGAAGATTTCAGTAGTCGCTTGTTTGATAGCTGCGAATTTGGTGGTGGTGTCGGCTTCTCGAAATGAGGAGTGAAAAATCAAGAATCGCAGGTATTGGAGTCGAGTAGCATGCATCCTTTGCAATCGACTTTGCTATTAGGACAATAACTTAAACACGGTCAATATGGTTGGCATGATTATAGCAAGCAGAATAAGCCAAGCTCAGCATCGAAGAATACCTCTATGGAAAAGAAACGCTTGACTTAGCAACACATCGCCAACGTTGTAATACCACCACCACGCCACTAAGCAATACTATCGAGGGTGGGATGGATTAATTTTACTAGGGGTGCAAAACTAAGAATGAAAAAGCAGAAAAAAATTGAATTAGAAAATTTTGCACCTGGTACATTAGGATTGCCTTAGAAAAAGAGGCTCTAGTACCAAGTTGAAAATAATAATAAGAATTAAAAAAATGAGGATTTTCTATATAATTCGATATATTCATAATGAGAATTACATTAGTCTATTTATAGGTTTCATAAGATAATTATTAAAGGTAACAAGATAGATATAATATCAAATATAACCAATCAAGGATATGCTCTATTAAAGGAGATATATGCATGATCTTGAGAGATATGTGAAATCCTAATATTGCTAACAATAGTCATGACCCTAGGATGACGTTAATTGCCTCCATGTCGTATCAATGACTTCTTCAAACGTAGGGTAATTGTCCAAAAATTTCTAAATCTATTATACGGCTGTCAATTTAGTCATTAACCTTTTAATTATGCCAATTTAGTACTAAACCTTTCAACTATGTCAATTTAGTCCCGACAATTTAATAATTTGTCAATTTATTAATAATTTACCAATTTAGTCATCCAAAGTAATTTTAGCTGGAAATCACTGAAGGACTATATTAGCAAGTTATTAAAAGGTTTAGGACTAAATTAGTATATTTGAAATGTTTATGACTGAATTGACCATTACATAATAGGTTTAGGAATGAATTGATATAATTGGAGAATTTATGGCCGAATTGGTTGCCATACAATAGATTTATGATTTTTTGAATAATTTTTCCTTTGAAATGCACACCAAGATTTAAAAACTTCAACTTAGTTGGAAGGATCAAATTAAGTAGTCATTTATTAGGGAAATACTTGCTTAAACGTAGACTAGACTTTTCCACGTCCGATCTTTGGTTCATCTTTATGACAGGGGAGCCACATAGGTCAACTTCTTATCCTTGTTTTGCTTTCGGATGAGATTTCTGTCTTTTACTCTAATTGAAAATTTGGGAAAATATCTTGCATTGTGTAATGCTGCGCACATCCCATTTAAGAACTCGTCAAATTTAATCTCGTGGGAACCAATTGTGATTTGATAAACATCTATGAAAAGATGTGAAACATTTAAAGGGGTAGCATGCTTATGCCGCTAGTCCATTAGCCTTTGTCAATGCTAATTCTCATTTTGGTTTTTGAAGGACATGATTGGGAGAATATACTAGAAGCTGCAAACATTTATACGAACTCCGATGAAAACCTAAGCATTTCAAAAAAATAGTTTCAATAAACATTTTTTTAAGCAAAATCTCTATTGTTTACATGCTTAAAGGAATCCAATGTCACTGTAGACGATGAAATTTATCCATGAAATGACATAGAATGCCTTTAAGTTGCATTCTTAAGCATGTTTCGGTGGTATAATCACTCAAAACATTGAATGATCTATAAACCATGTAGACCAAATCCATTTAAGCCGTTAATAATGTGGAGTTCAAGGTGACATCCATACAATTTGTTATGACTAAAATATCTCTTAGAGGGGGTGAATATGTGATTTACGAAACTGAAATAATTTAAATAGATATTGTAATGAGACAACTTCTAATGAAGTGGTTAGATTTTACCGTGCATAATTCTACCACAAAAATTAAAATAGTAAGGGATAGAGAATTGCACACTCAAGATTATAGTGGTTCAGCTTTTGCAAGCTTACGTCCATTCTCCCGCGCTATAGCCAATTGGCTGGAATCCACTGATAAGAACCAATCAAAGGTTACAAGATCTGATCTTTGAACACTCAAGCTTGTGTGTATAACTCCTCTTACACTCTCAACCACCAAATAGTTACACAATGATGCTCATAAAGACAAAAGTAAAAGATCACAAAACACTTTTCAAACTTTGGAATTAAAAGCTTCAATTCTCGTGAATGTGAATTTTGATTTCTTTAGCTTCGAAATCTTCTCTTATAATCCTTCTAGTCCAAGACTCCAAGGTGACTGTTGGACATCTCTCTGGGAGGACTTATCCAGCCAATCTACCCATTGGCCTGGATCTGGTTGAGAAGATTTGATAGTTTCAAGATCGCTGAGGTTGATACATCCCATAATTTATGATACCCATACAGCAGTTTGAGTTTTTCATAAGTCAAGTGCTTATGTCTAGAAAGAATAGCTTGCCTTATATAAGAAGTTTGAGGAAAGTTTAGAATTTAAAGTATTTTTATGAAAACTTTCCTTTTGAAACTCCCCCAAAATGTTGTAAGTATTCTGGTTGATTTTCCACTAGCCGTTGCATGAGAATTTATGTCTTCCTAGCCGTTTGACAGAACACATAAAGAAGGAAATAATTAAACCACAATTTTGGTTCTGATTGATAACGTTTGATCACATCCCATTAGACTTTCTACTATTGTTCTTGATTATCATAACATAACACAATCTTCATCATAGGCAACTAGAACGTCCTAATAAGTCTTTGAGTTTAGTTCTGTGAGTCTGATGAGTAATGTCTGATGACACATATCAGAGTTTCCATCTGAACTTCTTAATCAACCAAATTGCTCCAAGAATACCACGTGGAAATTCTTTCATTAAAATCATTGAACACTTATTGAAACGTTTTGTCAATCTTCAAAATCATTTGGAAAATTTCCTCAACACAATTAACTTTTAAATTATATTGATCTATATGGCATGTGGTAGAGGTGTTCTTGGGCCAAGCTTTTGTTAAAATTTAAGCCTGGCCCAAACATATTGGGCCTGCTTACTCTAGGCCTGGAACACTAGCCTAGACCATAACAAAATGTTTCGACTTAGATCAAACTAGACCGTTCCTATTCAATTCGGTCCAGGCCAAGTCCAAAAAATATGTTGTGAAGCTTGAAAAATCTGCTACTCCACGGTAGTTGAAACTGAACCCTAGCAGGGATTTGCAGTTGTGCTTCTTAGATCTGGCAATGAAGATTTGCAACTGGTTTGAAAAGAAAATAATTCTATAGGTTAAAATGAAGCCCCGGATGCTCCATTGTGTAATGGAAAGTAACCCAAGATCAAATAATGGAGCAGATTCCGCAGTTCTCATTCTTTAGCAATGGAAAAAGGAACTTGAGGAGATTGAGCGGCTGCTGCAGAGTGGGATGAGGTAAGGGTGTCAACGATTCGGTCTAGTTCGGGTTTTTGAAACCAAATCGAGTTGAACCATTAGGATAAGTGGCTAAACCAAACCGAATAGAGATCCAAATCAAATACAAACTGAACCAAAAATCCGATTCAGTTCGGTTTTTCAATTCAGATTTTTGGTTTTCCATCTTATCCCGTCCTTTAAATTAAAAGTATGAGAGAAAGTCAAGAAAAAAATTTGAAAAGAAAATAAGCTACACAAAACCATTACGTGTTTTCTCTCTCCTCCTCCTCCACTTCTCCTCTTTCTTCAGACGAAGCACGTTTTTTCCCTCCTCCTCCCCTCCTTCTCTCTCTCTCCAAGGGCGAGAAATACCCAAAATCTGCAACGAAAAGAACTCCTCAATTTGATTATGTGATCCTTTTAAATTCCATTTCTAAGCAAAACAAATTCACAAGAGGAAAAAAAGCTCTGAGGGATAGATCGAGAGAAGGGCATCGAAATGGAAGATCCGACGGGAAGAGGTTGAGCTGCTTGATGGAGAGTTGCTGGAAATCGGGGCTCGTGAGCACCAAGCCGCCTCTCTGGTCTTGCGCGAACTCCACCGACGAGTTCGAGGCCTTGCGAATGGTGGACCCACCCCCACCATAATCAATTTTTATAAAAACAAGCTCCGCAAGCACGAGGTCCAGAAACCAGTGCCCTCAATTTGAATAATGAGCCTAATGACAAAACGAAAGCACGCATGCAATCTGGGAGGATTTGGGAGGAGATTGAGCGATTAGGGTTTCTGAGTGGCGCTAAAAAGGCAAGAAAGAAGAGGGATATTAGGGTTTGATGATGTTTTTTTTTAAATAAAAAAATTAGAGTTAAAAGCCAATTCGGCTAACTAAACCAAACCAGACCAAAATAACTCGAACCGGAAAAAAATGGGTGATTCTTCAATTATCCAAATCGAAAACTGAAATGTATAAAATTTTGGTTCGGTTCGGTTATTGGCACCCTTAGGATGAGGTGAGATGTGACGAGGGAAGTCGCTAACAAGCCGGGAACTGAGAGGTTAATTGGTGGTGGTCCCTGGTGGGAGAAAAATTATTAGGTAGTCCCGGGCTTGTTAGCTCGCTCCGCACAAGCTGTTAGATTCAATGGGATCTACGTGATATGAGGGTTAATGTGAAATGGATTAAGTGGGCCTAGAGTCAAAAGAAAACAAGGAAAAGAAAAGAGCTACTTCGTGTTTCTTTTTCAAGCAATAGCTCGGGCGGGTCCAGGCCCATTCGGGCTTCACCATCTAAAACCCAATAGTTTGGACCGACCCAAATAGATAATAACCTCTATTGAGCCCATCATTTGGCCCGATTGATTTCGACTCCAAAAATTTGGTCCAGACTTTTGGGCTATTAATCTGTGGGCAATATAACATTTTCTCCTGACCCACCACTTTCTCAGCTTTTTTAAACCACCTCTCTCTCTACCTCTCTCTCTCTCTCTCTCTCTCTCTCTCTCTCTCTCTCTCTATTCCTAGTTTTCCCTTTGAATAAATAATAAAGAAGATTTTTAATCGATCCAAAGATAATAAATTAATATTTATCTATGAAATATAATAATTTCTTATGGTCTCATAAGTAAATTAATTTTTCATAATAATTTCTCCAACCCACCTAAACTTTAGCATTTTGAGCAATATAATCTCTCATATGTAAAAGTTTATACGTTACCCTCTTAAGCTTTTGGCACCGATGCCCAATAGCCATTGGGTTAAGTGTCATCTAAAAACGGATTAACTCATCTTTTGTTTTCAATATTACTACTTGGTTAAAGAAGTTAAGAAAATAGAATACATGGCTAATGAAGTTTTAAAAAGTTAGTAGAGGACTTTGGATTTTTCAAATATGATGAAATAATAAAACTCACACGTCTTAGGGTTTGCATGGTAACATTTATGTTCCTCCGAATTTCTATTATTTTGTTCCCTAGAACAAAAAAAATAATAGAAATTTGTTTAGTAAAACTTTTGTTCCCGAGAACAATTTCTTTATTTTTTTATTCGCAAACAGATTTAGAATAGAAACAAGCAAAAAAAAAAAAAAAAAAGTAGCTTCTCATTTCTAGGAACAATTTCTAGAAATGAGTTGATTTTCTTTTTTTCTTTTTCTTTTGTTCCTCTCTCTTGTAGTGGCCACCTCCAATTGCTTGGAGCCACCGTCGCCACATCGGCCGCCCGTCGTCGATCCGCCGCTGCCGCTCGCTAGCCGTCACCGCTACTTGCTGTTGCCTATCCACCGTCGCCATCGCCATTGGCTACCTTCGGCGGTGACCAATGGGCTATGGGCGGCGGTCGTGCGGAGCGGTTAGCGATGATGGTTGGCGGTGGGCGATAGCAAGCGGCTCTGGCGGTGGACGGCAATTTGTGAGCAATAATAAAAAACAAATAAATACAAAATCTTATCAAATGCATTTTTATTCTTTTTCCATTTGAAGAATATAAATTTTTGTGTAGTTATTAAACACCTTATTTTACTCGAAATTGTTCTCTGGATTATAAATTAGAAAAGAACTATTTCGAAAAGAAACTGTTTTACCATGCGCACCCTTAGCATATAATTATCGGGATTGGGGACCATGACAATAAAGGATCCTTACCTTAATGACTAAGTAACTATATAGGGCCTTCTACAATTCTCTAATGGATGGATTTTTTGTTGCAACTTATTATAATTCTTTATAATTTTTTTACGCAACTCCTACACAAAATGTCATGCCATAGAAACACTTAATGATTTTGTGATCAATGCATGAGACTTACTTTTTTGTCAGCTATCTAGGCATTGGGTATCTGTCTCTATGAACTTTTCTACGTCGGGTTGTCTAAATTTTTAATCATGATATGACTTGATATGATACGATATGAAATTCAAGGGATTTTATTATATCTTATTTATTATTTGGTGATTATGGTAATAAAATTGGATAAATTCACATTTTATCATATATGTATATGTTGTGTGTGTGTGTGTGTGTGTTTGTATTGTTTAGTATAAACATCATATTAATATAAATTAATCACAAATTTTACGAACAAAGATGGTAAAAATCTCTTATGACACTCTTCTCAACTTTGTTTTTATTTACTTTTATTTTATTTTATTTTCTCTCTTTTTAAATTAATTTCTTTTTTTATTTCTTCCTTCACCTTCCATCAATATCTAATAAAATTTTATTAAATATAAAATTATACTAATATATCTAAAATACCATAACACCTAAAATATGTAATAAATATACATTTATATTTTGAATTTATATTATAAGATATAATTAAATTTGAATATATAAATAAAAATAACATTAAATTAAAAAATAAATTGTTATATTTTATTATTTTGAATTTCTTATATTAGAATTCAAATATTATTTATATTGAAATATAATTTTAAATTTTTTAATTTAAGAAGTTTGTTATTTGAGAAAAATAAAATTTATTTTTATGGGTATTAGAAATCCTATCTACTTTTATCTCATCTCTATAGAATAATTTTATCCGGCTTGTTTCCATTTATATTTGACTTTATCCTATTTTGAGTATGCACTAAACTTAAAATAGGATAAATTTTATTTTATCTTGACTTTTATTCTGACCACCAAACTCTATCAAAGGTTAGAACGCAAAAAAGAGAAGGAATAGAAAATTTGCGCCAAACTCTCTTTTCCTATGGGGGAAAACCACTAAAAATACCGTAAGAACTCATATTATGGAACATTTTCCGGAAATTTTTATCAATTTAAACCAATTATTTGATTGCAATACAGATGAGCATGACCATAACGTCTCGACACAATTGGGTTGAGCTAATTTTTTTGGAAAGGGGGTTGAGCTAATTGAACGCTTTATTAAGTAGCTTAAATGTTGTGTATTTTCTCTATCCCCTACCCGTTGAAGTAACTTTTCAATAACTTATCAATACCTTTGTGAAGATACTATTGTTTTTCTATATTCGCAAATTATTAATTATTGTATTGACTTACTGACTTTTATTTGTATAACCTACTACCTCTTTGAATTACTAACTCTTACATGAAATTATCACGCTAAATTCGAGTTCATCAACTTTTTTTCAGATTAAAATGATCAGTTAATTTTGGATTACAAAATCTTATTTGAATTACTTATCATTTTTTAATTTTTAATTTGCCGACTTTCCTATTAAGTCACAAAATTTTATTTGCATTAGTTAGCTTTTAAATTAGCGAAATTCATCTACTTTTTCCACTGAGTTACCGCATATTATTGAGTTATTAACCATCATCTGAGATATTTACTGATGTTTGTTTGTTTTCTTTATTTGCTGACCTTTCTTGTCATTTTCAAACTTTTAATTGCATATTTGGCAAAGCTTTAAATTTACCAAAACTTTTCCAATTACTAACATTAATTAGAGCGACTTACCAACTTTTCTCCAATTAAGTTATTGATTAATTTTGAGTGACAAGCTCTCAGTTAAGTTACTTTACAAGTTTATTTTTCTTCTACTCATTAACTTTTCTTTTACAATATTGACTTTTATTTTCCTTTCTTATCTACGCCTTGAATTTATCAACTCTTATATGTGATGACAACCATTATATTAAGTGATTTGTCATCTTTTCTCTTACTTAATTTGTTACCAAAATTTATTTGTTTTTCTACTTAATTTACCAACTTTTATGTTGTCGGTAGAAAGTAGTTAGTACATCTAAGGTGTTGGCAAACATAAGGCATTGGCACAAAAAGTAAACTTGGTATATGAAAAGAGAAATTTGTTGAAATTAATTGAAATAAACGTTAGTAACACATAAGGGTGATTGGTTTTGGGATGAATAGGTTCTAGACCTAAAACCCAGGACCTATCATGTTAGGATTGATTTTGAGTTTTTGGAACATTGAATTTACCTCTTAGACTTCTGAACTTATCTATTTGCTACCTAGGAACTGGCAATTCTTTTTTTTTGTTTCATTTTTTCTATTCCCAAAAAGTTCAAACTTATTCTGTTAGTTCATCAAATGGCGAGAACTAAAACATCCCCAAATAGCAATTATAGCAAAATAGTAGATCTACAAAACGGCCATGTTCTTGTCCAGTACTCTTCGACTACGGGATTTCCATACTAATAAGCTCACTGCAGAGCTTTTGAGTTCACATGCTCCTTATTATCATTTAAATAACTTCAGTTAATTTATATTCCTTTATAAGTGAGTTCTCAACCAAGGCAGATGCTATTAAAAAATTGGAATCCTGATTGTGAGTCTAAACATACTTATTATTTAGATGGTAGTGTAGTCTGGGCCTCTCCCTGACTATTGGCAAACAATTATCAGGCCACTATAAAAGATTGGGATTAATTAAAATCAGAGGCTAGAGGAGTTTTCCAACTTCCTTTTCTTCTTTTGTGATTTGACATGCAAAAATTTTAAGACATTGTAGGTTATATCTCATTTAGATAATGCATATTCTTTTAAATTACAATAAACTTTTATTTGTACTTATTGACACATGAATTTTGCCTATTAATTAAGGATTTAATTGTATAAAAAAATTAAGGATTAATTTCTAATCAAAATAAAAGATTTCATTAAATTACGTAGCATATTTGTATTTATTTTTAAAAAGAATAAAAATTAGCTAATTAATTAAAAACGAGGCGGGCCGAGCTACCCAGGCTCTCTCTTAACCTTTTTCGGCCTGGGCCCGGCCCGTCCTTCCCTCTTCCTTTTCCTTTCGGCCCGGCCCTCTTCTTTCTTTCCTTCTTCCTATCATTCCCTCACACGACCGAAGCTACGCTGGCACGGAACAGTGAACACATCCACGGAGGCAGAGCAGGAGAGCAGGGAGAGAGGGGGCGTGATTTCCAGGGCGGGGCCAGGCCGCCGGAGCAGCTGGCGGTGGCAGAAGCCATGTGCGCCTCCCGGTGGCCGTTAAAAGCAGAGAGCTGAGAGAGAGAAAGAGACAGAGGGGAGGGAGAGGAGAACAGAGAAAAGAAGCAACAAGCTGCCGCCAAGCTTATCCAGCAACCTTGCCGTGACTCGCCCCTGCTCCAACTCGTTTTTCGTCAATCACCCAGCGCGGACGCTGGATTTGCAGGCAACAACCCAGCAAGCATCCCGTCGTCTCGTGCCTCCGGTGACCACCTCAACCATCGCGACGGTCGACGTCGCTCCCTAGTCGAGACCCTGAAGCTGGCGCCTTGCTGCCGCGCCTTGCGAGCCAGTCGCGGGTATTCCACCGCCACTGTGGTCGCCTTTCATCGAGAGTTACCTCGGCTTCCCACCTTGCCAAGCGTCACCTCGAGCGAGATATACAGAAAATACACAATTTCTTGTCTAAAACACGTGTCGTGTTACTCAATCAACACGTATGTGCCGAAAATGTAAATATGGAGCCAGCGTTCATACATACATATAACAAGGAGAGTAACTCACCAAAATCCAAACATTCGTATCTCACTTCAAAATCCTGACATTTGAACCGCTTTATAGCTCAAGAGGACGTATCCAATGAAGGATCCATAACTATGTCAAATGAAAATCTATTCAATCCCACTCGTTGAAATTGAGGCAAAACAAACTAATCGTGCAGCACATAACTCAATTAGCCACCTAGGCAATCAGGAGATCAATCTACTTTATGGTGAGTATTCGCTTACCTTAGTTTCAATCAAAATCACAACTTGCACGAAGGAAGCTATTCAAGTAAATCCAACCACCAATGACACAAATTCAACCTATCAAAATGGGCACAAAAAAGAAAAGAAAAGGCATAACAATGTTTTCACTTGAGTAACCTACATAAGATGAATAAACTTTGGCCGAAACAATCAACATATGGCCTCGTTTGATTCAGCATTCCCAAGGGGCTTTCAGCCCCGAAAGCCCATTGGAAAAAAATTTAGGTGTTTGGTTCAGCATTTGAAAGTGTCCTTGGCCAAATGATGGCCTTTGAAATGCAAGTCTACCTCTATTATTCATCCGTTGACTTCTTTTTTTTTTTCTTTAAACCGATCATCTTCCCCACACCCCAACCACCGTTGATTGGTGACGAAGTTTCATCAGATTTTATTTTTTTATTTTTTAAATAATAAAAACCCTTTGCAAATGTTGGGTTCACATTTTCTTTTTGTTATTTTTATCTTTTGACAATCAATAGCCTAACTTTTTATCAATACACTAGAATGATAATTAATTAACGAAGATGATTAATACTACAATATTTAAAAAAAAATTCAAAGTTGAAAACAAACCTAAAAGAAACCCTAGGCCAAAAGTTGAGCTTTGCATCTAATCTATAATTAAATTATTTTAATATAATTTTTAAATAAATTTACTAATATATACCTTTTACATTACTTTCAACATGAAAATGTAAAAGGTTATATAGTCATTGTTTTTTTTTTTGGTAAGGGTAAGAAATATATTAGTTATTGCAAAATGCAAGACAACTATACAACAAGGGGGCCCCGCACCAGCTTGCACTCGAGAGAAAGTCGCAATGAGTGGAGGGGTGCTAGGGGA
The DNA here is from genome assembly GCA_014182585.1 of Eucalyptus coolabah. NCBI lineage: Eukaryota > Viridiplantae > Streptophyta > Magnoliopsida > Myrtales > Myrtaceae > Eucalyptus > Eucalyptus coolabah. The sequence continues at coordinate 21,483,101 of CM024624.1, read as the reverse complement.
GGGGGGAGAGAAAAAAGCTACAAGAAGGATACAGAGCAAGGGGAACACAAGCAGCAGAGAGCACACAAACAACTGCGGCCTGCACAAGGAGAGAACTACAAAAAGCAGGACATCACAAAGGACCCAGGAGCCTCAACTAGGCAGGACGACAGGAAGGAGGAAGCCAAGGCACCCCTTTAGCCATAAGGGAGTGCACAGTGGAAGTCAATAGAAGCCCGGCAATAGAAGAACCAATTGACAACCTCAATTAAATAAGGAAGGGTGAAGGCCTCGGCTCAATTGAAGTCTCCTATTAGCGAGAGTATTTGGGATCTTGTAGAAAGTAGAAGCCTTGTCTTTGATAGCTTTACGAAGGTGCTCTTTTAGCGCCGGGAAAGATAACCTTTGATTGAGAAATAGAATGTTATTCCTCTCTTTCCAAATAATATAACATAAGGCCCCAAAGGCAAAGCGAGCCAGGGAATGGTGAAAGGTAGCATCCGATAGGTGATCAATAACCCATTGGAGATTTTCCTTCGCAGCTTGATTATGCCAAGGTAGGTTACAATTGGCCGGCCAAAAGGAGGCAAGGATGCTAGTAATAGGGCAATCAAAGAAGAGGTGGTCCACCGAATCTGGCCTAGCTGAGCAAAATGCACAAGAAGCATTCGGTATTCGATATAAGCTAGCAACAATACCCGAGTAGGCAAGCAATTGTGAGCTATCAACCGAGGTGGGATTGGTACCGAGGAATAAGGGAGGAGTTCCACACAAGTCTTGACCAGAAACCGTAGGACCCCTCGGCCTTAGAAGGCTCCAAGCCGAAGCAGTAGAGAATACTCCCGAAGAATGGCCAGTCCAAAGGAGGTGGTCATTAGCATCATTGAGGCTCGATAGAGGATCATCCCAATTCACAATGGTGGTTGCAATAGTAGAGGGTAGCGGCAATGTTGTTAAGGCAGCTGCAACAGAGATGCGAGGCGAGGAATTTCAGGAGCGATAAATTTCACGATCGAGAAGATTTTATATAGAGGCCCATGAGGGTGCCAATAATCGAACCAAAAGGAAACCGAAAGACCATTTCCAATACGCCACTTAAAATGATTCTCGGATAAGATCACGGAGGCCAAGTAACTTCTTCCACGCCCAAGAGCATGAGGTAGGTCTTGGGGCAATCCATAAGTTTTTGCGCTTCAAGAAATTTGAGTGAATCCATTTACACCAGAGTGATTTCTTATCAGTAAAGAGGAGCCAAAGGTGTTTGATCATAATAGCAACATTGCTGATCCGAAGTGAACGGATACCCAGCCCACCTTCCTCCTTGGGTAGGCAAACTTCTTCCCAAGCAACCTTTGCTCGCCGCATCCTGTTAGGGCCTCTCCAAAGGAATTGCTAGAAGATCTGTTCAATTTGCTTAGTGACCGAGGAGGGCATGATAAACATAGTAGACCAGTAAACCTGGATAGAGTGGAGGACCGATTTAATTAGCTGAAGTCTACCAGCTAAGGATAGAAACCGATTGGTCCAGGATTGAACTCTTGCAATTATTGCATTGACCGAGATGCAATCTTCCTTGCCCAATCTAGATGAGATAATAGGCACACCAAGGTACCTAAAGGGGATAGACCCTAGATGAAAGCCGGAGGAACTTACCGGGCATCTCTTAAAGAATCCGGGCCGCTTGAAAGGAAGATTTCGCTTTTGTTGAGATTAGGATTTAATCCTGACCAGTTAGCAAAAGAATGAATTCCATCCATAAGAAGACGTAGGGAATTCATATTAGCTTCCGAAAAAGGAGGACATCATTTGCGAAGAAAAGGTGAGAAAGCCTGGTATTTTTACATCTCCAAAGGAACTTAAAACCTGGTTTCTCGGATTGGGCATTGAGAATTCCGGTGAACACTTCCATCACTAGCGTGAAGATATAGGGGGATATTGGGTCGCCTTGTCGAATACCCCTTCCACTTGAAAAAAATTCATGAAGTTCACCGTTAAGGGAGATGGAGAATTTGGGAGAGCGAATGCAAGACATAATGCGGTTGACGAAATCCGGAGGAAACCGGAAGACTAATAGGGTTAATTCAATAAAGTTCCAGTCAACTGAGTCATATGCTTTACAGAAATCAACCTTAATGATACATTTAGGTCGATAAGGTTCATGATGGAAACTGCAAAAGAGCTCCTGGGCTAGCATAATGTTATCACTAATGCGTCTTCCTTTCACAAATGCATTCTGAGGAGGACTAATGATCGAAGGAAGAACAGAGGCTAACCTGTTAGCTATAATTTGGATGATGCACTTATACAAAGTGTTGCAGCAAGCAATGGGCCGGAAATCATTGACATTCGACGCATTTGGGGTCTTCGGGATTAAGGTTAGAATAGTGGCATTGATCTCTTTAAGAAGCTGACCAGAATTGAAGAAGTCATGAACTGCCAATAGAACCGAGGGGCCTACAATCTCCCAAGAATGCTTGAAGAAGTCCACATTAAACCCATCCAGGCCAGGTGCTTTGCCACTCGCGAGGGAGAAGAGAGTATCTTTAATTTCCTGGTTAGTAATAGGGTAGGAGATAGCACAAACTTGGGCACCATCAAGGGTACGATTCAACTTAGCTCGGATCTCCTCAATCATGGGAACACACGAAGGAGAGGAAGCCGCCAAAAGGGCTTGAAAGTGAGATACAAAACGCTGTTGAACCTCAAAAGGGTCAGAAATCAGGTTGTCCCCATCTTGGATTAATATAATACGATTTTGGAGGTGTCTACGCTTGACCGAGTGATGAAAATATTTCGTGTTACGATCTCCATCCTTAAGCCAACGCACCCTGGATTTTTGTCTAAAGAATGATTCCTCTTGAAGACAAAGCTCAAAGAACACCCGAAGGCAATCTTGCTCCGAGTTAGCCGTTCTCGATTGAGAGGGTCCATAAGGGAAGCAGATTGGGCGGAAAAAGCCATCTTCTAGCCTCGATGTTTTTGCCGAAATGTCTCGCATACGCTTCCTTATTTAGACCTTTTAATTTGTACTTGAGAGCTCGAATCTTACAACAAAGAATAAACATTGGCATACCCAAGAAGGAAGAGTCCCAAACACAGGGAGACCAAGTCAAAAACTTGGGATGGGACAACTAGAAGTTGAAAAATTTAAAAGGCTTATGAGAGTTAGGGACAGGCAAGATCCTCGACAACCATTGGGGAGTGATCCGAGACTCCGAGGATTCAAGAAAGAGGCTTCAGAGAAGGAAAAACCGAGTTCCATGAAGCATTAACCAAGACTCTGTCAATTTTTCTTTATCGACGAAGAGGACCGAGAGGATGCTGCCCAGTGAACCTATTACCCACATACCTAAGATCATCTAGCCCGGCTTGGGTAAGACATTCACCGAACTCATTAAAAGCAGGGATCCAAAGTAATTGGATCTATCAGCCTGTCGAGAGGATATCGAATAGCATTGAAGTCGCCTGCAACGATCCAAGGTGAATATATGTTTACAAAACAGTCTTGCATTTCCCTAAAACACTTTTCAGTTATAGTTTACCAAACATTCTAAAATTTCGGAAAACCCTTTTACCTCAAAGGTATTTGCATTATCCCAAGGGCATTTCTCCAAAACCGAACCAAACGAGCTCATAGTTGAAAATGGGCACACCGGGAAAGTGCCCATAGCAGTACATAATGTTCAGCTTGCGCATCAAATTTTGCTGCTTTGGTTCTCGCTCCACGGGTTTCGTTTTTGAGCGGACCACACATCATTTTAAAGCAGCTTATAACATGCTACATTTGTTTCTTCTCAACTCATAAAGCTTATCCTAGAATCTACATTTGCCATACTCAAAATTATCCCGACGTGCTGGCAGAATGTTGCTTGACTGCGAATTTTACATATGATGCTTATTTGTCATCATTTGCCACCAGCCGAGGTATCGTCCTTGATTTCTTTTGCAAGCTGTATTATTAGCCGTTTTCTGTGATCGAGTACAATATCTACGTTGCATGCACAGAATCAGGGATTAGATTAAAGCCTTTTTTTTAAATTTTTTTAAAATCAGATTATATTTTCTATAGCTTCAATTTCCAAATAAATATATCAAGTACATAAAAGAAAAAAAGAAGAAGGGTAAATCCTTTCATTACACTCTTGTGTTTGTCTTGTGATTATTACAGTGAAAGAGGAAGAGTGGATAATATTTAAAAAAAAAAAAAAAAACGGTAACTATCACTGCACTTGAGACTAAATAATATCATTATTCGGCTTAAATAATTTTCTTGTTTTTGTCATTACTGATGTGGTTTTAGAGTGCATTTTTTTAAGGAAAAAAATTGGAAATAACTTGTTCACTTTCTCAATAAGATCTAATGTATTTTTAAATTCAAATTATCAAAAAAAAAAAAAAGAAACAAATTATATGCGCATCTAAATGTCAATATTTATGTACTTTGTAAAATCTCATATAAAATGGTTGGGACGCTATTTCATTTCAGATTTACTCTTAATTTCATCGAATTTTCATATACGAGTTGAGTAACAAATCATTTAGTGAATGATCATATCTAATGTTCTTCTTCAAAGAACGTTTTGGATCTGGGCTGCCAATTTTTCTTTTCATCAGCTTTTCATGAGTGCCCCCAACAACAATCCAAACGCTGGACATGTTCATGTTGCAACTTGTTCATGCGAACAATCAGCTCACAACCTAAAATTCAAAAAATGGAAATAGAAAGAAAAAGGAATGAAGGGTTTTCACCAAACTCTACTTTGGGAATTATTACCAAATCAGGCATAAATTTTGAAAGAAAAGTTAATTGTAAGAAAAATTATCTTATATACCCTTGATATAGCAAGTGATTTTTTTTTTTTTGAAAATTGGTAAAGAAAGTGGTTCGGTTTCCATGAAATATGAATACTCAAGAATGCTCTTTTATTGTCAAAAAAAAAAAAAATGAAATGACAGTGCCGTTAGCATAACACAACCCTATTTTAAATTGTGATGATCTCAGTTGCATAGTTATATTCCATAGCATTATTGGTGGATCGAGCCACTAAGATAGTCAGTACAATCCAAACTATATGCTCGTCGGTGGAAAGTCCAAACTTTTGTTACAACTTTCATGTAATAAATACATTTATGAAGATATATGCTGTAGAATTCCTCGTATCAGTAGAATCTTATAACCATGTTTAGGAAGCTGTATTATCCGAAAGCAGATCCTATCTTGCCTACCACAGACGACATCATCCGCGGCACACGTCAACGGTTGACACATGTCAACCTTTGTTTCTCTCCTTTTGGCTCTTTCCCTGTCTCCTTATTATTCCTCTCTAATTCTCCTCCAACCCAACGCTAGCCTATAAAACCGTTGAGATCCGGGCGAGGTCTCGACAGCAGCACCAGCTCCACGTTGAGATCCGGCGGCAGGGCAAAGAGATGGGAGGTAGAGAGAGGGCCATGAGGTGATGATGGACCTGATGGGCAAGAGTCGAAGCCGCAAGCTTGGTGGAAGCCACGGCGTCTCAGGTGGGTGGGAGCCAATCGTGGTGGCGGCACGGTGGAGGCAGGGACGGAGGGAGGGAGAGATAGAGGAAGAGGCCGATAGCCAGCGAGCTAAATCTGAGGCAGCGACGAATTCGCGTCCGTCTTATTTAGTTTAAGATTCTGTAACTTTAACCATGACACGAACGCGCCCGCTTGTATTTTCAAGGATTGGATGCTAGAAAGAGAGAAGAAAATACTTGATTGGGGTTGGCTTAGGTTCAGCAACTGACTCATCTCTCAACCATCTACCGTAGGAAACTATAAATGATTGGACTCTTTCACCTCCAAAACGTCCTCATCGAATCGACAAAAATAAATGAAAAGCAAAAGGCCAACTGAAACTAGAACGTGTCAAAAGGGGTTGAGCTTTTTGAAAATATACCGGGCCAATACAGTCCCTTTAATGACGATGAAGCTTTGCATGTGCGTACCACGACCAAACATTCTGCATACTCTTTTCATGGTCACGGCCATTACTTTATATTTGACTGAATGGCCAGAAAAGTTCATTATTCCCTTCAAAAAAGTTCTCCCGGGAAATATCATTAGAGTTCACTTCCTCTCTCTCCAGTGGCAAATCCTCCATAGAGCCCGACGAAATTGATCAAGGTGTTGCTCAACCACCACGGCCGTGACTCCCCAACAGAGGTCCACAACGTCCTCCTCGTGGCCGCCACCCTCATCGCAGCCGTCACCTTCCAGACTGGGGTCACTTCCCGCAAAACACTCGGGGTGGCATCTGGTAGGACAGCTCCAGTGACCACCTCCCCCGGCAGGCCATTTACGCCTTCCATTAAGGACCTTTCTTGTCCTCCATCTACCTCATCATCTCTCTCACCTGGGCTTCCCGTTCTTCCTCGAGGTCATGGTGGCCACTGTGTCGATGGTTGCCACTCCCAACTCGCCGGAACAGTTGCAGGACAGCTCTTCACCAGCTTCGTGCCATTCTTGCTCAGGACGCTGGTCCAGATGGGCAAGTATTTACGTGTGGGCTATGTCCGAGGGAACTTCATCAAGTAGGAGGTGCAGTTTACTCTCGATTAATTAATTAGATTGTTTAGTTCTAATCTTGCTCTGAGGATCAAGTACAGTGTGATGACTTTGTGGGAATAATTTAATTTTGTCAGAATTAATTTGTTCAATTTGGATTATATCTTCTTTAGGCAATTTTACTTTTTACATGCTTGTGCAAAATTTCTAATTCTAATTCTTTTTCTTTTATATTTTGAATTCACCAAAATAAACGACAAAATCATGATGATTTGTCAATATGATTTAGATGTTTCTTTATCTATTTTATATATCAATTTTGATTAACTTCAGAGCATAAACATTGAAAAGTCCGTGCATGGCGACCCTCGAGCCGCCGTCGCCGATCAAATTCCTCTCTCTCTCTCTCTCTCTCTCTCTCTCTCTCTCTCTCTTTCTCTCTTGGGATCCCAACGCCTTGCGAAATTTCTTATTTTCAGCTGCAATCATTTCCACTTTCTGCTTAAGATTCAATTTGTGCTCGCAGAGTGGGCTTCTCAGTCACATCAGGGACCATTGGACGTAAGGCTTGGTTGCCTTAATCTAACTGGTCCAACCACATTTTGAACTCTTTTTGGGAGCGGAAATGAATTGTACGTCGGTTTTCCCATTGCATATAAGACAAGACTGACGACGAAACCTATTGTCATGGACTGACCCAAAATTGCAAATAAGTAAATTGCGGAGTGAGAATTTAGACAACTTACTTTAACCGGAAATGGATGACAATCACATAGACACACATATGAAATGTGAGACTTGATTTCTATCTAGATGGCTTAACAAGGTAGAGATAAGAGGATGATCGATTGCGTGTCTTGCATTAACGTGTCAAGTCCTCTTAACTTCGGCTCGACCAAAAGAAAATCCCATGGTCACGCAGTTTCGCGAACAAGGATAAACGTTTTGACACCAAGAAAAATTTTCAAGGTTGAGAAAGGCAACCTCTACATCGCGGTCTCGTGTTCAAGGTTGATCCATTTCTCAACACCATCCTAGAATCCTTAACTGCGGTCCAGGTCCGACGGCAGGTTGTGTGTGCAATGTTTAGTGCTAAAACAATTTGAAAATCATGCACAACAATTTATAATACAAGCAACACTTCAATGATAAGAAAAACATTCAATCCCAACACCTTCCTACAAAACAAAGAGTCAGCAAGCACTACTCCCCTTATACCTCCTTTCTATAAAAACATTTAACACTTCATGTTAGGAGTGTACCTTGTTTTCATGCTGCCAAACAAAATATTTAAATAATAAAAAAAAAAGAAACAGGCCTATGTCCACTATGAGTTTTAACTTTGTCCCCAGTGGAGTCGCCAAGCTGTCGCGACCTTCTCGAGGGTGAATTACTCAAAAAAGGCTAATGGATTACTAAGTCGAAGACTTGGCAATGATCCTCCCAAGTCCTACCAATCGCGACTTGATACTAAGAAATTAACTCATTTAAACATGCAATTATACTCAATTTGGAGCCGCCACTAACCAATTAGGGTTGGTTAGAAACCCAAGTAAAGTATGGGAGAATACTTTACTTTTACGAACCAGAAATTCAATAGGTCCGAGGACATGGTTACGCTAGATTAATCTAACGCCCTTTCAGTACCTTTTTATTTCAAAAATATTTTGCAGGCAGTATTGATTAATTTTAACCTAAGCTATTAACATGCAAAGGGTGGCCATGTCGGCGCACAATCAAGGAAATAACATTCGATAAACCAAAATGACAAATTATAAAAAATCATAAACTACAACCTTATTAAAGTCTATCCTCTAAAAAAACATTTAAAAAATGATAATAAAAACGCATGCCCTAAACATGATTTTCTAAATGACATGATATCTAATTAAATGTAATCTTAATTTAAATTTGATATGCATGAATTTTACTTTAATGATATGTGAGATGCAATTCATATGGCATAACTAGAACTATCACTATATGTATGCAATCTTATTTACATAATCCTAAATATGCATGTGCTACATGACATGGGATGGATGACATAATAATTCTATATGCGTGTTCTTTTTGTGATTTTTCATTTTAAAATAATGAAACCCTGATAAATTATACTTTATACATATGCACCCTATATTAAACAATGATGATATGAAATGGGATTAATTATGAACTAACCTATTAATTAACCAAGTAAATGACTTTTGTGTTTTATTTTTTTATTTTTTTGAAATGACCTAATAATTTTTATTAAAAAGAAGGTAACGTAATGATGCAATGCTAATTTTTTGGCATTTTTTATATTTTTTATATTTTAAAAAAAATACTACATGATGAGAATGTTAAAACATTAACCTATAACCCACTAATTAAAACGCAACATGTAATGTGCACATTATGAAATCTATATAACCTAAATAACATTTTTTTTTTGTTTTGGTTTTATTAAAGGAAAATCATCCTAATTCTACATGAATCTTAAAAAAACTAAAATGCGTTGCTTCAAATATGAAATGCATATGGACCTAAGTACTTAAATTCTAGATATGACATATGATATGATATGTGATGTGCAAATAACGATGATGCATCAAAATGTACATCATATTGATAATTTATCAATATGAATCAATGACATATTATCTTTATGTGAATCAATTATGTAAAGCAATTTATGAATTTGCCATGAAAAGTCGAAATAATCAAAAATCTAACCCGACGTCTCGCGGCTCAATATTTTTTATTATCATGACTTAATATGACAAATTTTCTAATTGGATAATAAATTAAAACAAATCAAGTTAGAATAATAAATAAAAAGAAACTATGAAACCAAATATCTGAAGTGAATTTAACCTAAAAATTTACCTAGTCTAGGGCCAGATCCACTTGATGAATGGCTCAGCGGCAATGAACAGGATGATGGTGCAGATGTGGCGTTAGAGCTTGGGTGTCAGTCCTGAACAGGGGTGGTGTTGAGCACTTGGGCTGAGCAGAGGCGCGACTGGAGCGGTTTTGCGGGCCTTGCATATGGCAACCATCGGGGAGGAGCTTCGGTCGCTGCGTGGTCGTGGACAGGGCAAGGAAAGCTGCATCGTCACGGATCGGCACAGCGGTGGCTTCGTTGAGCTGGTGAAGCGGCTCGGCAGCAGTGAGCACGGCGAGGAAACTCTGGTTCGGCTGAGGACACTGATGCAGGCGCGGTAGAGGTGGCACGGGGGCTCGAACAGCGGTGACCGGCACCGGAGTTGATCAGTAGCGGCAGCGAAGCGGTAGTAGCGCGGTGAGCATGTGTCGCGTGCGTCGCTTGTGGCCTCAAGCTACCGGACAGCGGGCTGCTGTGGGTGTCGGGCACTGGTCGTCGTTGGGCTTTGAGCGGCATTGATGGTGCAGTGGCCGGCGCGGGGGCAGAGTGGCAAAGGCACCGACGGGATTTGGTGGCGAGCAAGTTGCAGAGTCGTGGGGGTGCTCGCGGCTATGGAGTTCCGGCGACAAATGCTGGTGGAGTTGAGCAGCGGTGCAAGTAGAGGATCTCGGACTGGCGGTGATGTGGGGGCAGGAGCAGCGGCAGCAGTCTTGGCAGCGCAGAGGAAATGGGTAGCAGGGACACTAAACAGAAACGGCTGTGGAGTCCATCTTTTGCCTTTTTTTTTTACTTTCTCGCACCTCTCACGTTGCTTTCACGTCTCCTTCCTCTGTCTCTCTCTGCACACTTCTTCTTTTCAGCAAAAAGGGCAACCGAAAGCTTTTCTCTCCTCTTCAGTTTTCTATTTTTTCTTTCGACGAAAGATGAAGAGAAGCCCCCTCTAGTTCCAAAACCTCGCCCTCCTTTATAGAGGAAAGACTCGAAGTTGTTGAAGATTTCCCAATATTCACTCAACTTCTTCAACAAAAAAGTGGCTCCAAAATCACATTGTTGAATTTTTTTTTGAATTCAAAATGTTTTCAAAATTTCCCTCTAATCAAATATTATCTCCTATTTCTAAAAACTAAGTTTAAATTAGGTGTCAACAGCAAACCTCATCTATCATAGAGGCAATGTCTTTTCTCTTCAGTTAACTCTTTTCGGTGGAAATGTAGTCAATGTGCAGGCCAATTGCCTCTGTGACTTTTTCAAATGATTGCCCTCTGTGGCTGTCACTAATCTCACATTTTTCTTATCTAATTTTCATATGAAGGATAATTATTCTATTCTTTCCATGACCCAAATCCCATCGAGATGCTAGCAGTTCAAAATCTCTCCACACCAAATGCGTCGCAATTAAGCACCACAAGCCATTCAAAGATTTGTTCACAATCAGAGTTGAGCTCATAATTTAGGGGAAGACAACTGGCCTCTTTATCTTTTAACCAAACACCTTAGTGCTAGATTGGGTTTGTTAACTTTGAAACTCCTCGAGTGTGGAAATTGGATGAAAGTTAATTTTGTGCTCCTAAAATTGTGGAATGGACGGCACTTATGAAAGCACCTTTCTCTATGGTTGATGGAGCTCATGACTAAGTACCATCTTTTTGTGAGGGGAAAAAAATGAGATAAGTTCATACACAATCATGACGTGAGACTCATTTTATATTATATTATAGAGACAAATTGTCTATTTCCTTTGACGTTTGAAAAGCTCGTGGATTTACTGGGTGTTCTTTTTTATAAGTTTATTAGTTGACCTATTTTAAAGCCCCAATTCACTTAAAAACATCAACTTTCAATTGGATCTCAATTTTGTTTCCAACTTTCTTAATTTTATAAAAACTAATCAATATTCATGTTTTTACCGAAAATATGGCCCCACGTTAGCTCTCCATCCAACGTTGCTGTTAAAGTTTAATGTGCCAATCTGTATGCACTTCGCTCCCTCAATGCGTCATGATGATTTGCAATTTCAGCTCAATTAGATATTTTTAATAGAAAAACCTTTATTCTTTCTATTTCCTTATGTTCTATTTCTTTTTCTTCTTCCTTCTTTGCCACCTTCATTATGTTCTTTTCTCTATATCCTTGCTCGACCTCCATTAATTCTTCCACTTGCTCTAGCAGAGAAATTCATTCTCAACCTCACAAAGATGTTTTACTTCACGGCCAATCCATATGAAGCAGAAAAGACTAAAATGATTACTTAGAATAGAACTCACGAAACGACATCTAAAAATCTCGACCGCTATCCATGAAGTTACAAACAGTCATATAAACTCATAGTACAATTTATTAGGGAGATATAATACAACGGATCACTTGCAGACATCACGCACTCAACTATAGAGAATCAGGGACATCAATCTAATACCTGACCTCGTCAAACAAACTCCAATACCATACTGCTAAAGACTCGCATGCCTTAGCTCAACCTCAAGGAAAGAGAAATACCACCATCATTGACAACCACGACTTTGATCCTCCATTACTTCCGTACAAATGACCTAGGAATCAAAAAAGCTTTCGGTACAAATGACCGAAGAACCGAAAAAGCTTTCTCAAGAAAAAAAAGTAGAACTACCACCAGCAACCTCTGTATCAGTAGAAGGAAAACTGCTATCATAAGAGGCAACACGTGTAGCACAGTGGCTACCGCACCACCCGTTGATGTGATTAGCAGGGATAACGTGAAGCAAAAGTAAGTTAGAACCATTGCCATCATAGATAGCACAATCAGCCCAAAGAAGTACCGTTTATCGAACTCTTTGCCCTCTTGGATCTTTTTGGTGAGGTAAATGATCATCTGGACTGACACCAAGAATCCGAATGTGTTGCCTCCCAGAAAAGGATGTACACCAGGCCCGCGCCATAAGTTATACTCTCCTTGGTCTCGGATGCAGGGGCAGGGGCAAGGTTAGGGACAAGGGAATTACTGACCTTGGATCCCCCTAAGTATTGTCGGCCTTGTTATCCTGTACAACGCTCGGAGGTTGAAGCACGGATTGGTAGGTTGCGTTGGCAATGAGGCCGGCAACGACCAGCAGGGCTTCCTGAATCCAGCCCAATTCTCCACCATCGCTCTTTGATTTTTTCGATGTCAAACGTGGTAATGATTGAGAAGCATTTGTCCCTGGTTCGCCATCTGATTGATGACCGTTACCTGCCTCGATATCGTCGTCATCCCCTGAGATTGGTCTTGAAGCTATGTGTTTGGCTCCTGCTTGTATGAGAATTTCTCTGATCTCTCTGTCTCGTGCTCCCCTTTGCGAGGGAGTTGAGACATCTAGTGGCGTCAAGCCACTCTCGTTCGGGCGTTCACCTCCACGACCTCATACTCCAGAGCATGCCCACGAAGCAGGAAGTCGACCATCTGCAACTCTTTCCCATCTTTGTTTATCCTCATTGATTTTCAGAAATTAAGAGACTACAATTTTTTTTTTTTTTTTTTTGCATAGACAAAACATCTTATATTCTAGTAATGATCAAATAAATTCCTTGGAATGGAAGATTTTCGCATATGGTAGGGACATCAAATTAACTTCCTCACTGAAGTAATGCACAAAGAAAAGTGTGATAAAATAAGGAACTACGAGACTTGCCTCGAAATTTTTGCCAGCGGCAGCAAGATGCAAGGTGGTGTTGCCTTTGTGGTCCTTCAAATTGATCACGTGCTCCTTCTTGTACCGCTTCAGATGCTCCACCAATTCAACCAGCACTTCAAACCGGTTGTTCTTCATGGCGAGGTGAAGAGCGGTCTCCTCTCGGGCAGTTTTCTGTTCGATGGATTCAGGCGAAGCGGAGAGCAACAACTTCATGACATCGAGCTCCCCGTTTGTGACGGCATAATGCAAAGGGATTCTTCTCTCCCGTCCCTTCACGGAGCATAGGTGTGGACCCACCGTCAAGAGCTCCCTCGCGATCTCAACTTCGCCTTGAGCTGCTGCGATATGCAACGGGCTGAAGCCATCCGCGTCCACTTTTTCCACAAGCTTCGGCATAAGCTTCAGGAGCTCTCGGACGACATCCAAACAGCCGGCCACACAAGCGACATGCAGCGGCGTGTGACCGGCTCCTTCTAGAGCTATCTTCTTGAGGATTTGCTTATTGCTGCTGATCAAGTCTTTCAGCTCATCGATATTGCCCCTTTCAGCTGCTTCCAACAACCGCTCCATTTGATCGGAACTAATAATGGCCTCTCTCTCTTCTCGGGACGCCTTTGGACTTGGACATACTGTTAAATTATTGATCCATTTTATAAAGTTTCCGAATTTCGAGAAGTTCATCGGTGAATAATTAAGTAAGACTAGCAACAGCAAAGCTCCATGCACATAAAATATTGACAATGTCAAAGCACAGATCCATCCAAGCAGGACCACGTGTTAAAGGAAAACCAGCATTGGAATCGTGCGACATTGGTTTGTGGCCAAAGGTCAATTTTTTTGGTCATTGAATGGCTTTTTAAATACATCAGAAATTAAAAAGTGGGAAAAATCTCGAAAACTCACTTCAAGCGGGGCATTTTTCTCATAGCACCTACAAGATCATTGTTCGCCTCAAAGGAAGCTCTCTAATTGGTGATTTCGTCTCAATTGAGACCACCCCTAATCTCCCTGGCGGCATAGATCTTCGCCTGACGACGACCATGCGTCTCACATGCCATTATTTGCGCCATGGATGGGGGCATTTTTTGTCCGAAAGAAAATGCCTCCGGGCCTCCCGCTCCACTTCCTCTGCAGTCCATGCCACTCCCTGACTTCGGCTACATAACAGAAAATTCGGGAGAAAAAAATTTCGCATATTTTTATCAGTAGAACGGGGAAATATACAGGGACTTTAGTGCTTCATTTTTAATGAAGGGCAATTTTATTGTCCTAGATTTCTGGAATGAAACGGCACCTATGGAAGTACCTTTCTATCTCGTTTTTTTTTTTTCATCTTACGAGGGAGAGAGCCTCTCCATCTCCCGGCGGCGGGACTGAAGTCAATGCCAGGGTCTTTGTAGACTAAGTAGCATCATTGTCGGAAGCATGACCCTAAGATGACGTCATAGTCATGACCCTAGGATGATTCCTCAGATCATGTCAGAATAATAATCCACTCCATATTTCGTGGGCGTGATTTGCTTCGGGATCACTTACCTTCTTCATTCAGAGCAACATACGATTTTGCTCATGCGATTTTCAATCATGGTCGGCCAAAATTTGCTGGGAGTATTTCCTGATTGATTGGTCTATTTCCTTCTTGTGGATAACCGGCTATTCACTTCTCCCTCTTGATCTATTTACCCATTTTCTCACATCATGGGCGAGATTCATAATCGAGCACATTCCGAGGACATTTGCTAATCTGTATGCCAACTGGCTGTATTTTATGGCTTCTTGCATTCAAGGATAATGAGGCTAGCTCATATGAAATTATTGAAAAAAATTGTAAAAAAAAATCATAAATTTATTGCATTTTTACTAATTCAATCATAAACGTTTTAATTTAATTAATTCAGTTCTAAACATTTTCACTTCTTATCAATTGAGTTTATCTGATGTGGATGACCGGTATTGACGTGATAATTTTTTAATGATATTTTAATGATATTTTAATAATGTTTGAATTTTTTATTGCTTTTTCTTCTTTTTTTTTTTTTCACTTTTCTTTGATTTTTTTTTTTTTTTTTTTTTGGGTAGGGGGCTTGGAGTTTGACCAGTGATGGTGGCC
The DNA here is from genome assembly GCA_014182585.1 of Eucalyptus coolabah. Lineage (NCBI taxonomy): Eukaryota > Viridiplantae > Streptophyta > Magnoliopsida > Myrtales > Myrtaceae > Eucalyptus > Eucalyptus coolabah. The sequence goes on along the minus strand of CM024624.1, from coordinate 21,467,968 downwards.
AACCGACCCTCACTAACCACTAGCAAGGGCCGGTGACCCTTGCTAGCCACAGACAAGGGCCAACTAACCCTCGCCAGCCTTGGGCGAGGGCTAGCGCACCCCTCCCTTTGGCCAGCAAGGGCGTTGCGGCCCTCGCCTAGAGCTGGCGAGGGCCCGGCACCCTCCCCTACACCGACCCTCCCCTTTGGCTGGCGAGGTCAATCGTCAACTCTAGCCAGCTTTTGCTCAAAAATCTTAAAAGGAAAATCATAAAAAAATTCAAAATACTATTAAAATATTATTAAAAATTATATTGTCAATGTTGACGGTACATGCCAGCAATTACCACTTGTGAAAACTCAACTTTTCAGTAAAATAATGACAATACCAAAGCATAGATCCAACCAGTAGGACCACGGATTAGAGGAACGCCAGCATTGAAATCGTGTGGCACGGATTTGTGGCGGAAAGTCAGTTTTTTTTTGTCATAAAATGGCCAAAGTGAGCTCGAAAACTTCTCAAAGCGCCTCCGCGATCGGTGTTTGCCTCGAAATAAGCTCCATAATTTGGTGAATTTATCTCAATTGAACCCCCAATCTCACCAGTGACACAAATGTTCGCCAGACGACGACTGCTTGTGTGTCACGTGCCATTGTCCACCCCATGAACGGGCGTTTTTTGTCCGAAAGAAATTGCCTCTGGGCCTCCCGCTCCACTTGCTCCTGTCCGCACCACTCTCCGTCGCCAGCTACATAACAGAAAATTCAGTAGAAGAAATTTCTCATTTCTTCATTAGTAGACCGAGGAAATATACATTATAGGGACTTTAGTACTTCATTTTTTAATGAAGGGCAATTTTATTGTCCTGGAGTTGTGGAATGAAACGGCAATTTTATCTTATATTTCTTTTTCTGGGGTCAGGTGTTTTGTTTAATCTAAGGAGGGCAGAGTTTCTAATGTCTCCCGGCCGCGGGAGTAAAGTCAATGCCATGGTCTTCGTAGGCTAAAACTGTTACGTCATGGTCATGGCCCTAGGATGGCGTCACTTGCCTCCACAACATTATCACGTGAATCGATCCCCTTGGTTGGAAGCATTAGACTGAGGAGTCACTGGATACAAATTATTGAACTGCTTTGGGACCCCCAAGTCATAATTTCTTTGTTTTGCTTATATGTGGGGCAGCAATGGGGCGTATTTGCATTTGTGTCGTTGTCTATGTCGTTTGATTTAGAATGCATTTTGTTTTGATATAAGGGTCTTGTGTCATTTTCAGAATTGCTTTTCTGTTGGCGCCAGCCAAATTGGAATATTATCACATCCCTTTAGGTCCTGTGCCTCTTTATATTATTATTATTATCCTTTTCAGTTGTCATTTTAATTGCTTTTCCCCTAGACTTTTCCATAAAAGTGTCAATAGTTCTGTGCTTTTTTGTTGGCGCCAGCCAAATTGGAATATTATCGCATCCCTATAAGGTCTTGTGCCTCTTTATACTATTTTTTTTTTCAACTGTCGTTTTAATTGCTTTTCCCCTAGACTTTTCCATAAAAGTGTCAACAATTCTACTCGATTTAGATTTGACACACTAAATGAACATTATCAATAGGCAGCAAGCTCATTTAGGCCACTGATCATATGTAGTCCATGGTAACCACTCACACAATCATTGATTTAGATTATACCAATCTACATTATCTGTAGTAGGAATATGCACAAGTCACACTTTTGTTTTGGCCTGAACATATCAAGCCCGCTCACTCTAGGCCCAATACACTAGCCTAGACTGTAACAAATTTAGCCTTCACGCCTCTCAACTAGAGATTGGTGAGGCTCAATCGATGACCCTTGCCAACCTAGAGTTGAAAGGAAAAAAAGAAAAGAAAATTAATTAAAAAAATTCAGAAATTTTTTTTAGAAAATTTGGAAATTTTATTTATGTTAACACTAGTTTAGCCACATAAAACAGTCGATGTCCACATAATCAATTTATTAGCAAAATTGGCCAAAAATACTAGATTGGCGAATTGCGAAAATATTTAGGACTAAGTTAGCAAAATTAAAAAATTTAGAACTAAATTAGTCACTATACAATAGATTTATGATTTTTTTTGGCAATTTTTACCTTCTTTTTTTTTTGCTTGACTATGAACTTAATGGCAGCTAGCAAAGCTTCCGAACTTTGGACTTAGTATTGAACCGGGCATCTAGAGTTCCAAACTATAAAGTATCAATACTTTCCGGGAGCTTTCATATTGTGTTGAACACTCCGACACGTCTTAAACATTTTTCGATATTCAAATCAACAAGTGTCGAAAAATCCTTCACTTGGTCAAATCTCTCGACGCTCTTTAACGTTGTGGCTTTTGAGCTTTGTTCGCTTACCCTCCTATGTCATGCGAAACTAAGGAATCGAGTGATGAGATTGAATGGGAGCTAAGGTAGAAGGCGAAGCAAACAGTTAAAAGATGAAATTGTCAAAATGTAGATTTGTGCTCAAGCAGCTCCATCTCCATTAATGGAGGTTGCAAGGAACGTAGAAGAGGGAAAAGAAAATAAGGCTATTTTTCTATCAAGGAAATATTGAATCGAGCTGAAATTTCACATCGCCAATGAGTCATGGAGGATCAGAGACTTGCACACGTGAAATTAACATGTGGACCTTTTAGTGGCAATATTGGATGAAAAATTTAAGTGTCGTGACCTCCCTTTTTGGTGCCCTTTTAAGTGTAGGCGGGCAGAGGCCAATGGCTCACTAAGTTTATTAGGCTTAGTTTGGATTCTCCCAAGCTCACCAACTCACAATTTATGGTTTAGGTTTTTAACGTGCAAGTCAATTTTAAATAAGAGTCGCCATTAATCAATTGAGGTGGGTCGATTAGAAACCCAAGTAAGATATCGGGAGAAATATATATATTTTTTGGTATTGGAGGAACCGGCTTGCAGCCGACAACCACGCCGTAAACCCCCAAGTGACACTTAAGCAGGAGGACCCACCACCCCTGAGTCACACTTAATACACCTAGCTCCCCCCCGAGTTTTGAACCCTTCACCTCTTCGTTGAGGATCGCGAGCCTTATCCAGGTGGAGCCACCGCGCCGGTGGTTCGGAAGAAATATTTTACTCCTATACAATTAGATAAACTAATAACGTAGACTTGATTACACTGATTAATCACTAATGCCTTTTACCTAATTTTGTTTAAACCTCGAGGTATTTTTTGGATTGTCAAGGATTTTTCATGCATTTGTGGAGAATAAAAACCATATAGGCTTTTTATGATTTTTTGGAAAATGTAAATCATTTCTGGCTATATCTTCTTAAAAAATATTTTTAATATGAAAATAATAATATAATATTATATAAAATAAACGGACCTGGGTCGGACTCCCACATTCGACCCAAGTCTCGGCCGGCTCGGGTAGACGACCCGAGTTGTCAGGCCCTCAACGGAGCTGGGCTGAACGTATGGGCCCAGTCTAGAACAAAATAAGCCCTTACAAGCCTAATTCATCTCAGTCAAAAGACCAACCCCTAAAGACTCGACCGGATCTAATCCCAACCCGGATCCGACCCAGCTCTCTCTCGCGTCCCTGCTCTTCGCCGAGACGGAGACGGCTGGCGCGAGCGGTGTCAGTTGCCTTGGCCCAGCTGAGGGCGTACACCGGCGACGCCTCAGCTGACCCGAGCCGAGCGCCTGGCCCTTGCCTGGCCGGCGCCACCACGACGATGGCCACGATGGGGAAATCGTCGGTTGCCCTACACCCTTGAGACCAGTGACCCCGCGGACGACCACGGTGGCCCTCCCCCTCCACGTTGACAGCCTCGCGGCCACCACGCCGGCGTCGTTGGGATGCCTTGACTGGGCGAAGCAATGCCCGGACAAGTTGATGCCGGCCGAAACGGAAGTCACAAGAACTGGATCTCGTTCGGACATATCATCGAGCAGTTAAAGCACACTACAAAAACTGGAGGTTTTTGGCTCTACTGGGGCTCAAACCTAAGCCGAGACTCTCGCCAAACGAACAAATACACACGTGGCAGCCAGAAAGAAGAGAGACTGGGGGCGGAGTTCGCGCAACCGGGCAGCCGTGAGCTCTGGCCCGACATGCCCAAAACAGGGGAAAAACAGGGCTGAGGTGGCTCACGTTTGGCTCAGTTGGTACCACGGTGGCTCGTTGGGGCAGTCCAGGTGCGGTGGTCACCGGCGGCCTCTCTCTGTGACTCTCTCCGACCTCACCCTCTCTCAGATCTGTCTCTCGCTTAGCATCACTGTATCTTTTGAGGCAAAAAATCCACAATGTACAATGTCATAGTTTATGATTCCTTGAATAACATGAATACCCAATCCAAGAAAAACTTACCCGTTGTATTTCTAAAGAATGAGAAAACATGAGGATTGCTAGAGAACATACAATACGGTCTACTCCCACAAAATTCCTCAACAACTACTTTAAAATTTCCAGATTAGCAACCCACTCTGTAATATTATATGAGAATATCTTGCAACAACATTCTGCTTGACTCTCCACCACCAAATTGCTGGAGGTGAAAGCAAAATGACAAAAGAAAAAAGGCAACTTCCAAGGCATTCACAGGACCCATTAATAGTACCCAGTCTGTTGATTAGAGTGCCACAGCAAGTGCACCAAATGGGGCTTGTTGCGCCACGTCGGATTAGGCACTAGGATGTTTTTCGTACAAGTCAGCTGTCTTTACCGAGACAACGTTATACCAGATTTCCCAAAAAATAATTCTAAAGGTTAAAATAAAAAAAAAAAAAAGGAAGACTCTTTCGGCTAGAAAGTGTTGCTTTCACAAAGTACCGACGACTTCCTACTTTCCGAATTTATCACGGTTCTCAAGCCTATTTATTTCATCTTAAAGAAGGACCAATAATAGACCACATACATCAGGAGTTGTTCATACTGATCCAAAAGAAAAATAACTCTGCAGTTGTTTGTGTTTCACAGTACAAGCACCATAACATAAGAACCAACAGTTTGAAGAAGACACAACGAATAACATACGGTTGCATCTTTCTTTCATAAGCAATAAGCCATGAGACACTACAGTTCTATAATAATGTCATACTAACTTGTGTGATCTTGTCTTACGAAAGAAAAATTCAAAGAAGCTTTCAAATTAAAACTTCCCGAGCAGAAATTAAAACACCTCACATAATCAACCTTTTAAAAGTGGAAAATAAACAAAACTCCAGCCAAGGCAAACCCCGCAAGATGGAAACCTGGAACTAGGCAAATCAAAGAATCAAACCATGCATCCAGATCAAGAGACCCAAAAACCAAACCCCATCGTTCGATGCAATCAACCATGCATGAGACATTTAGCAAGCCATTTTCTACGAGAAGCAAAGCATCCGTCAACAATCACGAAGCTGAGCCTCATTCACTTGAAAAGACGGTCGAAGCCCTTAGATTGGAAAACCAAGCACCCGCAAAATCCAGAAGCCAACGGATAAAGCTCAAAATCGGATAAAAGCCCACAACTTTAAAGCACAAACGAGCGTGCACAAAACACTCAACATGTCAATAATGAGTGCAGCAAAAAAATTATGGTGGCAAAAAACGCTCCTATTCCGGTGCCACACTGGCGCTGACTTTTGGAGAAACAGATCAAATGATTAATGTTAAGTAATGTGTGCATCAATGTTACAAATCTCAAATGGGCAAGGTTAACGTCTCACTTTTGTGCTCGCAAAGAAGATCCACGCAACTAGGACAGATGCACCACTACAATAATCACATGGACCTCCTCACACCAGAGAAGCTCATATCAATTTCCCCACAGAACTTTGCCTTGAGAAAGAGGAGGGGTGCATACCTGGTTCTGATTGACGACATTGACGAACACGATGAGCTTACACGATGAAAAATAACAATAATTGTTGGGAATCTATTGAAAAAGATGAGAAAATAAGATCAATTATCTAAGGCATTCAAATACTACCCTTAACGATAATTTTGCCCCTCGAAATACGAAACTCAGTGCATAAAGCTCTAAAGGCTATCTTCTCAATACACTACAAATATTCTTTTATGCTCTACACTAAATATTTGACTCGGAGTGCAAAACTCGGTGCATAAGGCTATAGAGGCTATCTTCTTAATAGATAACAGACCTTATTCTATACTCTGTACTGAACATTTGAAGGAACACAAACAACGTTTTGTGTATAACCTAGCAAAAGAAAAAGAAAGATATGAGAAACCAATGTCTCTTGAAAAATTGTGGTTCAAAGTTAAATTTATATTTTAACAAGAGAGAAAGAGCCGTTAAGAAACCATTATAAATCCATTGTAAAATAATGCAGGATATATGAAGGAATAAATCAAATGTTACAAAACCGTTATAAAGTCATTACATGATCATTTTATAATCATTACATGACCATTATAAAATGTTAAAAAATCATTTTACATTAATAACATATAAAAACCATTACAAATTGACAATGGTTAAAAAACGTTATAACATTAATAAATTTTAATATTTCAAAACTATTGAAATATCTAACAGTTTTTTTCTTATTGATATTTTGGGCGAATATCTTTATTTTGTATATTGCTGCTGTATGCATCCAATTTTAACCAATTATGATTTCATATAAATATCTTCCGAAAGATGTGGAACATTTAAAGAGGCAGCATACCTGTCCATTGTAGCCTCTGTCAATGGTAATCCTCATTTTTAGTCATTAAACAACGCGAACTACAATGAAAACTTAACACATCTCATAAAGGTTCAATACAGCTTATAGTTGAGCAAATTCAATTATCTATTTAAAGAATGAATGTGGGGTGGCTATGGACAATGAGAACTCCGCCAATGAAATGGCGTAGCTTGCCCTTGAGTTGAATAGTTTTGTAGTTTCTACAAGGATGTTCCGGTAGTTTAATCCCTTGATTGTCTTTTGACCTACCAAAAGGGGGATAAGTACACTAATGGTGCCATAAGTTGTGTACGGCGCTCACTTTGGTGCCAAAAGTTTCCGTCGGATCACTTAAGTGCCAAAAAATTTGAAAAACGCTCACTTTGGTGCCAACTCCGACGAAATTGGCCGGAAATCCGACGTGGCCTTTTTTTTATTAATTTTTGACGCCGACGTGGCTCGTCGGAGAGCTAAGTCAGCATCCAAACACCAAAACAACGCCGTTTGGTGTCTCCCCCAATTCAAAACCCTAATCTCCGGCCGTCGCCATCCTCGACGGTCCTTGCGCTCGCGGCCACGGCTTCGACCTCGACCTTGACCCCAACCCCAACGATGGCCACTCAACGGCAACGGCTCCGACCTCGATCCCAACCCCGACCCCGATGATGGTCACTCGGTGGCCGTAGCTCCGACCTTGACCTCGACCCCGATCGTGACGATGGCCGCGGCTCAAACCCCGACCCCGACCTCGACGATGGCCACTCGACGGTCGTAGCTTCGACCCCAACCCCGACCCCGACCTTGATGATGGCCACTCGGCGGCCGCAGCTTCGACCTTGACTCCGACCTCAACCCCGACGACGGCCACGGCTTCGACCTCGCCGAAACCCTAATTTCTTCCCCATGTGAGCTAAACAGCGTCGTTTCCATGAAGCCATCCACATAGGACGGCAAAATGACGTTGTTTTCTTAAGGAGGACCGAAACGACGTCATTTAAAGGCTTATCAATTTTCTTTTTTTAAAAATCATTTTGGCCGGAATCTTTCGCGGAGGCCGGAATCTTTCGCCGTGGCACCAAAGTGAGCGTTTTTCCTCCGATTTGGCACTTAAGTGATCTGACATAAACTTTTGGCACCAAAGTGAGCGTTGTACACAACTTATGGCACCATTAGTGTACTTATCCCACCAAAAGGACATTATCTATAGACCCTGTACAGAAATTCCATTTAGGCTGCTGATCATGTGGAGTCCACGGTAACACTTACACAATCAATGATTCAGTTGATTTTAATCTACATCATTTGTAGTAGGAACGCGCACGTGTCACACTTTTATTAAAATTGAAGTCCGGCCCGAAAATACCAGGCTTGCTCACTCTGGGCCTGATACCCTAGTCCAGACCATAACAAATTTAACTTCGCACTTGTGGCCGAGTGGCCCGCGACGGTCAGCCCACGACCATTACTAGCTTAGAGTTGAAATAAAGTTAGAAAAGAGAAAGAAAATAATTCGGAAAAATTTTAAAAACTAGAAAAATTATCCACGTGAGCGCCAACTTTGCCACATTGGATGTCCAGTGTTCACATCATTGATTTTTCCAATCAAAATTGATCGGAAGGACTATACTACAAATGTTATTAGGTGTAGGACTAACTAAATTGACCAAATTAAAAGGTTTATAATTGGATTGGTGCCGTGGTGTACTTCACCCTGATCTCTCAAGAATATGGAGCCCTAGAGGTGTTGTTAGGGACCTCGCATTCGGATTTTTGGGAAGCTTGTGTTGACGAAGAGAAAGAGCCGAGTAGGTGTAGTTTTTGCAAAGGACAAATTTACCAGCCCTTATCATGCAATCTTTTGGGTCTACTCGTTGACTATATTTAAGTTTGAAATATGTTCGATTTTCGACTATCCTTTCAAAAATTTATTACATGTCATGATCATAGATTATTTCTTGCTCAACGAAATACAATCAAGTCCTAAAATTTATTAAATTAGTAAAATCAAGTCAATCTATTAACTCCATCTGACTTGACTAATAGATAATGCTGACATCATCATTATTATTATTATTATTATTATTATTATTATTATTATTATTATTATTATTATTATTATTATTATTATTATTATTTCTTCCTGCTACGTGATAATGAGGTGGTTAAATCATGAAACATAAGGTTGAAATAATATTGGTTTTTTTTTTTTCCAATTTTTTTTTTTTCAATACAAATTTTATTTTATTTAAATAAAAAATGAGGTAAGTATTTTATAAGGAAAACGAGAGCTATATCAACCGATGACCATGTTATCACCTTTGTTCTTCCTATTTCCTTATGTTCTTTTTCTCCTTCTTCCTTCTTTGTCACCTCCATTATGTTCTTCTTTCTATTTCCTTGCTCGACCTCCATTAATTCTTCCACTTGCTCTAATAGAGAAATCCATTCTCAACCTCACAAAGATGATTTCACTTCACGGCCAATCAATCAGAAGAAGGAAAGACCGAACGAGTACTTAGAACAGAAACTGCATCTCAAAATCTCGACCACTACACATGAAGTTACAAATGTGATATAAACTCACAACACATTTTATTAGGGAAACACGGTACAACAAATCACTTGCAAACATCACACAATCAACTGCAGAGAATCTAAGGACATCAATCTGATGCCCTACCTTGACGAACAAACTCTAATACCATACTTCTAAAGGCTTGCGTGTCTTAGCTCAACCTCAAGGAAAAGGGAATACCATTGTCATTTACACCCACAACTTTTGTCCTTAGTCTTTGATCCCTCATCTGGCCTGGACACATCTAGCTTGTACATATCATCTAGGAGGTGCAATCCAACAAGCCATTTCAAGAAACGATCTATAGCGAATGCCAACTGCCGCTGCGTCAGCAAAAGAATGAATGATATCACGAGCGGCAACAAGCGCAGAGCTTTCTTGCATGGACTTTTTCCACCAATTGTCGAGAACAATAGGGATAACGTGAAGCAAAAGTAAGTCAGAACCATTGCAACTAGGGATAGCCTGAGTGGTAGCTGAAGCAGTAGCCCAGGGTGGTTGGGGTCCTGGATATCTCTGGTGAGGCAAATGATCATTTAGACTGACACCACGAATCCTAATGTGTTGCCACCCAGGAAGAGAGCGTACACCAAGCTCGCACCATAATATTTAGTCATTGAGCTGCTGGGATCGTTGTGGTCGACTTCTATTATCTTTGGAGGCTGAAGCACGATGTCGCGACCAATTTTTTGGGGGTGAACCACCTAGGGTTTGGCTAATGGATTGTTAAGCCTAGACTTAACTCGGACTCTCCCAAGCCCATACCAATTCGCGACTTTAGGTTCAAGTTTTTTTTTAACATGCAATTGATTTTTAATTAGGAGTCGCCACTAATCTATTTTTGGTAGGTCGATTAGAAACCCAAATAAAGTAACGGGAAATTTACTTCATTCCTACGAACCAGAGATTTGTGAGTTCGGGGACTTGGTTACGTTAGATTTCTCTAACGCCCTTTCGGTACCTTTATCTTTTATTTTGAAAAAAAAATTGTTTGGCAAGCAACTTGAATTGATTTTAATTTCTTAACATGTGAGGTGATCATGTAGGGTGCGCAAAAACCACCAATTTAACACTCAAGAAAGCAAATGAATAAATTGCAGACTTACCTCATAGCAACGAAAGATCTGCGTTGTTAGTTTAAATTCACATCGAAGAATCTAAATATGATTTCTAATTAACACGCATTTTGTTTTGTTTTCACTTAATTAATGAAAATCATGCGATATGCAATGCATGCCACTAATTTAACATGAAATGATATGACATGGCAACATGACTTAGCTATATGACCTAAGCAATATGACATAACTAAGCATGTAGTCTATCCTAAGCATGAGATGATTTATTCTAAATAATTTTTTTTGTATTTTCTATGAGATTCGAAATTAAAGAAATGCAACATTTAAATATGCAATCTAAATTAATCTAATGACCTAATTCTAATGACAGGCAATTTCTAATTAAATGCATCTAACAAAAATCACTAAATGACGTGCATTGTATGAAACTAATTCTATATGACGTGCACATGATTTTTATTTTCCTAATAAGCATGCAATCTATTTAGGAGAAATTATCTAAACCTATAATATGCAATCTTAGTATGCAATAACGTGCAAAGAATGCCCTAATTCTACATGACATATGCATAATGACTTTTTTTTTTTTGTGTTTTTCCTTTTTCCTTTTTTAAATTTCAAAATTAATAATTGCCAAATAATTAAACATGCAATCCAAATTAGAAAAAAGAACTAGCGACCTAAATTAATTGATTTGATTTTTTTTATTTTTAAAAGAAAACTAAATTAAGTAACACCACAGCAAATCAAGCCACATTGATACCTAAATCGACGAACTATATCTCAAGATGAGATCGAGTTAGCCGAATTTCACAATAAAATCACGAATCATATCTCGAGCGGGAGATCGGATTGGATTTTTTTTAAGTAATTGCGAGTTGGATTTCGAAATAAAATCGACTAACAATCACTAATTTTATGGCAATTTCATATCATGGAATTTCAATTTCACATTAAAGGAATAATTACACTAAAAAGATAAAATAAAAAAACAAAAAAGATAAAGAAAATACCTAAATTTTCTTTGACTTTTCTCTTTTTTCTTTTCTTTTTTTCTGAAAAAGAAAAAGAAAAACAAAGCTGTGGCCGGTCCGGCGAGGGGAGTCTCCGGCTAGGGTTCCGGCGAGGCTCCAGAGCGGCGCGATGGCGGCACAGCAACAAGGGACTTCGGGGATCGGCGTCGCGGCGTCGCGGCAAGGTCAGTGGACGGCATCACGAGCGGCGCGGCGAGATCGGGCGGCGTCGAGCTGCGGGCTTCGGGGCAGCGCGGGGGTCGGCGCAACGGTAGCTCTACGGAGGGGGCTCGGGATTTGGTGCTCGGGCGGCGTGGCGATCGGCGATTGGGCTAGGCACGAGCACGGCGTTCAGATCTCAGCTCGGCAGCGGCGATTTCGTGGGCAGAGCAGGGGCGGCGCCAGATCTGGGTGCGGGCATCGCGGGCGGAAGACCCCGAACGCGGGCAGAGGGGCGGCGAGGAGCTCCGGCGGCAGAGCTAGGCACGAGCACGCGTCCGGATCTTGGCTCGGTAGCGGCGGCGACTTCACGGGCGGAGCAGGATCTGGGCCTTCTGTAGTCGGGGCTGAGGTGAGCAGATGCACGTGGAGCAGGAGAGGCGCGACGGAGCTCGAGATCTGTTGCAGAGCTGCTGGCGTTGGCGCGGTGGAGCAGGATCGGCGGTGGTGCGACTGCGGCGGTGCGGGGGCTGCGTCGGGGCGCTCGGATCACGGGCTTCAGCCGGCGGGGCGCTGTAGGGACGGCGAGAGGCCTCTGGTGGCTGCGATGAGGAGCTCCGGCGTCTGGATCGGGCTGTTGGGCGTGGCGTCCAGTGAGAGAACCGGATCGGGGCGAGCGTCGCGGCGAGGAGCAAGGGCAGCGTCAGATCTGGGTCTTCAACAAGGCTCGGCACCGGTGAAAGGGAAGCGTCGAGTTGGGTTTGGGCCTTCTGTCGTCGGGGACCTCGGATTTGCAGGCGGAGGGACTTCAGCGGCTGGATCTCGGCTCAGCTGCGGCTCTAGGTCACCGGTGGCTTGGGATCTAACGGCGAAGATAGATCTGCAGAGGAGGGTTGCAACGGCAGGGATTGGTGCGGCGTCCGGGGCCTTCCTGTTGCAGGCGCAGGCAGAGGTGAGGCGGAGGCGGCGGGTCGCGGGCCAGAGCAGGCGGCGGCGTGTCGTCGAGGCTCCGGGGGCTCAGCGTCGGGGCGGCGCAGGTCGTCGGGGCTCGCGGGTAGAGACCGGTAGCTCGAGCGCTCGCGGACGGAGATCGGTGACGGCGACGGTGGGGTTCGACGGCGACAGGGCCAGCGAAGGCCCCCCTGCGGGGAAGATGAACAGTCGCGCAAGGGGGGCTTTTCTTTTCTTTTTTCTCTTTTTTTTTTTTTCTACTTTTCCTCTCTCCACTCACTTTTTCACCCTTTGCTTTTTTACCGATGGAAAGGACCCCTTTCTCTCGTGCTTCTCTCTGAATTTGTTCCCCCTCGATATGGCCGAATGTCTCAATTGCGTCGCCTCCTCCAACCCTACGCATTTAATTTATTTATAGGCCACGGTTAGGGTTTTAATTTTTCCAAATCCGTATCCACGAAAATTCTTTTTCCAAATGCAATATTTGCTTTTGATACGATTTAGGATTGCAAAAGGATTCTTCCAAAATTTGAAATATCACACAAATCAATCCGTAAAATCTTTTCCGGGATACGGCGCCTTTTACTCCCTTCGTGGGCTTAGTCCAATTGTCAAATTAATATTCGAACCATCATTTGAACCCATTTGTCATCTACCAATGTAAATGCAAATTAAAATCGATGCACCTAAAACTATATGCTATGCAATTAATTAATTAACTAATATTTTTTTTAGGGGTTAAAATTAATCCTTAATTTTTTAATGCAACTAATAATTAAAAGGGTCACCAAAATTTAGGTGTCAACACACGGATTGGTAAGTCGCGCTTGCGATGAGCGCGGCGACGACCAACAGGGCGTTGCGGATGTCACCAAACGACTCCTTTTCTGCATTTGAATACTTCAATTGCGAACGTGGTGATGGCTGTGGAGAATCTTTGACTGGTTCCTCCCCAGCTACTTGATGACTGTTAGCTACATCGAAATCGTTGTCATCCGGGACTGGGCTTGATGCGGGCAAGTTTGATCTTCCTCTCCCGTGTTTGGCCCCTGCTCGAATGAGGATTTCTCTGATCTCTCTATCTCCTGCTTCCCTTCGCGAGGGAGTTGAGATGTCTAGACGTGTCGACCCACTGTCGTTGACGGCGTTCACCTCTACGACCTCGGACTCCACAGCATGCTTACAAAGCAAGAAGTTCACCACCTGCAATTATTTTCCATTTTCCGAACATTAAGATTATACATACAAACTTCAGGCATAGATGAGACATCCTTTATTCCAGTAATGATCAAAACAGACCTGATTTGATAAATTCCTTTGCCTAGAAGATCTTTGCATATGGTAGGGACACCAAATCAACGCCTTCACTGAAGTAATGCACAAAGAAAAGCGTGATAAAATAAGGGAATCGCGAGACTTGCCTCAAAATTTTTGCCAGCGGCAGCAAGATGCAAGGCGGTGTTGCCTTTGTGGTCCTTCCAATTGATCACCTGCTCCTTCTTGTGCTGCTTCAGATGGTCCACCAACACAACCACCACATCGAACTGGTTGTTCTTCACGGTGAGGTGAAGCATGGTCTCCTCTCGAGCGATCGTCTCTTCAACAGACTCAGGCGAAGCGACGAGCAATACCTTCGTGACATCGACCTTCCCATTCGCAACGGCATAATGCAAAGGGATTCTTCTCTCCTGTCCCTTCACGGAGCACAGGTGTGGACCCACTGTCAAGAGCTCCCTCGCGATCTTGACATCACCTCGAGCAGCCGCAATGTGCAGCGGGCTGAAACCATCCACGTTCACCTTTTCAGCAAGCTTTGGCATACGCTTCAGGAGCTCTCGGACGAAATCCAAATGGCCAGCCACACAGGCAACATGCAGTGGCGTGTGACCAGCTCCTTCGAGATCCATCTCCTCGAGGATGAGCTCATTGCTGCTGATCAAGTCTTCCAGCTCATGGACATTGCCCTTCCGAGCTGCTTCTAACATCCTTCGCTCCATTTGATTGGAACTAATGATGGCCTCTGTCTCTTTCTGGGACACCTTTGGACTTGGATATCTGTTAAATCATATCGACCCATTTTATAGAGTTTTCCGAGCATCAAGAAGCTCATTGTTGAATGATGAGACAAGACTAGCAACAGCAAAGTTCCATTCACATCACCACTCGTGATAACTCAGCTTTTCAGTAAAATAATGACAATATCAAATCACAGATCCAACCAGTAGGACCACGAATTAAAGGAACACTAGCATTGAAATCGTGCGGCACGGGTTTGTGGGGGCAAGTCAATTATTTTGGTCATAAAATCGCTTTTTAAATACATCGGAAATCAAGAAGAGAGAACATCTCGAAAACCCTCCTTAAGAGTGTTGCATTTCTCTCAAAGCACCTCCAAGATCGGTGTTAGTCTCAAAGTAATCTCCATAATTTGTGATTTCGTCTCAACTGAACGGCCAAATCTCGCTGGCGACACAGATGTTCACTGGACGACGACTACTTGTGTCTCACATGCCATTGTCCACGCCATGGACAGGGGCATTTTTTGTCCGAAAGAAATTGCCTCTGGGCCTCCCGCTCCGCTTGCTCTTCCGTCCGCACCACTCTCCGTGCCAGCTAAATAACAGAAAATTCAGTAGAAGAAATTTCTCTTCATTAGTAGAACGGGGAAATATACAGAATAGGGACTTTGGTGATTCATTTTTAATGAAGGGCAATTTTATTGTCCTAGGGTTGTGAAATGAAACGGCACCTTTCGAAGCACCTTTCTATGTCGTTTTGTCTTATCTTATTTTCTTTTCTTGGGGTCTGGTGTTTTGTTTTATCTGAAGAGAGCAGAGTATCTAATGTCTCCCGGCGGCGGGAGTGAAGTCAATGCCATGGTCATAGTAGGCTAAAACTATTACGTCATAGTATTATCCTAGGATGACGTCACTTGCCTCCACAACATTATCACGTGGATGGACCCCTCTGGTCGGATACATCATATTGAGAGTCACTGGATACAAATTGTTGAACTGCTTTGGGACCCCCATGTCATAATTTCCTTGCTTTACGCATATTTAGGACAACAATGGGGCATATTTGTATTTGTGTTGACGTCTATGTTTTAAAATGCACGTCATTTTCATATAAAGATCTTTTGTCGTTTTCAGAATTACTTTTACGTCGGGGCTAGCCAAATTGGAAATTGTCACATCTTTAGGGTCTTGTCCCTCTTTTTATTATTATTTTCTTTAGTTGTTGTTTTAACTGTTTTTCTCCTTGACTTTTTCATAGGGTAAATTCAGTTCAAATCTTTAGGAAACCTAAACTGAACTAAATCATTGTGTACATTAATTTGAACCGAATAACAACCCGAACCAATTGGGTTTTCTTTTCTTTTTGTAATACTAAGAAGAGGTTTAGTGACAAATCGAATGTAGTGAGTAAATTATAATATTAAGAAGAAGGCAATTTTCAGTCTGTTTAGTAAACCGAATTGAAATAAAAAATGGTTATTTTTTCATTATTCGAACCAAGTCAAAATACACAAAAATTCAGTTTAGTTCTAGTTTGGGTTCAGTCTTTCAATTTGATTTTGTCGCCCCAACTTTTCTAAGCCCGTTCATATTTATCACAGGTTGACCAAGCAAGTCAACTTTTGATCCTTGTTTATCTGCATCTTTTTTTTTTTTTTTTTCTCATTGAGATTCTAGGCGAGTATGTTATTTTGTGTAATGCTATATGCATCCAATTTAGCCAATTGTGATTTCATATAAATATCTACCGAAAGATATTGAAGAGGCAGTATATCCGTCCATTGTATCCTCTATCAATGCCAATCCTCATTTTGAGTTATTAGACGACACAAACTACAATGAAAACCTAACACATCTCGAAAAGATTCAATAGAGTTGACAGTTGAGCAAATCTCTATTATCTATTTACAGATGGAATTCGCGGTGGCTATAGATGAAATGGCATAGCTTTCCTTTGATTTGAATTGTTTTGTAGTTTGTACATGGATGTTCTAGTAGTTTAATCCCTTGATTGTCTTTTGACCTACCAAAAGGACATTATCTATAGATCTTGTACCCCAAGCCCATCTAGGCCACTGATCATATGGAGTCCATGGCAGCACTCACACTATCAATGATTTAGATGATGTTAGTCTACATTATATATGGTAGAAACATGCACAAGTAAAACTTTTGCCAATATTGAAGCCTGGCCCAAACATATCGAGCTTGCTCACTCTAGTTCGATACACTAGTCCAAACTATAACAAATTTAGCTTTTCACCCCTTGCTTAGTGACTAGCGAGGATTTATCCATGACCATCACCAGCCTAGAGTTGAAAGAAAAAAAAAAAAAGAAAAAAAATAAAAAAATTCAGAAATATTGCAAAAATTATATACATTAGCGCCGGCTTTGCCAAGGAAAATGTTCAATGTCTACGTTATTGATTTCAAACTACGGCTAGAAGGACTACATTGACAATATCAAAAGGTTTAGAATTACATTAGTCAAATTGAAAGATTTAGGATTGGTTTGGCCACCATACAATAGGTTTATGACTTTTTTTTAGTAATATTCCCATTTGTCTTGAGGACAGACTCAATAGCAGCTACCAAAGCTTCCGCAGCATACAACTTGATCTCTCTATAGAATCAAGCATCCAAAGTTCCAAAGGTGTTGATTTTGCTAGCTCTTATTTATGCAATCTCTGGAGTCTTTTAATTGAATATATATAAGTTTTGACATTGTTTAAAAATGTTAAATATGCTCAATTTTGATATATATGTCTTGATTGTAGATTATCTCTTGCTCACTTGAATTATCTTAGGTTTGGTTCCAATAAAATGTAATCATTTAATTTGTCTCCTTTTTCCGTTTTTAGTTGGGGTTTGTCCTCATGAAAACATTATCTCACATCTCTTGATAACCGATCATATATATTTTTTATATTCATATGATTTCCTTATATCTATTGTGGCATCCCAAAAATTCAAGACAAGCTCTAAGGTGTATTAAAGCCCATAATTAGGTAATGAAATTACCTATGGTTTATGCTTTAGCCATTAGTCTCCTCTTAAGACTAAGTGATATGTGCTTGTGTTCATGAGTTTTTAAATTAGTAATATAGGATAAATTAATAAGAATGATTTACTTTTGGCCATGTGAAATTTAAAATTTGAAATCTATAAAAGAAATAATTAAAGATGAATAATTGAAAATGAAATTGTGGGTTTAATTAGGTTGGGCCTTAGGCCCATTGGCTTGAGCTCTTGGTGGGCCGAATGGCTGGCCCAATTGAGGCCCATGAGGAGTGATCGTCGACCATGGGGGAGGAGTGGCCGGCCCACTTCTTCCAATTCAAGCCCAAGCCCAAGCCCATCTTGCATGAGCTTGGCCAAGTGGCAAAAAGGAAGATTGCATGCATTGGCTTGTGGAGAGGCATATAATCATTGCTAATGATGGAGATTTGGGGAAATAAAAGGGGAAAGAGAGAGAGAGGGTGGTCGGTTAGTGGTATTCGGCCAAGACAAGTGAGAGAGAGAGAGAGAGAGAGAGAGAGAGAGAGAGAGAGAGAGAGAATCGCCGAGAGAGGGAGAGGAACCGAGGAGGAGGAGGAGCTCGCCCGTCGCTGCCCGCACACCGTCCGTCCGTCGCCGGTGTGCTGTCCCTTTTGTTGTCATCCGTTCGGTCTTAGAGGCAAGTTGGGATCGATTTCCACTCTTGCATGTGTGTCTTGCATGTGTGATTTGTCATCATGTTCCTCAATTTCCAAATGAGGCTCCTTATCACTCTAATCTATAACCATCGCTCTAATACCAATAGCCACGGCCGTGACACCCCGAACCCCCTTAGGTCGCCACAGCACCTAATGCTACACCTAATTACATCTCTTAGAAGAAGCGTCGTAAATCATGGACATTTTTTTTTTTTGAAAACGGTCCCAAATGGGACTCATTTAGCAGAAGCAAAATATAACATCGCATCTCTCCCTCCACCAACCATGATACAATTGCACACCACTAAACATCATAATAAAAGACAAAGCCATGATACTTTATTTACATATTTTCCAAGATGGGTTTCCTTGGGTCGGTACATCAAAAGAAAGGCCAGGACATGAAGCCACACTCGGCCATAAACCCAAAAAGAAACGCTCGACCCACTACGTCTATTGTGCAAGATCTCCCATCACTAGTGTTGGCTAATCATCCCAAAAAGTTTCAACTCCTACTTCTCACGCACGGGCCCTCACACCCATCCCGGTGCATTAGGCGATGGCGGCGGCAACATCCCATGCATCACTCTGTCTCGACGAACGTGGACGGATATAAACTCCTGAATGATAGGGCCCCCAGCTAGGCCCACGTCGTACATCATTAAGGTGCGTACTCGAATAAATGTCAATCCATGAATGGTGGGACAATCGATCTTCACACACTCGACCTCTACATCTGAAGGAATGTCGTAAAATACGCCCCGCGTGACAGTAGGGAGCGGCATCCTGCTAATCTGAAATGTTGGTCCCCGAAAAAGTGAGTAAAACCACTCAGCAAGTAAAGGACCAATAAACCACTCAATACATCATGCCACGCAATCATCACAATCATAGCATTACATGTCATACAAGCATCCATGCATAACTTACCTTGGTATCATGCACATGTCATCATACCTCATGTACCATCATCATCATATAGTCATCACCATCATATCATAGACTTACCATCATCATGTCACATATGGCATCATCTTTAAAATGCGTCCATGCATATAACATCATCATCATATCACATGTATCATCATCATTACCATGCATCCATGCATGTAACATCATCATCATATCACATGTACCATCATCATTACCATGCATCCATGCATATAACATCATCATCATGTCATGCATATATCATCATGCATAATTCGATTTCAATTTCATTTTGACTGCCACTTTTCTTTTTCCCGAGACCAATGTTTGCATCCCGCATGTATCCAAGATACAATCAGACCATTTGGCTCCCTCACTCTCTGGGCATCTCGTACCCCAACTGGCATCACGAGGACCCTTTGGCATTCAGCCATTTAAGGCCACCGGGCAACCGGCCGTACCCTTCTAGCCAGGCATCTCGCACCCAAACTAGCATTGCGAGGTATCCCTCGGCACAATACCTGCCGAGCTTCCGCTCCTCCACTCTCCGGCATCTCGACACCTCTCGGTACTCCCGAGGCCCTTCGGTATTCGGCCATTCATGACCATCGGGCAACCGGTCGTACCCTTCTAGTCGGGTATCCCGACACTCCTGGGGCATCGTCGGCTCACACCTCCGACGGCCTTCTCATTTATCTCAATTCTCATCTTTAATTATAGTTCAATTTTAACATGGCATGTGAAGTGATGGCAATCAAGATCATATTCATCATTGAATTCATACATGCATCTCAAATCATTATCATACATGCAGCAAGACACTATCATCCAATCAATACAATTCATGGAGTCCATGCAATTTAAAATGGTCTATATTTTATGCCTTTTACAAAATTCCAGCATGTACCATTTTTAGAAAATATTTAAATTAAATATCCATATGCTTATCAAAAATCATGAAATCAAGGAATGTGATAGACAAGACAATAAGATAATAATTTCATGAAAAACACATGCCCAATAGAGTTTCACACAAGAAGATATAATTCACACAATTTCAACATGCAATTTCGGATAGAAACAGAATGTGCAGTTTTCAAAATAATTCGATTAAAATATCCGAACGACCTCCGAAAATTATGAAATTATACCAGGTTATAGTTAAGACACTAAAGTAGATTTTTCATCAAGACTTCTAGGGCATATTCGTTTTAGATAATTTTCTATAGTCATCCAAAGCTTCTGGTTCTAGCACCGAAACGTCCAGTGTAGGTATCTCCGAAAAATCGAGTTTTCACCCACTTATTCTTCTTCATTTCCAAAGAGGTCTCCTAAAAATTTCATTAAGGGATCTAAGTCAAAATTCCAAAGAATAGTTACCATATGGGTCCATGAAGTCTCGGGTGTCCTGTACCGTGTCTCCAGATTTACCGTCTTCAAGAGTAAGTCGATTCACTAGGCTAAACTTGCTCATTTTACTTAAAATTTGAGTATGTTAGTCTTTAGGATGTTCTCTAAAAGTTTCATGAAGAAGTCGAAGAGAGATTCTTAGTAAAAAATTGACATGCAACCACAAATCTACCAAAAGGTCAGCAAAACAGTTCCAGATCTAGTGTCTTCGTAGGATGAGGGTTTGACCCCTTAAATCTCCACCATTTTGTTCCAAATTTTAGTATGTTGTATTTTAAGATGTTGGCTACAACTTTTATGAAGGAATAAAAGTCAAAATCCAACTCGAAACATGCATGAAAGCCTTCACAAGATTCTGGGTCGGGCGGTTCGCACGAAATCAGCAAGCATTCTCAAGAACAAGTCACATTCTAGCTTCGGTTTTGCCTACCCTAACATCCGAAATCTACCACCAACAAATCACACATGCAAGACACACATGCAAGAGTGGAAATCGATCCCAACTTGCCTCTAAGACCAAGCGAATGATAGCAAAAGGGACGGCACACCGGCGACGGACGGACGGCGTGTGGGCGGCGACGGGTGAGCTCCTCCTCCTCCTTGGTTCCTCTCTCTCTCTCTCTCTCTCTCTCTCTCTCTCTCTCTCTCTCTCACTTGTCTTGGCCGAATACCACTAACCGGCCACCCTCTCTCTCTCTTTCCCCTTTTATTTCCCCAAAACTCCATCATTGGCAATGATTATTTGCCTCTCCACAAGCCAATGCATGCAATCATCCTTTTTGCCACTTGGCCAAGCTCATGCAAGATGGGCTTGGGCTTGGGCTTGAATTGGAAGAAGTGGGCCGGCCACTCCTCCCCCTTGGTCGACGGTCACTCCTCATGGGCCTCAATTGGGACGGCCATTCGGCCCACCAAGAGCTCAAGCCAATGGGCCTAAGGCCCAACCTAATTAAACCCACAATTTCATTTTCAATTATTCATCTTTAATTATTTCTTTTGTAGATTTCAAATTTTAAATTTCATGTGGCCAAGAGTAAATCATTCTTATTAATTTATCCTATATTACTAATTTAAAAACTCATGAACACAAGCACATATCACTTAGTATTAATAGGAGACTATGACTTCCTTATATCTATCAATTTAAAATTTTTAGAACGAGAGTTCTAGCATATCACGGGAAGTGGGAGGGATTGATGACTAGCGACAAGTGTAAAAAGTCTGACTGCGTTCTCGGTTTTAAAGTATGAATTATGAAGCGTGAAAGTTTCAGCATTTCTAAATGCAATTATGACACAACAAAACTATATCAAATAAATCCTCCCATCTCTATTTTTAAACATAGGAGGCTAGAAGAGAAAAACCCTCGCCGGGTTGGTTTTAGGTTCAACTGCTGACTCATCTCTCAATCATGTGCCGCAAGGAGCTACAAATAATTGGAATTTTCACCTCCAAAAAGCCCTCATCAGATTAACACAAAATGAAAGGAGAAAAAAAAAAAGCCAGAACAGAAGCTAGAATGTGTTTAGCGTGGTTGAGCTTCTTAAATGTAATTGGCCAGCACGAGCCCTCCAATTTCAATAAAGCATGCATGTCGTGCCATAACAAAATATTTGGGAAAATCTTTCCATGGTTGGTGATAGCCATCACTTTTCATAAAGCGACCAAATGACAAGAAAAGAATAAACTTGAAGTAAATCTCCGAGAGAACATCATCACTTTTCCTTATATCTATCGATTTAAAATTTTAGAATGAGATTTCTAGCATAGCAGAGGAAGTGGGAGGGTCATTATAGCGACAAGTGTAAAAAGTCCGATTGCGTTCTCGGTTTTAAAGTATGAATTACGAAGCGTGAAAGTTTCAGCATTTCTAAATGCAATTATGACACAACAAAACTATATCAAATAAATCCTCCCATCTCTATTTTTAAACATAGGAGGCTAGAAGAGAAAAACCCTCGTTTGGGTTGGTTTTAGGTTCAGCTGCTGACTCGTCTCTCAATCATGTGCCATAGGGAGCTACAAATAATTGGAATTTTCACCTCCAAAAGGCCCTCATCAGATTAACACAAAATGAAAGGAGAAAAAAAAAAAAGCCAGAACAGAAGCTAGAATGTGTTTAGCGTGGTTGAGCTTCTTAAATGTAATTGGCCAGCACGAGCCCTCCAATTTCAATAAAGCATGCATGTCGTGCCATAACAAAATATTTGGGAAAATCTTTCCATGGTTGGTGACAGCCATCACTTTTCATAAAGCGACCAAATGACAAGAAAAGAATAAATTTGAAGTAAATCTCCGAGAGAACATCATCACTTTTCCTTATATCTATCGATGTAAAATTTTAGAATGAGATTTCTAGCATAGCAGAGGAAGTGGGAGGGTCATTATAGCGACAAGTGTAAAAAGTCCGACTGCGTTCTCGGTTTTAAAGTATGAATCACGAAGCGTGAAAGTTTCAGCATTTCTAAATGCAATTATGACACAACAAAACTATATCAAATAAATCCTCCCATCTCTATTTTTAAACATAGGAAGCTAGAAGAGAAAAACCCTCGCTTCTGGTTGGTTTTAAGTTCAAATTTCTGCTGACTCGTCTCTCAATCATGTGCCGTAGGGAGCTACAAATAATTGGAATTTTCACCTCCAAAAAGCCCTCATCAGATTAACACAAAATGAAAGGAGAAAAAAAAAAAAAGCCAGAACAGAAGCTAGAATGTGTTTAGCGTGGTTGAGCTTCTTAAATGTAATTGGCCAGCACGAACCCTCCAATTTCAATAAAGCATGCATGTTGTGCCATAACAAAATATTTGGGAAAATCTTCCCATGGTTGGTGACAGCCATCACTTTTCATAAAGCGACCAAATGACAAGAAAAGAATAAACTTGAAGTAAATCTCCGAGAGAACATCATCACTTTTCCTTATATCTATCGATTTAAAATTTTAGAATGAGATTTCTAGCATAGCAGAGGAAGTGGGAGGGTCATTATATCGACAAGTGTAAAAAGTCCGACTACGTTCTCGGTTTTAAAGTATGAATTACGAAGAGTGAAAGTTTCAGCATTTCTAAATGCAATTTTGACACAACAAAACTATATCAAATAAATCCTCCCATCTCTATTTTTAAATATAGGAGGCTAGAAGAGAAAAACCCTCGGTTCGGGTTGGTTTTAGGTTCAGCTGCTGACTCGTCTCTCAATCATGTGCCGCAGGAGCTACAAATAATTGGAATTTTCACCTCCAAAAGCCCTCATCAGATTAACACAAAATGAAAGGAGAAAAAAAAAAAAAAAGCCAGAACAGAAGCTAGAATGTGTTTAGCGTGGTTGAGCTTCTTAAATGTAATTGGCCAGCACGAACCCTCCAATTTCAATAAAGCATGCATGTCGTGCCATAACAAAATATTTGGGAAAATCTTCCCATGGTTGGTGACAGCCATCACTTTTCATAAAGCGACCAAATGACAAGAAAAGAATAAACTTGAAGTAAATCTCCGAGAGAACATCATCACTTTTCCTTATATCTATCGATTTAAAATTTTAGAATGAGATTTCTAGCATAGCAGAGGAAGTGGGAGGGTCATTATAGCGACAAGTGTAAAAAGTCTGACTACGCTCTCGGTTTTAAAGTATGAATTACGAAGAGTGAAAGTTTCAGCATTTCTAAATGCAATTTTGACACAACAAAACTATATCAAATAAATCCTCCCATCTCTATTTTTAAGCATAGGAGGCTAGAAGAGAAAAACCCTCAGTTCGGGTTGGTTTTAGGTTCAGCTGCTGACTCGTCTCTCAATCATGTGCCGCAGGGAGCTACAAATAATTGGAATTTTCACCTCCAAAAAGCCCTCATTAGATTAACACAAAATGAAAGGAGAAAAAAAAAAAAAGCTAGAACAGAAGCTAGAATGTGTTTAGCGTGGTTGAGCTTCTTAAATGTAATTGGTCAGCACGAACCCTCCAATTTCAATAAAGCATGCATGTCGTGCCATAACAAAATATTTGGGAAAATCTTCCCATGGTTGGTGACAGCCATCACTTTTCATAAAGTGACCAAATGATAAGAAAAGAATAAACTTGAAGGAGTATCGAAGGAGTAATTTTAATTCCTCTCTCTCTCTCTCTCTCTCTCTCTCTCTCTCTCAATGGTCGTCACCTATTGCTCAGCGGTCTTTGCTGTTAGTCCCAAGTCGCCCGACCAATTCTACCGGCTGCTCTTCACCGGCTTTGCGCCGTTCATGGAGTTATTTGAGTGGTTATGTTCATTACTCTATCTATTTTAATACCTAAGCATTAACTTTCAGTCGAATCTCAATTCTGCCTCAAACTTTTAAATTTTATAAAAAAAAAAAACAAATTTTCACTTTTTATCAAAATCTTGCCCCCATAAATTCTTCGTCCAATGTTGCCGTTAAAGTCAATGTGTCAATTTCATATGCACGTCTTTATCTCCATTCATGTGTCATTGATGACGTGGAATTTCAGCTAAACTAGATATTATTAAAACAAAAACCTTTGTTCTTTCTATTTCCTTATGTTCACTTTCTTCTTCTTCCTTCCTTGCACCCTCCATTATGTTCTTTTTTCTATGTCCTTGCTCGACCTCCATTAATTCTTCCACCTGCTTTGACAGAGAAATTCATTCTCAACCTCCCAAAGATGTTTTACTTCGCAGCCAATCCATCTGGAGAAGCAAAGACCAAATGAATATTGAGAACAAACTCACCCAACTACATCGTAAAATCTCAACTGCTATCTGTGAAGTTACAAACGTTGTATAAATTCTCAACACAATTTATTTGGGAGTTACAATACAGCGGATATTCCATCACCACTGTGGTCGCCTTTCGTTGAGAGTTACCTGGCGTCCTACGTTGCCAAGCGTCATCTCGAACAAGATACATAAAATATACAATTTCTTGTCTAAAACACGTGTCATGTTACTCAAACAACACGTATGTGTTGAAAACGTAAATATAGAGCCATCGTTCATGCATGCATATGACAAGGAGAGTAACTCAACAAAATCCAAGCATTCGTATCTCATGTTAAAATCCTGACATTTTAACCATTTTATATGAAGAAAGTTACTCAAGTAAATCCAACCACCTATGACACAAGTTCAACCTATCAAAATACGCACAACAATCTTTTCACTTGAGCAACCTACATAAGATGAATAAAATTTGACCGAAACGATCAACATAAGTCGAAAATGGGCACACTGGGAAAGTGACCATGTTCAGCTTGCGCACCATACGTTGCTGCTTTGGTTCTCGCACCATGGGTTTCATTTTTTAGCAAGCCGCACATCATTTCGAAGTAATTTATAACATGTTACATTCGTTTCTTCTCTACTTATAAAGTATATCCCTAAAATCTACATTTGCGATACTTGAAGTTATCCTGACGTGTCGGCAGTATGTTGCTTGATAGCTGATTTTACATATGATGCTTTTTTTTTTTTTTTTGTCGAAATTTTACACATGATGCTTATCTGTCATTATTTGCCACTAGCCGGGGTACCGTCCTTGATTACTAGTCTTTTTGTGTGTACTACGTTGCATGCACAGAATCAGGGATTAGATTAAAGCTTTTATTATTATTATTATTATTATTATTATTATTATTATTATTTGAAATCAGATTATTTTTTCTATAGCTTCAATTTGCAAATAAATACATCAAGTACATAAAAAAAAAAAGAAAAAGTAAGTCCTTTCGTTACTCTCTTGTGTTTGTCCTGTGATTATTATAGTGAAAGGGGAAGAGTGGCTAATATTTTCTTTAAGATGATTTTTGCATATAAAAAAATGTATCTATCAATGCACATGAGACTAAATAATATCATTCAAGTGACTGAAGTGATTCGATTGAAATAACTTTCTTGTTTTGACTATAATTGATGTGGTTTTAGAGTGCACTTTTTTGTTTAAGGAAAAAAATGGAAATAACTTGTTCTCTTTCCAAATAAAATTTAATGTATTTTTAAATTCAAATTATTAAAAAAAAGAAATAGATTATATGTGAATCTAAATGTCAATATTTATGTACTTTGTAAAATCTCAGATGAAATGATTGCGATGCTATTTAATTTCAGATTTACTCTTCATCGAAGTTGCATATATGAGTTGATTGACAAGTCATTTAGCGAATGATCATATCTGATGTTCTTCTTCCAAGAATGTTTTGGATGTGGGTTGTCAGTTTTCCTCTTCATCAGCTCTTCACGAGTGCCTCCAACAACAATCCAAACGCTGAGCATGTTCATGTTGCAACTTGTACATGCGAACAATCAGCTCACAGCCTAAACGTCAAAGAATGGAAATATAAATAAAAGGGAATGATGGGTTTTCACCTAACTCTTCTTTGAGAATAATTACCGAATCAGGCATATATTTTGAAAGAAAAGTTAATTGTAAAAAAAAAATTATCTTATATACCCTTGATATAGCAAGTGAATAGTTTTTTTTTTTTTTTTTTTTGAAAACTGGTGAAGAAAGTGGTTTGGTTTCCATGAAATATGAGTGGTCAAGAATGCTCTGTTATTGGCAAAAAAATGATGGCGCCGTTAGCATAGCATATCCCTGTTTTAAATTATGATGATCTCAATTGCGTAGTTATACTCAACATTATTGGTGGCTCAAGCCACTTAGATAATTGGTAAGTAGAATCCAAACTATATGCTCCTCGGAGGAAAGTTCGAACTCGTTTTCAACTTTCTTGTGATAAATACATTTATGAAGAATGCCGTAGAATTCCTCGTATCTGTAGGATCTTATAACCATGTTTAGGAAGCTGTCTAATCCGGAAGCAGATCCTCTCTGCCTACCACAGGCCACATCATCCGTGACACACTTTAACGGTTGAACCATCTCAATCTTTGTTTCTCTCTCTCTCTCTCTCTCTCTCTCTCTCTCTCTCTCTCTCTCTCATCTCTCTCCCCATATTATTTCTCTCTAATTCTCCTCCAACCCAACGCTAGCTTATAAAACCGTTGATCCAGGCGAGGTCTCGACAGCAGCACCAGCTCTATATTTAGAATAGTTAATAATGATTCCATAAAATCTCATAGTGGTGGTGACACGGCAAAGGCAGGGACGAAAGCACGGAGAGATGGAGGAAGAGGCCAATAGCCAGCGAGCTAGATCTGACAGCATTAAAGAAAAATGGGTGTGTGGTTGGTAGCAACGAATTCGCGTCCGTCTTATTTAATTAAAGATTCTATAACTTTATAAATGAAATGAACGCGCCCACTTGTATTTTCAAGGATTGGATGCTAGAAGAGAGGAGAAAATCCGCAATTGGGGTTGGCTTCAGGTTCGGTAGTTGATGCCCTATTTGGTAACCATTCAAACAGTGACATATTCTATTCTTTTGTTCCCGAGAGTAGTTTTGAAATAAAATCGTGTTTGGTAACATTTTTGTTCTCAAGAACAAATTTCTATTTTTTTGTTCTTGAAAGTAGATTTGGAACAAACTAAAAAAAAAGTCGATTCTTGTTTCGAAACAAATCTAAAAATCAAGCTCATATTTTCTCTTCTTATTTCATTTTCTTCTTCTTCATCTACCACCACCGTTGCGGTTGCCGTTTGTTGCCGTCCACCGTTCGCTGCCCACTGCCACTAGTCGCCGGCAACTGGTTCGGCGAGCTTGCTTTGGAGGCAAGCCTAGCCATCAGCAAGTCTCTCCCAGCCCTGTCGGTGGCCAGGTGGGCCTCACCTAGCTGCCGGGCGAGGCTCGGCCGACGAGGGCCGGCCTTGTCGAGGGCCAGCGATGCTCCGATGAGGTCACCGGCTCTTGTCTAGCCGGACCGGCAACCGGCCACTTGAAGAAGAAGAATAGGAGATAGAAAGGAAAAAAAGAAAAGAAAAAAAAAAAAAAAAGTAAATTATTTAAAAATTAAAAGAAAATGATTTGGAGTAGAAATTTTGAGCACAATACCAAACATAATTCTATTCAAGAATCAGAAATTTTGGATAATTACCAAACGGCTTAAAATGCTTAGAAATTGTTTTCGAGAATATAATCAAAATGAATAATTTTTTATCATAAATTATTTTCGGAAACGAGAATCGTTACCAAACGCGCCCGACTCATCTCTCAATCATCTACCATAGGGAAACTACAAATGATTGGACTCTTTCACCTCCAAAGGTCCTTATCGAATCGACAAAAATAAATGAAAAGCAAAAGGCCACTTGAAACTAAAACGTCTTTTAATGGGTTGAGCCTTTTGAAAATATACTGGGGCAATACAGTCCCTCCAATGACGATGAAGCCTTGCATGTGCATCCCACGACAAAACATTCTGCAGACTCTTTTCATGGTCACGGCCATCACTCTATATTTGACTAAATTGCCAGAAAAGTCCATTATTTTCTTCAAAAAAGTTCTCCCAGGAAATATCATCGGAGTTCACCTCCTCTCTCTCCAATGGCAAATCATCCAGAGAGCCCGATGAAATTGATCAAGGTGTTGCTCAACCACCACGGCCGTGACTCCCCAACAGAGGTCCACAACGTCCTCCTCGTGGTCGCCACCCTCATCGCAGCCGTCACCTTCCAGACTGGGGTCACTTCCCCGCAAAACACTCGGGGTGGCATCTGGTAGGACAGCTCCAGTGACCACCTCCCCCAGCAGGCCATTTACGCCTTCCATTAAGGACCTTTCTTGTCCTCCATCTACCTCATCATCTCTCTCACCTGGGCTTCCCGTTCTTCCTCGAGGTCATGGTGGCCACTGTGTCAGTGGCTGCCTCTCCCAACTCGCCGGAACAGTTGCAGGACAGCTCTTCACCAGCTTCGTGCCATTCTTGCTCAGGACGTTGGTCCAGATGGGCAAGTATAACGTGTGGGCTATGTCCGAGTGAACTTCATCAAGTAGGAGGTGCTGTTTACTTTATTTAATTAATTAGGTTGTTTAGTTCTAATCTAATATTCAGCCTCATCTTGCTCTGAGGATCAAGTACAGTGTGATGACTTTGTGGGAATAATTTAATTATTCTTCTTCTTTTATATTTTGAACTAACCAAAATAAATGACAAAATCATGACTATTTGTCAATATGATTTAGATGTTTCTTTATCTATTTTATATATCATTTTTGATAAACTTCAGAGCATAAACATTGAAAAGTCCGTGCATGGCGACCCTCGAGCCGCCGTCACCGATCAAATTCCTCTCTCTCTCTCTCTCTCTCTCTCTCTCTCTCTCTCTTCGGGTAGTAAAGGACCCGCTACGGCAGATCGGGGGTCGCCAGCCTCGGGTAGATATAAGGAAGTTTGACGTTTAGGCTGCCGTTTCATGCTGCGACTGTGACAGCACAGGTTGAGCTCATGGCGTTGCACGAGCGAGCCCTAGGCTGGGTTCACCGTGGGACTGAGGGAGGAGAGAGATAGTTCGACGGTGTAGTGCGGCGATGTGGCAGAATTAGCCAGCGCAACGTCGGTCGTGATGGCAAGGTGGCTGGTGCACTATCGGAGAAGAGTGATGAAATGTGTTTTAGGTTTTTTTAGATGTGTAGGGAAAATTTGCTTAAAGGCAAGTGGTATTTTGATCCGAGGGGGTAACTTTATCGGGTAAAGACAATCATTAAATTCTATCCTATCCTTAAAAGTCATTTAATGTACGAACTATTCTATGGATAAATTATATTTTAATCGATGAATAAATTCACATTACACTTTATTATGATTGCTCGTGAATTACACAAAGATTTAGATCGGGTGGTATATTTTCAATTATTCATAAGAACAACGAAGTATATGTGCGAAGCGTGCTCATGCCTTCCAGCTTCACAAATAAACTATTCTATGGACGGTAAACCAAACACCTTAGTGCTAGATTGGGTTTGTTAACTTTGAATCTCCTCGCGTGTGGAAATTGGATGAAAGTTAATTTTGTACTCCTAAAATTGTGGAATGGACGGCACTTATGAAAGCACCTTTTTCTATGATTGACGGAGCTCATAACTAAGTACCATCTTTTTGTGAGGGGAAAAAAATGAGATAAGTTCATACGCAATTATGATGTGAGACTCGTTTTATATTATATTATAGAGACAAATTGTCTATTTCCTTCAACATTTGAAAAGCTCGTGGATTTACTGGTGTTCTTTTTTATAAGTTTATCAGTCTACCTATTTTAAAGCCTCAATTCACTTAAAAAGCATCAACTTTCAATTGGATCCCAATTATGTTTCGAACTTTATTAATTTTATAAAAAATCATCAATATTCATTTTTTTTTATTGAAAATCTGGCCCACGTTAACTCTCCATCCAATGTAGCTGTTAAAGTTTAATGTGCCAATTCTATATGCACTTTGCTCCCTCAATGTGTCATTGATGATTTGCAATTTCAGCTCAATTAGATATTTTTAATAGAAAAACCTTTGTTCTTTCTAGTTCCTTATGTTCTATTTCTTCTTCTTCTTCTTCTTCTTCCTTCTTTGCCACCTCCATTATGTTCTTTTTCTATTTTTTTGCTTGATCTCCATTAATACTTCCACATGCTCTAGCAGAAAATTCATTCTCAACCTCACAAAGACGTTTTACTTCATGGCCAATCCATCTGAAGCAGCAAAGACCACATGAGTACTTAGAACAGAACTCGTAAAGCCACGTCTCAAAATCTTGACCGTTATTCATGAAGTTACAAACCTCATATAAACTCACAACACCATTTATTAGGGAGATATAATACAGTGGATCACTTGCAAACATCACACACTCAACTACAGAGAATCAGGGACATCAATCTAATACCTGACCTCATCAAACAAACTCCAATTCTATATTGCTAAGGGCTCGCATGTCTTAGCTCAACCTCAAGGAAAGAGAAATACCACCATCATTGACAACCAAGACTTTGGTCCTAGTTAGTAACTATTGCGCAAATGGTACAAGCATTGAAAGAGCTCTTTCGAATAAAACTTTAAAATCATCACCAGAAATTTTAAAATCATCACCAGCCTCTTCTTTATCAGTAGAAGAAAAACTGCTATAAAAACTGCCATAAGAAGAGGCAACAAGTGCAAGACCTTTTTTTCCTCACCATTCGTGTATTTGATCAGTAGGGATAACGTGAAGCAAAAGTAAGTTAGAACCATTGCGATCATAGATAGCATAATCAGCCCGAAGACGTAACGTTCTTGGTTCTTTTGGATTTTTTGACCATTTGGATAGTTTGGTATTGTTGTTTCTTTTCATTTTGGATCATTTGGTGAGGCAAATGATTATTTGGATCGACACCAAGAATCCAAATGTGTTGCCTAACAGGAAAAGGATGTACACCAAGCTCACGCCATAAGTTGTTTTGGGTGCAGGGGCAAGGGGAGTACTGTCCTTCGGTCCCCCAGAAGTATCGTTATGTTCCACAACGCTTGGAGGCTGAAGCACGGATTGGTAGGTCGCGTTGGCGATGAGCCCTGCAACGACCAGCAGGGCCTCAATCTTGCCCCACTTCTTTCCATCATCTTGGTTCGAATTTCTAATTGTCAAAGGTGATAATGGCTGAGGAGCATTTGAGACTAGTTCCCCATCGATTGGTGACCGTTACCTACCTCGATATCATCGTCATCCCCGAGACTAGTCTTGAAGCTCCGTGTTTGGCTCCCGCTCGTGCGAGAATTTCTCTAATCTCTCTGTCTCGTGCTCCCTTTTGCGAGCGAGTTGAGACATCTAGTGGCGTCAAGCCACTCTCGTTCAGGGTGTTCACCTCCACGTACTCGTGCCCACGAGCGGGGAGCATTTCCCATCTTTGTTTATCCTCATTGATTTTCAGACATTAAGGATGTGCATGAAAAAATTTCCAACAAAAATTGATTTCTAGCTAGAAATCTTTCCCATCTTTTTTTCTATCCTCATTGATTTTCATACATTAAGATACTACAAAATATATATATATTTGCATAGACAAAACATCTTATATTTCCGTGATGATCAAATAAATTCCTTTGCATGGAAGATTTTCGCATATGGTAGGGATACCAAATTAACACCCTCACTGAAATAATGCACAAAGAAAAGTGCGATAAAAGTCTTGCCTCGAAATTTTTGCTAGTGGTAGCGAGATGCAAGGCAGTGTTGTCTTTGTGGTCCTTCCAATTGATCAATTGCTCCTTCTTGTGCCGCTTCAGATGCTCCACCAACTGAACCAGCACTTTAAACCGGTTGTTCTTCACGGCAAGGTGAAGTGCGGTCTCCTCCCGAGCAGTTGTCTTTTCAACAGACTCAGGTGAAGTGGATAGCAGTATCTTCATGACATCGACCTCCCCGTGGATGACGGCATAATGCAAAGGGATTCTTCTCTCTCGTCCCTCCATGGAGCACAGGTGTGTGCCCACTTTCAAGAGCTCCTCCGCGATCTCAACATCACCACGAGCTGCCGCGATGTGCAGTGGGCTGAAACCACGCGGGTCCACTTTTTCCGCAAGCTTTGGCATATGCTTCAGGAGCTCTCGGACGAAATCCAAATGGCCGCCCACACAAGCGACGTGCAGCGGTGTGTGGCCGGCTCCTTCGAGAGCCATCTCCTCGAGGATTTGCTCATTGCTGTTGATCAAGTCATTCAGCTCATGGATATTGCCCTTTCGAGCTGCTTCTAGCACCCTTCGCTCCATTTGATCGGAACTAATAATGACCTCTCTCTCTTCTCGGGACACCTCTGGACTTGGACATCTATTAATCATTGATCCATTTTATAGAGTTTCCGAACATCGAGAAATTCATTAGTGAATGATGAAGTAAGACTAGCAACAGTAAAGTTCCATGCACATAACCACTTATGATAACCCAACTATTCAATAAAATATTGACAATATCAAAGTACAGATCCAACCAAGTAGAACCACGTGTTAAAGGAAAACCAGCATTGGAATCGTGTCGACATTGGTTTGTGGCCAAAGGTCAATTTTTTTGGTCATTGAATGGCTTTTTAAATACATCAGAAATTAAAAAGCTGGAAAAATCTCAAAAACTCACCTCAAGCAGGGCATTTTTCTCAAAGCACCTCCAAGATCATTGTTCGCCTCATAGGAAGCTCTTTAATTGGTGATTTCTTCTCAATTGAAACACCCTAATCTCGCCGGTGGCCTAAATCTTCGCCTGACGACGACTGCGTGCATGTCACATGCCATTATTTGCACCTTGGATGGGGACATTTTTTTCCCGAAAGAAAATGCCTCCGGTCCTTCCGCTCTGCCTCCTCAGCCGTCCGTGCCACTCCCTGACTTCAGCTTCATAACAGAAGATTCGGTAGAAGAAATTTCTTTTATTTTTATCAGTAGAACGAGGAAATACATAGTACAAGGATTTTAGTACTTCATTTTTAAGGTAGGGCAATTTTATTGTCCTAGAAATCTGAATGAAACGGCACCTATGGAAGTACATTCCTATGTCGTTTCGTTTCATCTTATGAGGGCAGAGAGCGTGAACGTCTCCCGTCGGCAGTAGTGAAGTCAATGCCAGGGTCTTTGCAGACCAAGTTCCATCATTGTCGGTAGCATGACCCTAGGATAACGTCATAGTCATGACCCTAGGACCACGTCACTTGCCTCCACGTCATTATCATATGAATTGATTTACGAAGTTCCATCTTGTCAGAAGCATCAAATTGACGAGTCCCTGTATACAAATTATTGAACTCCTTTGGGACCCTCTTTATCGTAATTTCTTTGCTTTACATATATTTAGGGCAGCCATAGGTGTATCTATATTCGTGTCGATGTCTATGTCGTTTGATTGAGAATGCATGTAGTTTTCATATAAGGGCATTGCTCTTACGTTGGCACTAGCCAAATTGGATGTCACGTCCTTAGTCTTGTGTCTCTTATTATTATTATTTTTTAGTTGTTTTAATTATTTTTCCCATAGACTTTTTCATAGGGGTGTCAAAAAAATAACAGAAACAAACTGAACAGTTTGGGTGTGCATTAGTTTTTAACCGAATAGTGACCCATACCAATTTGGTTTTCTTTGTTGTAATATTAAGAAGAAGTTTAGTGACAAAGGAGAGAGATTGAATAAATTGTAAAGTTAAAAATGTTACAGAAAGTGAGCGATCGAACAATAACATAGACAAAATAAGAAAATAAATTGGACATCAAATTTACTTGATTTGATCGTAGAGATTTACATTTATGGAGAAAGCAGCAATAAATTTTACTACAAATCAAGCGATATAACAGAGATTATATACTTAAGTCACTCAAATACTCTTAGTATATTCCAAATCCCAATTACATCTAATAATGCACACAGTGTTTAGCCTCAAATTCCTCGCTAACTAATCTCTCAATCTCACGAAGAAATTCACAAATCTTATCACAAGATTTCACGGCTACAAATACTAACTTGATAAATGTAATTTACGAGTTTCCTTTGCATGTCTTCGTCCACCAAGCACTCGTACACAAACAACGCTTCAAGTCTTCTCTCTTGCTCTGGACATGGACTCCACCACGAAGACCACACCGCTTTCGATCAACAACAGCGTGCTCTTGCGGCAAAATGAACAAATATATATAATATAATATGCATGACTCGTACTGTGGCCAACTTCAACTCGGAATAGGAAACTTGGACACTTCGGTCAACAAGTACAACTTAGAGTTTCCTATTTTGTTCCTCGGCCGACTCAGGCGAGGAATTTCCGTGTTTGTGCCCGATCAGTAAGCCCATACTTCTTTGAACATCAATTTCCACGGTCAAAGTCCAAAAAACTCTTTGGACTCAAACGTGGAAGTAACAAGCCAACTCCAAATCTTGAAAAACAAACTGGTCGTGTCCTGCTTTGCTCGATTTCGTACATCCATAAATTATTATCTATTTCGAACGGTTTTATTTAACAAGTTCAAATTCAAGATATATTTTAATAAAAAAAATAGGGCTGATTTTCAGTTTGGTTCTGTCGAACGGAATAAAAATAAAAATAGTTATTTTCTCATTATTTGAATTGAGCCAAAAATGCACAA
The DNA here is from genome assembly GCA_014182585.1 of Eucalyptus coolabah. Taxonomy (NCBI): domain Eukaryota; kingdom Viridiplantae; phylum Streptophyta; class Magnoliopsida; order Myrtales; family Myrtaceae; genus Eucalyptus; species Eucalyptus coolabah. Next base: position 21,432,519 of record CM024624.1, on the reverse strand, counting down.
TCATTTGATTCAGTTCATTTTATGGTTCGATTTTGATACCTACTTTTCTAAGCCCATTCATATTTATCATGGATTGACCAAAAGAGTCAACTTTTGATCCCTGTTTATCTTACGGATCAAATTTCTGTCCTTTTTTTTTTTTTTCCTCATTGAGATTCTGAGCGAATATGTTATTTTGTGAAATGCTATCCACATCCGTTTTAACAAATTGTGATTTCATATAAATATCTTCCTAAAGATGTGGGACATTTAAAGAGGCAGCATACCCATCCGATGTCGCCTCTGTCAATGCTAATCCTCATTTTTAGTTATTAGACGACACAAACTACTATGAAAACATAACACATTTCAAAAAGGTTCAATAGAGTTCACAGTTGAGCAAATCTCTCTTATCCATTTACCGAAGGAATTAGCGGTGGCCATGGACGATGAGAACTCCACCAACGAAATGGCATAGCTCGCCCTCGATTTAAATTGTTTTGCAGTTTGTACAAGGATGTGCCAGTAGTTTAATGCCTTGATTGTCTTTTGACCCACCGAAAGAACATTATCTATAGAGCCTGTACGGCAAGCCCATCCAGGCCACTGATCATATGGAGTCCATGGCAGCACTCACACAATTAATGATTTTAGATGATGTTAGTCTACATTATCTGTAGTAAGAACGTGCATAGTTAATGCTTTTGCTGATATTGAAGCCTAGCCTGAACTTATCAAGCTTGCTCACTCTAGGCTTGATACATGGGTTCAAACTGTAACAGATTTAGTTTTGCACCCCTTGCTTAGTGGCTGGTGAGGGTTAGCCAATGACCGTTGTTGACCTAGAGTTGAAAGGAAAAATGAAAAGAAAAAATAGTAAAGAATTAGAAAAATTAGAAAAATTATTCACATCAGTATTGGCATTGCCACATAGAATGTTCAGTGTCCGCATAATCAGTTTTAGATTAAAATTAGCTGGAAGGACTATATTAATAATATCAAAAGGTTAAGGACTACACTAGTTAAATTAAAAGGTTTAGAATTGGATTGATAATCATATAATGGGTTATATGACTTTTTTGGTAATTTTCTCATTAGTCTTGAGGACGGACACAATAGCAACTACCAAAGCTTTTGCATCATATTTCACCCCCACCTCTCTATAGAACCGAGCATCCAAAGTTCTAGAGGTGTTGTTAAAGACCTCACATTCAAATTCTTGGGTTACTTGTATTGATTTCAGAGCAACCACAGAGGACGACAAAAGAAAGAGCCAAGTAGGCCTAATTTTTGCAAAGGAGTGTCACAACCTTCCAGGAGATGAACTGCCAAGGGAAAGGCTAAAACGGGAATGAAGGTTTTCCTATCGAGGAAAACGCTTGCATTTTGCATAGGCTCTTTCAAGCCCCACCAATCGCAACCTAGTACTCAATTAAACATGCAATTAAACCTACCTATTGGAGTCACCGCAATGATGATGACAAAGACACATTTCTCCTCTTTTTTTCTTCTGCCTCTCAATGGCTCGTGAAGTCTCTTCTTATAGCAAAAATTTCCATCACTTATTGGAAAGTCACGAATCTTGCCCCTTTGATGGTGGGGATTGCTGAATTTTAGTCCTGATTTGTGCGTCAAATCCCATCCATCCTTGTAATGCTGCCATGGATGCGTCCATATTCCTTCACCATTATATACAATTCCACGGCCAGCTCATTCCACAAGTATGAGCTTCTTGATTGTTTCCCTTAATTTCCTCTCCCCTCAGTTTTTCCTATCGGCTTTTCTTGGTTGTATTGCCTTGCACATGAACGTCCAATATTCGGCCGAGTGTCAATTTTATTCCATATTACTTGATAAGTTCCGTCGATTTTTCTCTCATTATCTTCACAATTTCATTCCAGCAGCCCGAACTTTCCACAAACTTTATGATTTCTTTCCTTTATTTTGTCCGTTTTCACCAATTTGTCTCTCAATCGCGACACTTTCATTTCCTGCTTTTACCAATGCTACCGTGAATGTGTCCACATCATTCACTATCATTTTCGTCTTCTTCTCTTTCCAAAATCCGCTCGATCTTTTGCTGATTTTGCCTCCCACCGGCCATATCTTCGAGTAAAAATATTCCATTGATTTCTCCTCTTGTCTGGCCACGATCTCTTTCTTGATATTGCCTCCTCAAATCATGTCAAAATAATAATCCATTTCATATTTCGTGGGCCTGATTTTCTTCGGGATCACTTACCTTCTTCATTCAGAGCAACATACGATTTTGCTCATGCGATTTTCAATCATGGGTCGGCCAAAATTTGCTGGAGAATATCTCCTGATTGATTGGTCTCTTTCCTTCTCGTGGATAACCGGCTATTCACTTCTCCCTCTTGATCTATTTATCCATTTTCTCACATCATGGGCGAGATTCATAATCGAGCACATTCCGAGGACATTTGCTAATCTATGTGCCAACTGGGAGTATTTCATGGCTTCTTGCATTCAAGCATAATGAGGCTAGCTCATATGAAATTACTAGGGAAAATTGTCAAAAAAGTCCTAAATCTATTACACTTTTATTAATTCAGTTATAAACTTTTCAATTTCATCAATTTAATCTAAACTTTTTCACTTTTTATTAATTGAGTCCATCTAACCACTTTTAATTGGAATTTACTAATGTGGACGGTATTTGATGTTGACATGACAATTTTTTAATAATATTTTAATAATGTTTGAATTTTTTATTGCTTTTTTTCTTTTTCTTTTTCTTGTTCTTTTTGCTTTTGGCCAGTTTTCTTTGATTCTTTTCTTGGGGGAGCTTGGAGTTTGGCCAGTGATGGTGGCCGACCGACCCTCACTGGCGACAGGTAAAAATTTACAAAATACCGGTCAAATTAAGACTAGCAATAGCAAAGTTCCATTCACATTACCACTCGTGATAACTCAGCTTTTCAGTAAAATAATGACAATATTAAAGCACAGATCCAACCGTAGGACCACGGATTAGAGGAACGCCAGCATTGAAGTCGTGTGGCACGGGTTTGTGGCGGAAAGTCAGTTTTTTTTTGTCATAAAATGGCCAAAGTAAGCTCGAATACTTCTCAAAGCACCTCCGTGATCGGTGTTTGCCTCGAAATAAGCTCCATAATTTGGTGAATTTATCTCAATTGAACCCCCAATCTCACCAGTGACACTGATGTTCGCCGGACTGCTTTTGCGTCGCGTGCCATTGTCCACGCCATGAACGGGCGTTTTTTGTCCGAAAGAAATTGCCTCTGGGCCTCCCGCTCCACTTGCTCCTGTCCGCACCACTGTCCGTCGCCAGCTACATAACAGAAAATTCAGTAGAAGAAATTTATCATTTCTTCATTAGTAGACCGAGGAAATATACATTATAGGGACTTTAGTACTCCATTTTTTAATGAAGGGCAATTTTATTGTCCTGGAGTTGTGGAATGAAACGGCAATTTTATCTTATATTTCTTTTTTCTGGCGTCAGGTGTTTTGTTTAATCTTATGAGGGCAGAGTCTCTAATGTCGCCCGGCCGCGGGAGTGAAGTCAATGCCGTGGTCTTCGTAGGCTAAAACTGTTATGTCATAGTCATGGCCCTAGGATGGCGTCACTTGCCTCCACAACATTACCACGTGAATTGATTCCCCTGGTCGGAAGCATTAGACTGTGGAGTCACTGGATTTGGACCCCCGAAGTCATAATTTCTTTGTTTTATGTATATGTGGGGCAGTAGTGGGGCGTATTTGCATTTGTGTCGTTGTCTATGACTTTGATTTAGAATGCATGTCGTTTTGATATAAGGGTCTTCTGTCATTTTCAGAATTGCTTTTCTGTTGGTGCCAGCCAAATTGGAATATCATCAGATCCCTTTAGGGTCTTGTGCCTCTTTATATTATTAATATTATTCTTTTCAGTTGTCGTTTTAATTGCTTTTCCCCTATACTTTTCCATACAAGTGTCAATAGTTCTGTGCTTTTTTGTTGGCGCCAGCCAAATTGGAATATTATCGCATCCCTATTTTGTGCCTCTTTAATTATTATTTTTTTCAACTGTCGTTTTAATTGCTTTTCCCCTTAAACTTTTTCCATAAAAGTGTAAACAGTTCTGTTTAATTCAGATTTGACTCATCAAATGAACATTATCAGTAGGCAGCAAGCTCATTTAGGCCACTGATCATATGTAATCCATGGTAACCACTCACACAATCATTGATTTAGATTATATCAATCTACATTATCTGTAGTAGGAATATGCACAAGTCACGCTTTTGTTTTGGCCCGAAATATATCGAGCCTGCTCACTCTAGGCCCAATACACTAGCCTAGACTATAACAAATTTAGGCTTCGCGCGTCTCACCTAGAGATTGGTGAGGGTCAATCGATGACCCTCGCCAACCCATAGTTGAAAGGAAAAAAGAAAAGAAAATTAATAAAAAAATTCAGCAAAATTTATAGAAAATTTGGAAAAATTATTTACGTTAGCACTAGTTTAATCACGTAAGACATTTGACGTCCACATTATCAATTTCTTAGCAAAGTTGGCCGAAAATACTAGATTGGCAAATTGTGAAAATACTTAGGACTAAATTAGCTAAATTAAAAAAATTAGAACTAAAGTAGCCACTATACAATAGATTTATGAATTTTTTGGCAATTTTTGCCTTTTTTGTTTCTTGAGGACAAACTCAATGGCAGCTAGCAAAGCTTCCAACTTTGGACTTAGTATTGAACCGGGCATCTAGAGTTCCAAATTATAAAGTATCAATACTTTTCGGGAGCTTTCATATTGTGTTGAATACTCTGACACGTGTTAAACATTTTCTGATGCTCAGTCAACAAGTGTAAAAATAAACCATCAGTTGGTCAACTCTCCCAACGCTCTTTAACATTGTGGCTTTTGAGCTCTATTCACTTACCGTCCTATGTCATGCGAAACTAAGGAATTGAGCGATGAGATTGAATGGGAGTTGAGATAGAAGGTGAAGCAAAGAGTTAAAAGATGAAAATTGTCAATGTAGATTTGAGCTTGAGCAGCTCCATCTCCATTAATGGAGGTTGCAAGGAATGTAGAAGAGGGAAAAGAAAATAAGACTATTTTTCTATGAAGGAATTATCGAATTGAGCTGAAATTTCACATCGCCAATGAGTCATGGAGGATCAGAGACTTGCACATGTGAAATTAACACGCGAACCTTTTAGTGGCAATATTGGATGAAAAATTTAAGTGTCACGACCTCCCTTTTTGGTGCCCATTTAAGCGCAAGTGGGCAAAGGCCAATGGCTCACTAAGTCTATTAGGCTTAGCTCGAACTCTCCCAAGCTGATCAATTCACAATTTATGGTTCTGATTTTTAAGATGCAAGTCAATTTTAAATAAGAATCATCATTAATCAATAGGGGTGGGTCAATTAGAAACCCAAATAAGATATCGGGAGAAATATTTTACTCTTATACAATTAGATAAACTAATAACGGAGACTTAATTACAGTGATTAATCACTAATGCATTTGACCTAATTTTGTTTAAACCTGAGGTATTTTTTGGATTTTCAAGGATTTTCCATGAATTTGTGGAGAATAAAAACCATATTTTAGGCTTTTTCTGATTTTTTGGAAAATATAAATCATTTCTGGCTTTTTCTTTTTTATATATCTTCTTAAAAATATTTTTAATATGAAAATAATAATATAATATTATATAAAATAAACGGACATGGGTCGGACTCCCGCATCCGACCCGAGTATCGGCCGGCTCGGGCAGACGACCCGAGTTGTCAGGCCCTAAGCGGAACTGGGCCGAACGTACGGGCCCAGTCTAGAACAAAATAAGCCCTTACAAGCCTAATTCATCCCAGTCAAAAGACCAACCCCTCAAGACCCGACCGGATCTGATCCCAACCCGGATCCGACCCAGCTCCCTCTCGCGTCCCTGCTCCTCGCCGAGACGGAGACGGCTGGCGCGACGGCGTCAGTCGCCTCGGCCGGCTGAGGGCGTACACCGGCGACGCCTCAGCCGACCCGAGCCGAGCGCCTGGCCCTTGCCTGGCCGGCGACGCCACGACGATGGCCACGATGGGGAAATCGTCGGTTGCCCTACACCCCCGAGACCAGTGACCCCGCGGAAGACCACGGCGGCCCTCCCCCCTCCACAAGTCGACAGCCTGGCGGCCACCACGCCGGCGTCGTTGGGATGCCTCGACAGGGCGAAGCGATGCCCCGACAAGTCGACGCCGGCCGAAACAAAAGTCACAACAACTGGATCTCGTTCGGGCATATCATCGAGCAGTTAAAGCACACTACAAAAACGAGAGGTTTTTGGCTCTACTGGGGCTCAAACCCAAGCCGAGACTCTTGCCAAATGAACAAATACACACGCGGCAGCACGGAAAGAAGAGAGACAGGGGCGGCGTTTGCACAACCGGGCAGCCGCGAGCCTCGGCCCGACATGCCCAAAACAGGGCAAAAATAGGGCTGAGGCGGCTCACGTTTGGCTCAGTCGATATGACGGCAGCTCGTCGGGGCGGTCCAGGTGCGGTGGTCCCCGGCGTCCTCTCTCTCTGACCTCACCCTCTCTCAGATATCTCTCTCGCTCACAGGCCTCTCCTCTCTTAAATCTCACAGATCCCTCTCACCGATCTCTCCCTCTGCGGTTTTCATTTTTTTTCGCCATAGTAAGATTTGAGTACAGAGCGAGAGTTGATGATGTTTTTACGAGACAAAAAGTTTGTGCATTTTGGAGGAATTAGATCAATTTTTTGTATCATACACTTATGTTTTCTCACTAGCTAAACTCATATATTGAAAAGGCAATGTCTTTTTTCATTAAGAGTTAGTATTAAGAAAAACTCAAACCTGATATATCAGTAATAAATTTATTTTAAATTAATTTTTTATTATAAAAACCTGAAATTATTACATTTGTGATAAATTTATCAAAAATAAATTTTTTGACCTCTAAAAATCCTAAACCGAAACATTTATCATAAATTGAACTTCCGTTAATTTTTGTAAAATTAGATTAATATTATGAAAGACTCAAAATTGATACACATATGATAGAGAGGGTAAAATCCTAAAGTGGTATACCCATTAATTGTCATTTGTTATCCAACTCAGTAATTTTATAGTAAAATTTAATTGAAACTAACCGATGATAAATTTGTCATAAGCATAATATTTTGACTTTTTGGTGGTTAAAAAATTAATTTGTAGTAAATTTATTACACATGTACTAATTTTTTTATGATATTAACTCTTTCTTTAATTAACTCTTTTTGATGGAAATAAATTCAAAGTGCTAATCAATTGTCTCAGTGACTTCTTCTCGCCATTACAATCTCATACTTTTTATCTAACGTTCGTGTCAAGAGGTAATTATTCTATCCTAATCATGACCTAAAACCTATCAAGATTTTAACAGTTAGAAAATCTCTTTACATAAAATATGTTACAATTAAACACAGCAAGTGGTTCAAAGATTTATTCACGATTTGAGTCGAACTCATGATTTAGGGAAAGAGAACTGACCTCAAAAATCACTAGGCAAAACAGCTCAATAGTAGATCGCGTTAGATAACTTCAAAATTCATTGTGCATGGAAATCTGATGAAGAAGATATAACAAAGAGTTGAAAATAGGAAGACAAAGGAAGTGAAAAATATATAAAACCCAAGAAGAAAATGACGTGTGGCTTTATACGATAATTTCAAACTCTGAATTCTTAAGTATTAGCTAGGTAAAAATTATTGTACTTTATAATATTTTTCTTCTCATCACATGAAATAGGCAACGGGACACCATACACCTTTTCGTCCTTTTGTTTCAGTGATCATATAAAATTGCCAACCCTAATCTTATCACATTCTAGCAACAGATTATTCAATAGAAGAAATTTCTCATTTTGTTTTTAATTAGTAGGACGAGGAGATTCATATTATAAGGACTTTAGTAGTTTATGTTTAGTGAAAATTAATTTTGTACTCCTAAAGTTCTGGGATGAACAGCTCCTATAAAATTACATTTCTTTATCGTTGATGGAGCCCATAACTAAGCCCGACCTTTTTGTTTTAAAACTAAAAAGTTTCATGAGAGAAGTTCACATACAATCGTTAAGTGAGACTTAACTTGTTAAATGGATGGGTCGGCTTGGATTTGGGTCGGGTCATAAATAGTCCGACTCAAATCAACTTATCTATCCCGTTTATGACGCATTTATCATAGTGCAAGATTTTGATCCATATCCGATCCAATTTATATTCGACCCATGCTCAATCCATTTAACTATATTTAAAAAAGCTTATTTATTATGTTTTTTAAATGGTATTTCTAAAATACTTTAATGCAATATAAATTTAATGGACGATTTTTATAATTTTTTGAATTTTTTTTTAAATCGAATTTTTTATTTTTTAAAAATCAAATTTTTACTTATTTTTATTTTTAGGAGTATAATTTTTCTTTTTCTCTTTTCTTTTTCTTTTTCCTCTTCTTTACTCGATCGTTGGCCATGACGGCGAACAATGATCAAGCCACAAAGCGAGCCTCTAGCTCGCCAAGCTTGCTTGACGCTAATGAGCTCAAGGCTTGCCGATCAATGAGGCTCAAGCCTCGCCAAACGTCGGCGAGGCCTTTGTCTTTACGAGGCCTTTGCCTCACTAGATCAAAGAGGCTTGAGTCTCGCCAAATCCAGCTCAGGTCGTACTCAACCCACACCAGCGGAGCTTAAGTCTCAATTTTTAGAAAAATTTTTTATAAAGTTAAAGGAGGGAAGAGTTCGAGTCTTGCTGGATCTAGCGTGCTCAAGCCTCGCCTAGTCGTGGGAGCATTGGCCATCGTCATCGTCGTGGTGGCCACTGGTTAAGGAAGGAGGAAGAAGAAAGGAAAAAAAAAAAGAAAATTGAAGTATAAAAAAAAATTAATTATAATTTCAATTTTTATAAAAAATATATTTTTGTTCATAAGTTTACTAATATACTATTTTAATGCCCTAAGCACTAACTTTTAGTTGAGTCTAATCTTATAAAAAATCACAAATTTTCACTTTTTACGGAATCTTGCCCCTAAATTCTCTATCCAATGTTGCCGTTAAAAGGTGATGTGACAATTCCTTATGTTCCGACCAAAGAAAAAAAAAATTCCATATGCACATCTTTCTCTCTCTCCACTTGCCAATGATGACGTGGAATTCCAGCTAAATTAGATATTTTTTAAAGAAAAACCTTTGTTCTTTCTACTTCCTTATGTTCTTTTTCTTCTTCTTTCTTGCCACCTGCATTATGTTCTTTTTTCTATTCCCTTGCTTGACCTCCATTAATTCTTCCACCTGCTTTATCAGAGAAATACATTCTCAACCGCACAAAGATGTTCTCTTCGCGGCCAATCCATTTGAAGAAGCAAAGACCAAATGACTACTGGGAATTGAACTCACGAAACCACGTCGCAAAATCTCGACCACAGCCAGTGAAGTTACAAATGTGATATAAACTCACAACACATTTTATTGGGGAAATATGATACAACAAAACAATTGCAGACATCACACAATCAACTCCGTAGAATCTAAGGGCATCAATCTAACATCCGACCTCGACGAACAAACTCAAACACTGCCAAAAGCTTGCACGTCTTAGCTCAACCTCAAGGAAAGAGAAATACCATCATCATTTCCAACCACGACTTAAGCCCTTATAACTTTAGACAGTACGTATTACCTAGGAGGTGGAATCGAAAAAGCCGATCCAAGAAAAAATCTATAGCTGCCGCCAACCACCTGCATCAGTAGAAGAGCCAATGATATCATGAGAGGCGTCAGGCGCAGAGCTTTCTGGATGGACTTTTGTTACCCATTGTCGTGAGGAGCAGGGATAACGTGAAGCAAAAGTAAGTTAGAACCATTGCAACCAGAGATAGCCTAAGCGGCAGCTTCAGCGGCAGGTTGTTGTTGTTGCGAATATCTCTAGTAAAGTATCTCTGGTGAGGTAAATGATCATCTGGACAGACACCACAAATCCTAACGTGTTGCCGCCGAGGAAGAGAGTGTACACCAAGTCCGCACCATAAGTTTCAGTCATGGATTCCTTGGAAATATTGTCGTTTGGTTTAGTGTGGTCAACTTCTATTAGTTTTAGAGGCTGCAGCAGAGATTGGTAGGTCATTCTTGTGATGAGCGCGGGGAACCAGCAGCACGTTGTGTATGTCAGCTGACGACTCTTTTTCTTCATTCAAATTTTTCAATAGGGAAACTGATAACAATTGAGGAGCATCTGTAACTGGTTTCCCGTTAGATCGTTGACTGTTACCTCCCTTGACATCATTGTCATCCACCGAGACTGGTCTTGATGTGGGCGAGTTTGATCTTCCTCTTCCCTGTTTGCCTCTAGCTCGTGCCAGAATTTCTCTGATCTCTCTATCTCCTGCTCTCCTTCGCGATAGAGTCAAGAGATCTAGGGCGCCGACCCACTGTCGTTCAAGGCGTTCACCTCCACGACCTTGGACTCCATAGCATACCCATAGAGCAGGAAGTTAACCATCTGCAATTCTTTTTCCATTTTCCAAACATTAAGATAATACAGAAAGACTTCAGACATGGACGAGACATCCTTTATGCCAGTGATGCTCAAAACGGACCCGATTTGATAAATTCCTTTGCCTAGAAGATCTTCACATATGGCAGGGACACCAAATCAACACCATCACTAAAGTGATGCACAAAGAAAAGTGCGATAAAATAAGGGAATCGAGAGACCTCCCTCAAAACTTTTGCCAGCGGCAGGGAGATGCAAGGCGGGGTTGCCTTTGTGGTCCTTCCAATTGATCACCTGCTCCTTCTTGTGTTGCTTCAAATGCTCCACCAACGCAACCACTGAGTCAAACCAATTATTCTTTACGGCAAGGTGAAGCGCAGACTCCTCTCATGCGGTTGTCTCTTCGATGGATTCTGGCGAAGCGCAGAGCAACAACTTCATGACATCAAGCTCCCCATTTATGGGGGCATAATGCGAAGGGATTCTTCTCTACCATCCCTTCACGGAGCACAGGTGTGGACCTACTTTCGAGCTCCCTTGCGATCTCAACTTCGCCTTGAGCTGCCACGATGTGTAGTGGGCTGAAACCACCCGCATTCACTTTTTCCGCGGGCTGTGGCATATGCTTTAGGAGCTCTCAGGCGACATCCAAATGGCCGGCCACAAGCGACGTGCAGCAACGTGTGACCAGCTCCTTCGAGAGCCATCCCCTTGAGGATTTGCTCATTGCTGCTGATCAAGTCTTGCAGCTCATCGATATGGCCCCTTTCAGCTGCTTCTGGCAACCTTCGCTCCATTTGATCGGAACTAATAATGGTCTCTCTCTCTCTTCTTGGGATGCCCTTTGGACTTGGAAATCTGTCGACTAGATTTCTCTCTAATTTACGGTTATCTAGAAGCTCCCAGGTGAAGTCCAGTGGTAGTTAAGAACAGTGGCAAATAAATTGTCCAGCATGCCAATTGAAGCAAGTATCTCTGACACGAGCAGTTAAAAAAAAGTCGTGGGCTGAGTCTGTGTAAATAGGCGTGGATGTTACGTACGCTAGAGACCAACTAGCAACGCCAAAATTCCATGCACATGACCACTTGTAATCCCCCAACTACTCGATATAAATTCCCATACCTTATCCCATTGTCGCTGCATTTGCCGAGACTCCCTACATGTTCTTACATCCCATCATGTTTATGAACCATTTATGTCATTGTTTATTTTTTTAGGCATGTTATTTGTCAATAAAATGGTTTTTTAAAATATTACAAATCAAAATGTGGGAAATTTTTAGAAAAAACCCTTTGAAGTGGCTCACGATACTCTCAGAGAATGTCAAAGTAGTCCTTGAAGTCGGTGACTTCGTCTCGATCGACCCCTCATCTCACCGACAGCACAAATCCTCGCCGAATGACGACCACATGCATGTCGCGTGCCTTCATTCGGGCCCACGTTCTTGTTCGAAATAAAGTGTCTTCAAGCCTCCTCCCGCTCCACTTCGTCAGCCGCAACTACATATTAGAAAATTCAATAAAGGGAATTTCTTATTTCATTTATTAGTAGAATGATTTTTTTTAATATAAAAAAGGCATAGATTATAGGGACTTCAGTAGTTCATTATTTCAGTGAAATTTATCCTAAAAGTTCTTGAATGAACGGCACCTATGAAAATACCTTTCCATATTGTTGACGAAGTTCAAAACAAAGCACCATCTTTTGTGGGCAAAACGATTAATTCACGAGCGCGGGGAGCCATCGACTGGTCCGGCAATATTATATCTTCCATCGATGGAAGTCTTGGTCTTTGAAGCCCGTGATTCTTACGTCACAGTCATGAGCCTAGCATGTTGTCACATGCCACTGTATGAATCCTACCGTGACTTCTTCAAACCGGGCCTTGACTTATCAAATTCCATTTTAGTTCGAAGCACCAAATTAAGGAGCCACTTTATATAAATTGATGAACTGCTTTGGGACCCCATATCTTAATTCTTAGACATGTATGGAGCGATATGGCATGTTTGTGTTTGCCTTTGATTTGATGTCTATATTGATGTCAAGGTCTCAATAGTCCTAGGCTTGGCATTGGAGACCCGAGCATGGCGGCTATGGATTTTATCCTAGTCGCGGGGACCCAAGCATGGGCACAGGAGTTGCAAACACAAGCTTGGGCACCCGATCTTGGAAGCTAGAGCCTTGGGATTGAGTTTTAGTGTTCTTGTACCCGAGCATAAAGTTTTAAATTCAAGCGTTGATATATAGTCATATTTTGAAAAGTTATTTTCAATTTTTTAAAGAAGTAATCAATTTTCTGAATTTAAGTATAGATTTTTCATTGATCAAGAAACAAATTTCCGTTAACTTATTTTTCTAAGTAATCCAAACACTGAAATAAGGAAAATGTTTTGCTCGAAATATCTTTCATAAAACAAATGAAGTCTATCCCATCTTGGTCAAACTTTATTATGAGTTGACCAAACGGGTCAACTTCTTATCAACATTTATTTTTGGATTATATTTTTATCTTTTTTTTTTCCTTAATGAAAATTTTGGGCAAATTTCTTGCATTGTGTAATGCCACGCATATACAATTTAAGGATTCTTAAAATCAATTCTCGTTGGAACCAATTGCTGGAGAAATAATTATCAAAATGTGAGGGACATTATGCTTATGCCACCAGTCCATTTTACCCTTCATCAATGTAATCCTCACTTTTGGCTATTCAATGGCAAAGTTGGGGAATACGCCAAAACCTAAAAAACAGTCTTTACAATCTATCAAGTCATTGGACAAACTGTAAATTGCGCTAACCAGTATATTTCTACATTTTATAACAAAAGTTAAACCAAGAGTCAATTCACATATTCTTACATCAATACCACAGGCATGATCACCGTAAAACGACAACCACCTAAAATTTCTACAGACCCGTCTTAATCCAGAACATGAACAGAGGAACCCAAGTTCCTAGCCTAGGACAGAACCTCAATGCGTAGTTCCTCGGGCACAGCACCTAAGTCCACTAGCACTTTTCTTTCACTTAATCCCATCATCATCTATATTTTAAGTAATATCCTTAGAACATCATCCCACCAGGAAAGCTAAACCCAAATTGAACCATTGATACCATCTACCTGTTCCAAGCACTATGGAGGCCAGGAGCTGGCATACAACACGCACACCAAACGAAACTGAGCTCAATCAGGTTCAGAAGAGACAGGAGATAGTGGGGTGGGAGATGGATGGGGCTAACCGGTAATCGTTTTGCACGAACTACAATGAAAATCAAAACATTTCAAAAAGATTCAATACCATTACAGTTGAGCAAATCAATATTATCTATGGAGTAAAGGATTATGAGGTGGCTATGGACAATGAACTTTACACATGAAATGACAAAGATTGCTAACTTTTTTCGTGGTTTGTACTAAGACGTCCTGGTAGTTCAATCACTTAATTGTCATTTGACCCATCGAATGAAGATCAAGCCATTTGGGCCGTTGATCATATGGGATGTACAGTGGCATCCGCACGATTAATAGTTTAAATGAGATATTAGCCTACATGATTTGTAGTGGGGGTGTGCGCGGGCCAGGATTTTGTCAAGTTTTCCTGGCCCGAACATCTCGGGCATGCCCACTCTAAATCTGAAACCCCAGCTCAGACCGCAACAAAACATCTACTAATCCTAATACAGCAATGGATTTTTATGACAAAGTAAACTACAAACATATATTGAGTGTCAAAGTACCTAATGTGCATGTTAACTAATCCCAATACCGTAATGGATTATAATTATTTATAGAAAAGGAAGAAAAAGCCTTTCTAGCATTGATTCTAATTATTCACACGTCAATGCAATATCAATGGCTTGAGAAATGAGTTGAATGAGTTCCACTTATACCTGCATGTATTGTTGTTCAAGTAACCATATGAAATCATTTCGGAGCAACTTATGATATACTACATTCGTCTTATCCCTATTCACATAACTTTTCCCCTAAAATCTAAATTTTCCTGTACTCGAAATTGTTCAGACGGGTCGACAATAGGTTGCTGAGTGTGGATACTACGTATGGTCCCTAGCTATCATTATTTGCTAATAGCTGAGGAATCGTCCTTGATTCTTTTTGTAAACCGTATTATTATAAATTTCTTTCCCTTTTCCTTCGTATCATTCTTGCTTATTGTACAGATACTTGATGACACGACATACGCCACAGATTGCTAGGTCATTTAGTAAACATTTAGCATTGCCCTTGGTCGACAATAAATTTTTCCTTATTTGTTTCTGTCTCCTTCTTCATTCATTGCGAACTCCATTAATAAGAGCTGCTCAAGCTCAAGTCAGAGTTGCGCAACCTCGGAGTGGAGTCGCATGACCTCCGATTCAAGTTGCATGACCCCAAATTTGAGGTCGCGTGCCTCACTAGCGGGTGGCAACCTCCATTGATAGAGGTGGACCGTAGGGCACGGAGTGGAAGAAATGATCTGAACCTTCTCAGCGGCGGTGGTTCCATGGAAAGCTTGGGCTCGTTTTGTCATAGCTCGGGAGTGGGTTGGGTATATAAGGCTTCGAGGATAGCTGAATGAAGGTGGTGGGCGATAAAAATGTCTTCTTGAAGCTTGAAAAATTGGAACAAGAAATAAGGGTCTCGGCCTAGCTCATAGGGAATTTTTTTTTTACAACTGCCAACCATCTTGGAGGGGTTGTTGGAGGTCGTGGCGTGCCATTGGAAGTCTTGGTGGCGATGGGTCAGGCCCACTTAAGCTGTGGCCGAGGAGTATGAGCTTGATTATCAATCTGGGTTTCGTAGATGATCAATCTTTTCTTACAATGATCCATCTGCTTTGATACCTCGTAAGCAAGTTTCTTACCCAAAAGCCTATATCAACGCGAGGTGGGAGATCATATGTAAATAGATAAAGAGAGTATAAAACTTACAGATAAATATTGTAAAATACTTTAATATCCTCTCTAATGTGTAAGTCAGATTAAGAATTGCATGTGAAGATATGCGAAATAAATTAAGGCAATACTTGGCTCTATACCATATTAAGAATATGCAAAACAACAAATTGTGTTATTTTTGTATAATCCACATAAAAGAGACTATATTAGTCTATTTTTAGGCTATAGAAGATGACTAAATTAACAAGATATTATAATATTGATTTATAATAAAGTAGAATGAATAAAGGCTCCGAGTAATCAAATGATATATATATATATATATGTATATATATATAATTCTGAGAGATATAGAGAATCAAAAATGATTTGCAAAATCAAGAGAGATATACAAAATCTCCTAGATACATCTCTAACTAATTCAAGTGGAACGAGGGACGAGGGGCGTATGTGATACACAAAGTCATTCGTGCTGCCGTTCCTACTTAGAGTCTGAAGTTTAGTGCTGCCCAGCTGAACATTTGATCTTTTCCTTTCCATAATTATGGTTTAATTTCATAAATTTGAGTCCAATTTCAATATTAGCTATAGATTCATTTTTGGCATAAACTCGAGTATTTCAATTCGAGGCCAATTCAGACACGATAAGTGATATTACACAGGGTGGTTAATTAGATAAGACAATTATGGCACTAATTGAACTCAATTTCAATCAATTTGCAATTTTGCCCATTGAATTGTAAATTTGATCTTTTTAGTCCTTTAGGCTTAATTCAAAGTACCCATGATTTTGACCTGTTGTCTTTCACAATAATTGTTCAATTAGATCAATCAAAGTCCCGTAAATCACATACATAATGTTTGGTTAGCATAATTTAATCTCCATTGGCTAAATTCTTCTTAAATAGGGTAAATTTTCTCTTCAATTTGGTCATTGCATAAATTTTGAACCCTAAGGGGTCCCAAGTGAGTGAAATAGCTGGAACCGACCAAATCGGTCAACCGAAGTGAGCCATCTAATCGGCTGCCGGCGAGAATGGCTAGTTCAACCCTTTGTTGGTCGGTTTCTAACATTCGGCGACTAGTTCCAGAATTCTTTGAATATCAATTTTACTTTACATTTTCAATTTCTCAAAATTTTGCAAATTGGTTCTCGAATTTCATCAAATTGTAATTTGACGCATAATTAGACATTTTGACTTAATTCTTGATTTTGACTTAGGTTTTTGCAAATTAAACCTACTAGATTGATTACTTGACATCTCGAGATCATGATGCAACATGCCAAATCAAATTTTAACCGTTAGATCCAAATTTCGACCGTCAGATTGACCCAACAGATGAAATTACATGTTGTGAGAGTAGTATATAAGCCAATTTTTCCTCCATTTTTTAGGGGTTTATTTTGCACGAAATTTTCTCCTTCTCTCTCTTCTCTCTGGTCTTTTCTCGCCCAAACCAGATCTCTCTCTCTCTAGTTCAATTTGATCAGATCTCTCTCCGACGAACTTCTTTGTCGCTAGTTCTAGCCCTCACCAGTGATGATCTAGCCTCATCAGCGATCATCTCTTCCTGCTCGGCCTTTTTCAAGTGTTTGAGAGCTGGTTTGGTTCCGATCGCGGTTTTTTTTATCAAGGAAAGCTTGAATCATCACCAAACCGGTCCATTCTTAGACACGTTATGTCTTTTGGCAAATTTGGTGGCTGGTGGTGACTTTTCAGCCACCGGATCTGAGCCAATCAAGCCTTAGACTCATCCTTGACCAAGGTGTGGTCGAGATAGAGAAGGCTGGCCATTAGAACAACTCCAATAAGTTCGGACTTTCCTCGTCGGCGCATGAAGGCCAATCTAATTGGACCGGATCTAGTTTAAGCCTCAAACTGACAATTTCACCACTTCTTGGAAATGTTTCTTGCTTTCCAGATTTGATCCTTGGAGTTTGAACATGTTTTGGCGATTTGTTTTGATCGATTGTGATCAAAATCGACAAAAACGCATCAAAAGGTATCCTTCTCGATTTCAAACCCCATGAATCGAGACTGAATTAACTGGTAGGGGCTAGGATTCGATTTTAGATTAATATGCTATGTTTAGATGTTAGATCGATAGATTTAGATGTTGATTTTCTGTGCTTGAGTGTTCTTGATTGATCATAAATAATTGACTTGATTTGGTTTAAAACTTGCATTTTCATATACTTGGATTGATATGCTATTTTGGCCAAAATGAGGTCTGCAATGACCTTATTTGAGTTTGAATCTTTTTAGATTTTGATAATACACGTCACAAGTTTTGAAACAATAGGTCACACACCCTGATCAAGTGACTTTTGACCCTCAAAAACACCTTTAAAGATGAGCAATTCTGCAGTAGTTTAGGTCTGTTTTGAGCTCTGTTATAGTTTTGAAATCTGACTTTGCTATTTTTTATGTTATTTTATTTCATTTTTGGATATACTTTCCTTCATGAAAGTTTCTCTTAATTGTGTTGACAATATCTTTTTTTTTTTTTTCAAAATTTTTGGACATGATTAGTTAGATCAAAACCACTAGATCTAAACTTAGGTCAGTTCGCTCTATGTTGATTTCTGATTTAGTCATTTTTGTACTGATCTCTATATTGATTTATGGAGGAACTTTCTTCCATAAAAGTTGTTCATAATTGTGTGGAGAACATCTTGTAATTTTTCGGAATTTTTGGATGTGTTTAACTAGGTCAAAGTTATCTAAATCTGAACAAAGGACGATCCGACCTACACTAATCCGAATTGCAGTTTGGTAAAATTGAATCCATAAATGAGTTTGTTTGGTTTCAAATCCTCATGAAACATGGAATACATGCCGTATGTATTCAATAGATGCATGATTTACAAAGTATTGATATTGTCTAGTGTGTCAACTGCAAGAGTTATTGTGAAAATGTGCTGTAACATATAGTTTGGATACACATGTCTATATTGCCATTTTCCCATGATTTATGTGATCTCATATGGGTTTCAAACTGTAACGAAAAATATTCCTCTTCGCATTTTCCGTATATGAGATCTTTCGTTAGATTTTTGCAAACATTTAAATAACCGAAATCATGCTAGTTCTATGATGTTGAGATTAGAATGGAACCTTACCATATATGCACATGGTCATGTTTGGTTGAGTTATCTAGAGACCAAATATTGCTATTATACCTTCTAGACAATTGAACTGAATGTTATAAGATTTGTATACATGTTTAGCTCATATCGTATAAGCATCATTTCGCATGTTAAATTTGTACAACAAAAATATTCATTACACTTAAAATTCTCCAGTTATAAAGGATCTTGAATCAACTTGTAATCTCATTAAATTGTATGGTATTTTTACATATTGACTTAGGGTTAAATGATAACCCAAGTTGTTTGTCGCATCCGAGTCTAAGTCTCATGTAATTTCTTCATGATGTTTATGCATTATTTGATTGACTTTGTGGTTCTCTAAAGCATGTTTGTGTTCTGATTTTTTAGTTACTGACATGTGCACCTTTAGAGATCTCAATCTTAGGTACCTAATTGACCTAGTTTAGACTCGAGCCCTTTAAGAAGTTGTAAGGAAAATTTAGAGCTTTCCAATGCTACTAATTTTATGCAGTCGCTCATCGTTAGGACTACTTTCCATTTTATCAAAACTAGGCTAGAATTTGGATATGATATCAAATTCGGACCTCTATTCTAACATTTATTTGGACAGACTTTTGATATTTTTGTGTCATTTTTTCTATAAGGATTCTGCACTTGATCTTTTAATGAAACTTGTTTATCATCATGTTGGCTATATTGTGTGTAAATTTTGTGACTTTTAGACTTGTTTTAATATGAAAAATCCTTGTAATATTGGTTAAATGACCTGTTGTTAAGACAATTTTCTTATATGTTATTGCTTGTTGTTTGATTTTTGTGAAATCATGTGTAGTTCATTTAGGAAATTTTCTCATGAAATTTGTTCGTTATAATGTCATGCATATTAGGGAATTTTTCCATAACTAGATTGTCAATGTACATTACTCAATTTTGTTGATTTGCCATCATTGGTTTGAAATTCCCTGATATAAACATTTGGTTGTGATTGTTTAATTATACATTTTAGGTTAGTTTGTGCATGAAATTAGGTCATGTCATATTCATGGAAGTTGTTCTAAATGCTTTGATATTTGTTGTTAAATAATTGGTCTTTCTAAATTGTACCTTTCAAAAACTACTTTAGTATATGTGATGTTTCTCTAAAATAGTTTCTAAGAAATTCATTTCCAAAGTTCGATTTGGCTTAAGGAAAAGTCATGGTTTGGACCATATTCAAATTACCTGTGACGCTTGTAAGTATATTCATGCGAGCTTCGAGCTAGCCTTTGCAATTAAATGTGTTCCAAAACCTAAATATTCCCTAATCCAAAATATTTTCAAATTCCTTCAAAACTCTATTTGACATTATAAAAAGTCACGGTTTGAATTGTATTCAAAATGTATGTGACGCTTATGAATGCATTTTGCGAGCCCCGAATTAACTTTGGCAATTGAATGCCTTTTTATTATCGAGACATCACTTTGTCTCAAAACCTTTTGTGGATGATTTTATAAAAAAATGTCTTTGAAACATCACATATATCCTCATGCATACAATCATGTCATTCACTAGGGATACTTATGTTTATGATTGGCGCATACCCTTAACAATAAGTGAACCTCCAATGGTTCACTTTCTTACTTGATTGGTTACAAAATAAGGTCCAAAAGACCTGCATATATGTTTAATTCCTACAATGCATGTGACTTTTAAATTTGTGATAGGGTTGATGCATGATATTATTGGAAGACCCTAGGATCACATAGATCACTTGGTTAGGAGACTTATAAGTGTTATTTGGTCATGCGAGAATACAATTGGTCAATAATGGCTGTAAGTCATAAAATGAATTGGATAGATATTTTAGAGGAACCTATGCATAAACTACAAAGGCCGACCTCGAGGCCTAAATCTACCCTTTGAAATGAACTCCTTTAAGTGATTGACTTTAGTATGATAGTGTGCTTTTGGTTGTTTTGATGTGTATGTTTGTTTCTTTCCATTGCATGTACTTATTTATAATTCTTAGACTAGGTTTAGATTATAACCCTAAAGATAGAGAGGGCATGAAGACGGTGAAAGTCAATGTCCATTACGATCATTATTATGTATTATTCATTCTTTGAAATATGTCTTGGGTTCTTTTTGTTGTATAAAGTCAGACAAGTTACAGATTCTCTCTTCCTCTTGTCATTTTCAATTGTGTTTCCCTTTTATATTTTCTAAGATTGTATGGTAGATTTACCGTTTTCCTTGATTGTTTATTGTATGTCTTACAATTTTCAATTCAATTGGATTTTTTTTTTCAATTTCTTTAGAAGTAGAATAGCATGAAAACGACTAACCATGTATGATTGCTTATTTTAGGACTAACAATCCCGAAAATGTAAGAAAAATGTTAGGTCACATTAAGTAAACACAACATACTATTTAGGTATCAAAAGTGTGCTAATAGAAAAATTGGTGTAATCTAAGTTCCCAAACATAGATATATAGTTGTGTAGGAATTGAGGGAACACTCCGACCCTCGATTGAGTTTCTAGCCGATCTCCAAGAATGAGGCGAATGACAACTAGTGTCTTATTTTTAGGTTGTCTTAAACCACTAAACAGTATAAATAAAGCCGTTTCGCTAGGTACAAGTCTTGATGAGACTCACAATGGTTTAGCATACCCGCATCTAGAAAATTCCTAATGGATGAAGTGACAACATCCTTATGAAAGGGTACCAAAGGAAGGGCTACTATGGTAAAAGTACCCCTTAAATCCAATATTCACATACGATATCCTCTCTTAGGATGTGTCACCCGTGTGGGTACTGATTGCAACACTCCACTGTCACACAGGATACGAGTTTGGGAGAACTCGTGACCTTGTGAAGGGAACTCACAAGAGGTTCATCTTGGGGGGGGGGGTGAGGTGATGATATTTATGTAGTTGAAAATTGTGAGGGAACTTTCGTGGTCAAGTATCCATAAATTCAAACTTACTCATTCCTTTCCTCATGAGAAGGATTGGACGACAAGGTCGGCTCGCAACAATATGATTTATCTTTCTTTCTATTATTTTCTTCTCTCTCTTTTTTGCCTGTTTATAAAGGAAAAGCTAATTGAATATTTTGAGTCCAATTATTAATTTAGGATAGCAGCGCGTCGTCTAAACAAAACTTTAAAAAAAAGTGAAAAATGGTTAAAAATGGGTTCGACACTATTTAATTTCATGGTGAAAAATTTATTTTGATTACAGGATTTAAAATGCAAAAAGAAAATCCTTCCATTAATACAATAAACATTTGAACTGCTAATGAAGGCTATTGTGCATAGGGTGTGCATAAGAACCGGAAACCGCCCGAACCATTCGAAATCAACTATTCCCAAGGGAACCAATCCAATTCTCGATTCCAATTTATTAGAACTAGTGGTTACTGATTTGGTTCTCGATTTTAGGTGTGGAACTGCCCGCTCACCCACTTAGACCGACTAATAATATATAAATATTATCGCGATCTAAATTTTGGGGGCACCACCTAAGTTTAGGCTAATGGACTACTAACTCTTTAAACTTAGCTCGAGCTCTCCCAAGCCCATACCAATTCGCGACTTAAGGTTCAAATATTTAACACGCAAATGATTATTAACTAGAGTCGCCACTAATTGGTTTATGGTAGATCGATTAAACACCTAAGTGAAATAATAAAATGATTATTTTACTCCTACGAACTAGAAACTATGGGTATGGGGACTTTGTTATACTAGATTTCTCTAATGCCCTTTTGGTACCATTTCTTTTTATTATTTTTTTAAAATATTTTTGTAAGCAACTCGGATTTATTTTAACCTAAATTACTATCATGCAAATATGGTGACCATAGGAATGCTCATCCAACATTCAAATAAAAAACTAATAAAGAAATAAATCGCATCAAAAGAATTAAGAAAAGCAAGCAATTATTATTATTTTTTTTGGGTTTTCTTGAAATTAGAATTTTTCATAAAGCATGCATTTTAACTACATGACCTAATTTTTCTAATAAACAAATTCTAATCAAATGATCCTATTATGCAAGCTAGTTAACATGCACCTAGTATTTTTTATATTTTTTTTGTTGAAATTCGAAATTAATAAAAACCCTAATTAAACTATCTAGAAAGGAATAATTTTCTAATTTATTTTAGGAATTAATTTGACTTAAACCGTATCCTATCTTAGAAAACTATTTTTTTTATAGAAAATTTCTAATTTACTAACCTACATGTCTAATTTACTAAATTTGCTCATTTTTGATTTTTTAGTGTTTTTTTCCAAGACAAACAAGTTTCAAATAAACTAATCAAACAACAAATAAAGGATTAAAATAATCGAAAAAATAACCTATTGTTTCACAGGTCAAATTAACGATTACTCTAATCCTAAACGTTACAACAAATAAGTTCAAAATAATTAAAAATCTGATTCGAAGCTTTACGGATCAAATTAATAATAATATTGATTCAACAATTAAAACAAACCCCAAAAATTAATATAATTAAAAAAATGATCCGATATCTTACTGATCAAATTAGTAATTACAATAATTTTGGGGAAAATCCCCGTGGATAATGCTAACATGATTTTATGAATATTAACATTTAATATTGCAATTTAAATAACAAAACTTAAAGATGCTATCAAATAAAATAAAAATAACATAAAAAATAAACTAAACTACCTAAATGAGGGGACTTGCAGCAGCGTTGGTGGGCGTCGGACGAACGAGGGTTGTCGTTGGAACTCCGGCGAGGGGACCGGCAGAGGTGTGGCATCCGGTGCGGCGTCGGGCGGAGCAGGGATGGTGGCATGTTGTCGCGGAGGTCTGACGTGATCTGGGCTGCTGGTTGCCCAAAGGTGCAGATGCGGCTTCAACTAAGGGAGAGGCTCCGGCGCGGTGGCGTGCGACGGGCTGAATGTTGGGGTTTCATGAATCATATATAAGAAAAATTAACGAAATGAACGTAGCGAAAACAAAGATATATTTTACACAAGATTCTCCTAAGGTGTTGTTCGTGTGTTTTAATCAAAATCTAAACATAAAAGGGAGTTAAATGAAATACCTCTCGAAACGCGCTTTGAAACAAGTCGGTTCGGATGTTCTACAGTTCAAGTCCCACAAGCGTCGGACCTCTAATTTAGACAAACCAACAACAAACGTCGAACAAAAGAGAGAACTTTCGGATATTCACCACTTCGATCGTGCTAACAATCATGTGGAAATAATATGTCGTATTCTTGATGTATAATAGTCACGGCCCGAACAAGATAATGCTATTCTTCCATGCGTCTCATAGACACAAGAACACGGACACACTTTTCTCTCTATTTTAGCAAAGAATCTTCTCTCTAAAAAAACACAAACGCACACCCACCTTTCTCTGTTTTTCAACCCCTTGAAGTGTCACCAAAACCAACTCTTTAAAATAAAAATATAAACTGATCGAACGGTTGTTGATCGATGGACGATCAGCAACCGTTGCTGATCGTCCCCACTCATGCACGAACAATCGTGCATGAGCGGTTGCTCATGCATGACTTCGTGTATGAGCGGTTGCTCATGCACGACTTCGTGCATGATGGTCAGCAACTGCTAACCGTTCATGCACGATTTCGTGGATGGTTGCTGACCATCCAAGTTTCATGCATGTGCTTCGTGCACATGCAGGAAGCTTTATATATATTATTTTATTATTTATTTTATTATTGGTTATTAAAAGGTATTAATTAATTAATTAATTAAATGAACAAATAATTAATTAATCAATTCATTTTAAAAATAAAAGGAACATAATCTTTATATGTACAAATGAAATCCTTAATATGTAACTATTACATAACAACTTTAGGACATGCATCTAACAATCTCCCACTTACACTAAAGCCAACTTGTTTGGTATGTTAACATATATCCACTTTGGGCATGCATGTGCATGATATACAAGTAGGCTCGTGACTATAATACAAATTAAAGTAAATCTCACTTAATTTAATTTTAAAAATCGACACAATTCGATTACAGTAATTGCAAACACATTTGCAATTATATTTCTCTCTTGTTCCACGTTATCCTAATTGTTTATGGTATGTGATATCCCTAGGTTCATCACTAAGCTGGTAGTAAAACTTATACTAACACATTATTACTCCCACAAGAATTAATTACTCCCAAAAAATTAATTTTGCCGATTAATCTTTGGGTGTTACCCATGATTGACATCTAGCAATATGTCATGGCTACCCAGATAGTGTGAATATTTTAAGAACATAATGAACCTGTCGGTTTTGGCTATAGTGTAATTCAATCATTTTGTCTTATTATGTCCCGATCAAACAAAGACCATAGAATATTTGTCAATTCATTAATTCGATTATATACACAAATCTAATTGACATGCATTTTATTCGAGACATAAACAATTTATTCTCGGTTACAACCCCAGCCGAGGATTTTAATGCGGTGTCATAATTAGATCGCATAGGACATCATTATCATTCCTTGCATATAACAAGGAGACAGATTCCATATTGCGCACACGTGTAACTTTATATATGAACAAACTATGACCATCAAGTATAAAGACGGATCAACGACCCGGCATTATGTGCACCCGTGAACCATAGTTGTTCAATACATAAGTTAACACTGTGCCTTAGGTCTAAGGATTATTTACACAAGACCAAAGCATGAACAATTAGATATTGACCACACTAAAAGCTTCCATGTCGCTAATCATTCCATATGAGTCACGTTCAGTGAATTTGTCTAATACAAACACCTGTGTTCTAACTTAGGCATCATAATATCCAGTGACATGTGACTCATCATTCCCTTAAATATCCAATACTTAATGACAAAGTTAAGAACACACCAGCCTCAACGGGATTATTAATATCCACCTAATAATTCATCGACTGGGAATGATTTAAAGATTCAGTCTAACTATGAACCAGTCACATATATTCTTGACGTCTCAAGAATAGGTTTAGTTGCAACTGATCTTATGGAATCATTCATCAATATAAAATAATTGGACAAATGAATGAATACATCATTGCCATTAATTAAATAATAATAATGAAAGTACAATTGAAATCTCTAATATGTAACCATTACATAGTAGCTTTAGGGTATACATCCAACAATCTTCCACTTGCACTAAAGCCAACTTGTCTGATACCTCAAACCCATTTTTTCAATATGTTTTTTAAAAGAAGACTGAGGTAAGGCCTTAATGAAGGGATCTGCCACGTTTTCTGCTGAGGCAATTTTCTGCAAGGCGATATCACCTCTCCCAACAATTTCTCTGATGAGATGGAAGCGTCTCTCGATGTGCTTGGACTTTTGGTGAGACCTTGGTTCCTTAGCTTGAGCTATAGCCCCATTGTTGTCACAAAACAATGTGATCGGTTGCTTAATTGAAGGAACGACTCCAAGTTCAAAAATAAACTTCTTCATCCAAGCGGCTTTCTTTGCTGCTTCAAAAGCAGCTACATACTCTACCTCAGTGGTGGAATCGGCAGTTATACTTTGTTTGGAACTTTTCCAACTAACTGCACCACTATTGAATGTAAAGACAAACCTAGATGTAGACTTATAATCATTAGGATCCGATTGAAAATCAGAATCAGCATAAGCTACAATTTTAAATTCTCCTTCTCCATATATCAAGAATAAATCTTTAGTCCTTTGCAAGTACTTAAAAATATTCTTGACTGCTATCCAATGCTCTTCTCCTGGATCAGACTAATATCTGCTAGTAATACTTACAGCATGCGCAATATTATGTCTAGTACATAGCATAGCATACATTATGCTTCCAATAGTGAATGCATATGGTATCTTTACCATCCGCTCTTTTTCTTTAAGAGTGTTGGGACACATCTCCTTAGAAAGACGGATCCCTTGCCTAAAAGGCAATAATCCTCTTTGGAACATTGCATGTTAAACCGTGTTAACACTTTGTCTATGTACGTAGATTGTGAGAGGCCAATCAATCGTCTTGATCTATCTCTATAGATCTTGATACCTAAAATGTAGGTTGACTCTGTATAAAATCTTTCATGGAGAATTTCTTTTTAAAGAATAGTTTTATCGATGATATCATTGATACATCATTTCCAATCAAAAGTATATCATCGATATACAAAACCAGAAATGCAATTGCACTCCCATTATCTTCTTATATACACAAGGTTCATCCGGATTTTTGATGAAGCCAAACGATTTGACTACCTCATCAAAATGGATGTTCCAACTTTGAGGTTTGTTTGAGTCCATAAATGGATCTCTTAAGCTTACACACCTTCTATTTTTCAGTATTGGATTCAAAACCTTGTGGCTATTCCATGTATATGTCCTCATCGAAAAACCATTTAGAAAAGACGTTTTGACATCCATATGGAATATCTCATAATGAAGGTGTGTAGCTATAGCCAACATAATCCAAATGAATTTTAGCATGGCCATAGGTGAGAAAGTTTCGTCATAATCAATTCATTCTTTTTGACGATATCTTTTCGCCACCAGCCATGCTTTGTAAGTTCCAATTTGACTTTCAACATTCATCTTCCTCTTAAAGATCCATTTACATCAAATTGGTACAATACCATCAGGCAAGTTAGTCAAGGTCCATACCTCATTGGAATACATTGAATCCATTTCGGATTTCATGGCTTCTAGCCATTTACTAGAATCGATGTCCAACATTGCCTCCTTATAGGTTTTAGGATCACCAGGTTGATCACTATCATTCACAATAAATAATGGTTAAATATGATCAACCGAGTGTCTATAACGAGCAAGAAGGCGTGATGTTCTCGCACTTCTCCTAAGAGGTTGTGTATCATAAGCTCCCCCGAATCGAGATTGGTATCTAAACTTGGTTGTTTAATACTTCATTATTTTCTTCTTGTAAAACTATTTTCCGCCCAACACCACTTTCTTGGATGAATTGATTCTCCAAAAAAGAAGCGTGCTTGCATACCAAAATTCTTTGGTCTGAATGAAAATAAAAATAATATCCAATAGTTTCCTTTGGATATCTAATAAAGTGACCTTGTTCAGATCTTGTCTCAAATTTTTCCATTTTCATTTTTTTCACAAAAGCTGGACAACCCCAAATCTTAATATGATTAAGACTAGGTTTCCTACTATGCCATATCTCATAGGGTGTAGTTGGAACAGATTTGGACGGCACTCTATTCAGTATATAAACAGCTATCTCAAGGGCATATCCCCAAAGGGATATTGGCAAATCGGTGTAACTCATCATAGATCGTACCATATCTAATAAAGTATGATTTCTTCATTCAGATACACCATTATGTTATGGGCTTCTAGGAGGTGTCCATTGTGATAAATGCCATTCTCTTTAAGAAAGTCCATGAATTCAAGATTAAGATATTCACCTCCTCGATCTAATCGAAGAGCCTTAATACATTTTCCTGTTTGTTTCTCAACTTCAGCCTTGAATTCCTTGAACTTTTCAAATGATTTAGATTTATACTTCATGAAGTATAAATAACCATACCGTGAATGATCATCGGTGAAGGTAATGAAGTAATTATAACCACCTCTAGCAGTTTCATTAATTGGTCCACATACATCTGTATGTATTAATTCTAATATGTCAGCAGCTTGCGCACTTTGTCCCACAAAAGGCGCTTTGGTCATTTTTTTCTAGAAGACATGCCTCACAAGTCGAGTATGACTCAAAATTTGAAGGATCAATGTATCCATCATTACTCAACTTGTTAATTATGTCTTCTCCAATATGACCTAATCGGAGATGCCAAACATACTTTTTATTTGGACCGTTTCTAGGGCGTTTATTAGTTATGGCATTTATATCAATTCTATTTTGCTTATTGACATTGGTAATCACATTATCGGACATTGTAATGGTATAAAGATTGTTGGTTAATAAGCTAGAACCAACACATCTTCTATTATGATAAATAGAACATACATCATCAGCAAAAGAAAATTCATAATTCTCTTTACTCAAACGAGGTATAGAGATGATGTCCTAACAACATTCTTATAATGCAAACAGTTCTTTAAAACCATTACATGTCCAGAAGGGAAACATAAACGAAAAGTTCCTATAGTTAATGCAGCTACTCTTGCTCTACTAGCAAACGTTAAGATAATCTCATTTCGCCCTAGCATCCTGCTTATTTCCAGATTCTACAAAGACATACAAATATGTGAAGTTGCAGCAGAATCTAGAACCCATGAGTTGGATTCAACACTAACCATAAGATTAGTTTCAATAAGCATAGACACCATACCTTCATAAGGTTGGTTCTTGGGCTTGACCTTCAAGCTCGCGAGGTACCTTCTACAATTCCTCCTCTAATGCCCTTTGACATCACAGTAATGACATTTCCCTTTATCAATTATGGGTTTTGGTTGCATAACAGGTTTGGCAGGCCTCTTCCATTTATTCTTCTTTAAAACAGTCTTACCCCTTGAAGAAGAAGCCTTAGCCATAGCCACTACATTTGGCCTCGTGTTATGCATTTCCTTCTCATAAACTACCAGCATGCTATGTAACTCAACAAGAATTTTCTCCATCTTATGCATGTGGAAGTTTTGGACAAAACCAGAGAAGGAATCGAGTAAAGATTGGAGGATCAAATCCACAGCTAACTCATTGTCCATAACGAGATTCAGCCTAGCCAATTCTTCAATGTGCTAGATCATTTTCAAAGCATGATCATTAACAGATGATCCTTCAGCCATCCTCATACGGTACAATGCCTTAGATATCTCATATCTAGATGTTCGACCATTCTCATCAAAGTATTCCTTTAAGTGCAAAATGATTGACCCAACATCTTCCATAAATTCATACTTCTTATGTAATTCATTATTCATGGAAGCAAGCATATATGACCTAAATTTTAAGTTATCATCACGCCACTTATCATAAGTGACACGCTCCTCTTGGGTCCCACCCTTAGGAAAGGAGGTTGGCATCTTTTCATCAAGCACATACCCAATTTTTTTTTTAATTGAGAACAATTCTCAAATTCCTCACACAGTCAGTGAAATTGAGTCCAGTCAAACAATTTTGTCAAGTATAGAAGCGAGTGGGTTTGTGGTCACCATTTTTCAGAGTAATAATATATATGTTGCAGAAAATAAATTGTTAGCCGTTGCACTTTTTATAATAACTATTTCATTTTGGTCTTTAAATGAAATAGATTCTCTCACTAAATTTATGTTCGAATCCCATACTCCTTAAGATGGGAAGCGGTCATCTTTGTTGGGTAAAGATTACTAGTGGGGATTGGAGTCCCACTAGCCCAAAGTCCACATCACCTAACAGTTATTGATATCCTATGAACTTAGTGAGTGAACCAGCTTGTTCAACGTATTATATGCGAGTTCCAATCATAACTTCGGCCTCTAGACCATGAAAGCCTCACCTAACAGTTATTGACATCATGATCATAGTTAAGTCTAGCCCATCGTCTCATGCAAGTATTGAAAACACAAATAATTCCCTCACCTGACAGTTATTAGAAATCATTTGGCTCCAACCCCACAACATCATATGCATAATGGAGTGATTCAATATTATAGATGGTAATTAACCCCTATGTATCCATAACTGATTAGTTAACCACTATAATATTAGATCAAACCACGACGATGGAAGGCCACGAGTCCAAAACCCGTTTCGACTTAATATTCTTTGTAAGGAGATTTGGGTCGTTATTAACGGTCTTACTTTGCACATTAACCAGTTTAACATGCACGATACCATCAACATAATAAATAAATAGATATCACACAATATCTATTCTATGTGGTGATCATGGAATTATGGTTCAATGGGTCTCGAGCCAAAGAGACCCATTTAGCCATTTTAATATTTTAATAATATGGACATGTTCTTCACTTTTTCTTCAATCTTTGAACTCTTCAAAGATCGGGCCCAGAGAGCTCACCGGTTTAATGGCTCCTCCAATGGCTCCTCCTCTCTTGTAGTATTTACATCAATAATTGAAATACTACACTATACTTAAATTACATTTCGTAAAAATAAATATAAAAAGAAGGATGCAACCTCCATTTAATAATTACATCCCAAAAAAAAACACCTGTAATCATCATACATTCATCCATACAATAATCACAACAATTATGGATTTTTCCATGATCACCACCCTTCCTTACGAGCCATAAATTCAAAATTTAAAGCTCTGGAAGGCATGCATAAAATTATGCATATCATTTGCAAAATATAAACATCAAGTATAACAAGTTACGGATTTTTGATTCAAAATTGATTTAGTTCTAATTTTTTGCTTTGTTGATTAAATTTATCACATAAATTAATCAACTTCTATAGGCCACATTTGAGCAAGAGAACCAATTCTCTTAATAAAAATAAATTGGCCATTAGAACCTAAAAACATATTTGAACTATAAATCAATTAAACGCATGAAAAACGCCTAAGGTTGGCTCTGATACCACTGTTGGGGTTTCATGAATCATGTATAAGAAAAATTAACGAAATGAACGTAGCGGAAACAAAGATATATTTTACACATGATTCTCCTAAGACGTTATTCGTGCGTTTTAATCAAAAATCTAAACATATAAGGGAGTTAAACGAAATACCTCTCGAAACGCTCTTTGAAACGAGTCGGTTCAGATGTTTTATAGTTCGAGTCCCACAAGCGTCGGACCTCTAGTTTAGACACACCAACAACGAACGTCAAACAAAAGAGAGAACTTTCGGATATTCACCACTTCGATCGTGCTAGCAATCACGTGGAAATAATCCGTTATATTCTTGATGTATAATAGTCATGGCCCGAATAAGATAATGCTCTTCTTTCTTGCATCTCAAAGACACAAGAACACGCACACACTTTCTCTGTATTTTAGCAAAGCATCTTCTCTCTTAAAAACTAGCGCACGCCCACCTTTCTCTGTATTTCAACCCCTTGAAGTGTCGCCAAAAACCAACTCTTTATAATAAAAATATAAATTGATCAGCAACGGTTGCTGATCGATGGACGATCAACAACCGTTGCTGATCGTCCCCACTCATGCACGAACAATTGTGCATGAGCGGTTGCTCATACATGACTTTGTGTATGAGCGGTTGCTTATGCACAACTTTGTGCATGATGGTCAGCAACTGCTATCCGTTCATGCATGATTTCGTGGATGATGGTCAGCGGTTCTTGACCACCCAAGTTTCATGCATGTGCTTCGTGCACATGCATGAAGCTTTATATATATTATTTTATTATTGGTTATTAAAAGGTATTAATTAATTAATCAATTCCTTTTAAAAATAAAAGAAACATAATCTTTATATGTACAAATGAAATCCTTAATATGTAACTATTACATAACAGTTTTAGGACATACATCTAACACCAACTCGACAAAGCGAGGATGCAAGCCGTAGTAGCGGCGCGGCAGCGATGCTGCTGATGCTCAGAGGAGATGGTGCGGGCTGAGCGATCGGTGGCGACGAGCAACCGTAGCTACGCTGCGGGATGCAGCAGCGGCGAGTGCAATGGTGCGACAATGGGCGCAAGCGAGCGAGGGTCGATGATGCGGCGTCGGGTGCTAGGTTGCGAGCAAAGCTCAGACTTAGGCATTGGCAGCAAGTGCGGCGGCGATGTTGAGGATGCCCGAGCGAGGACTGATCACGCCGAGGAAGGCGTCGGATGCCGGTGCGAGGCACGGCGCGGGGGCTTTGGTGCGACGATAGGCGGGCGCGGCGTCGGCTGCATGAAGGCAGACCACCAGGTTGCTGGACGAGAGCTTGCGGGCGTGGTGGCGGCCCGGCTACGAGCGCCGGCGATGCGGCTGGTATAGGAGCTCGCAGACGATGGCCGGCAAAAAGGGGGGCGAAGATGCCCACACGAGGAAGATGAACCGTGCTATTTTTTTTCTTTTTCTCTCTCCTGTCTATTCACATGTCTCTCTCTCACTGTATTCTCCTTCCCTCACGTCTTCTCTCTGCCTCTTTTCAACTTTTCCCTCTTTTCAACTTTTCCCTCTTTTGTTTTGACTTTTTAAACCTAAAGAGAAACCGAAGGAAAATGGGCTCAATGAAAGAAAGGAAAAAACACGTATTTTTGCTCTCGATTTCTTCCCTGAATTTTTCGAATTTGCTCCCCCCAGTCACGAAAAATGCAGCTCTCATTTATAGTGATTCCGGACGGCCGCTTTGTATGGTATTTCATGAGTTTCCATCTTCTATCGCACTAAATCAAAGCTGTAAATTGGAGTGTGATTTCGCAATTAGTTCAATTTTGCTCATATTTCTTTCATTTTTTTTTAAATTCTTGCCTTTTATTCATTTGATTTTTAAATTACTTTTGCATCTAACAAAATCCGAATATTCATCAGAATTTCAAATTTCCATACATAATCAATCAAATCGATTTCCTCCATTTTTTTCCTTTTATTTGTGATTTTTATTTTTATTTTCCTAAGGTTACTAAAAAATTAGGTGTTAACAAATATATATTTAATTTTTAAGAAAAATTTCATACCAAAAGAATTTTAAGAAAAATGAAAATCCTAAAATTCCTAATCTGAAGCTTTACACCCATTAACTAAGTGTTTGCCTTGTCTCACTTTCACCTCATATGAGTCGTCTCTCTATCTCTCATTCACGGTCTCGACTTTCAAGTTCAACGCCCAGCTACTCACGACTTTGACTCTCAATTTTTAATATAAATTCAATCTCTCTCGCTGACCTTAGAAATTGTCGCATTGAATTTGTGAAGCTTGATGGGACTGGTTCCATAGACCTACTCAGGAATTGGAAAGGACTAGCGGTTTGTTTCTGGATAGATCCATGGAACCAATGAGCTATTTCCAGTTTTAATTTTTTGGAGCCAGTCTTTAGTGGATGGTTTCCAATTCTAGAGAGGGAATCATCCACTCGGATCATGTTCATCCCTAATTATGCATTTGTTAGGGAGCTTGATTACAAAAATGGCTCTTAACGGGCTTATCTTTGGCCTGAACTCTCAAGGGGCTTGGCATGAGCTTGATTGATGGAAAAGGCCCATGACAAAACAAGGTGTCGGGATAAGCAGGAGGCGGCCCCTAAAAGAGAGAAAATTCAAATGCGATGCCATCGGATAGGTCTGATTTGTACATTTGACATAAACTCTACACGTTTTCCATGCGATTGAATTTTCAGCCTGTTTCATTCTATTGTGGTGTTCAATGCGAAACGAATTATAAGTACAGTAGTACGTGGGAGATCTTGCGTGGTTCTGATCCTCGTAAAATTCGTGGTCTCATATGGATAATGGAAATGAAACGATAGAAGTAAAATAGAAGAATTAGGAATAAATAAGGAACCGAAATAGTAGTTTCATTTCAAATTGATCATGCTTGATGCTTGATAACATTTTATTTGAATACTGTGATATGCTATAAATATGAATAAATTCATAAACTTATGAAACCCATTCTATTTACTGGCAGTTTTCCTTTACTTCTAACATCTATTTATGCCTTTCTAGCAAAAAAAAAAAAAAAAAGCTTATTTATGTCTTTCTCTTAAAAATAAAGATTTTAAAGAAAACATATTATGTACAAATTTAAAAGAAGTCAAAAGTTTAAAGAAGCCTTCTACTTTTCTCCTTATAAAAAGTTGTTAGATTCAAGCTAAGTTATCGGACAACTTATGTAGCCACCTTTTTTAAGTTTATAGATAAATGTATAAAAAGTTCTAAAACTTATCATGAAAGTTCACATGAATCATAAAAAGTTAAAAAGATGCAATCAAGTCCTCGAACTTGTCAAATTGACAAAATTAAGTTCTTTTGTTAACTCCATCTAATTTAATTAATAGAAAATGCCGAACATGTCTCTTTTTATTATTTACTTTTTCCTGCATGATGCTAAACATTGAAAAAAAAAAAAAAACACTAAAACGACATTCTAGCGATTAGATCATGGGCAATTTTGTCCAAATATTGTAACTAGGTAAAAAATAGGTAAATCAAAGATCCCAAATTAAACTCTTCACGAATGCGATCCTTACCTAAAAGAATAATTGTAACTGGCTAGAACAATATTATTAGGTCAAAATAACTCTTTTAAGGAAACTTTCTTCACGATAGTTATTCCTTATGGTGTTCTCTATGCTGTGTAATTTTCGTGGGACAATTTGTCCATGGGTTTCCTTCCAATTATGTTGATTTCGTTTGCTCTGTTCTGTAATATTGTGTTACAACTTTTTGCCGTGTCTTCTTTCTAGAATTTTATAGATCATTTTGCATGTTGAATTTGCTTCACATGTCTTCACGGACTTTGGTCCTCACCTTTTGAAATATTTGTACAAAAATTTCTGAAAATAAAAAAGCATTTTAATATGCCTTTCAGATCTTTCGAATGTCATAAGCTTATCTGAATTTTCTTGTTCATGTTGTTTTGAACTTGATTTTAGTTCAAGTGATGCTCATGCACACACTTTTCATGTCGTCTTTGAATTCCAAACTTCCAAATCATGCTCTTGGTTTAATAATGATGTTGTCTAAAGTTTATAACATATTTAGGGCATATGCGAAGCTCAATTAGAGTGCATAGGATGCATCTAAGTTAGCCTTAATGATTAAATGTATTCCATAACCTTGATGCACCTTTGTTATACCATTGGCATCTTATCTCACAATTCACCATTAATTGCTTTTCAAATGACTTTTGGGCATTGTTTGAACCTTCATAACTTTTGGCTTGTATGCCTTTTCTTTAGATGCCTATGATTGTGTGTGGTGCATGTGGAATGAATAAGTGATCCAATGTTGGCTCACCAAAATTATTTGATTGTTTGAAAAACAAGGCTCAAGAGCCTACCTGCATGTTTATTTCCCACCATGCACGTGTTTTTCTTTAGATCTATGCATAGGTACGACGTATGATTCTGTAGGATAACTGTGGGTTTCATTAAGAATATGTCTTAGAGGCTTGTAAGCATTTATTGCCATGCAAGAACACAAATGGTGGTTAATGGCTATAATTCATAAAATGAATTGGGCTAGTTGTTTAGAGGAATTGATGCATAAATCGCAAAAAGCTGGCCCCGAGGCCCAACTTGTTCATTTTTGCATGTGATTTCAATTGTTTGATCATTTTTGATCATCTTGTGATTATGATTGTTTTTTTACTATCGTATGTACCTAATCATAGTTCTAGATTATGATTAGAATAGGTCCCTAAAGTCTGAGGTTCCTCGAGACATGAAGATGATAGAATGTCGATGTCTTATCTAATAGTAGTTTTGTACCATTTACTCCTGATACATGTTTCAGGTCATTTTGTGTTGTATAAACACCCAACAAATTATGGGTTCTTTCATTTTATTTTCTTTCAATTTTAGGATTGCATGTTAGATTCATCGCTTTCCTAAAACTGTTTACTTGGATGTTTACTTATTGTCTTGTTGTTAAATTTCAATTGTGTGCTTTCTTTTCCTTTTATAGAAAATAGAATTGTATGAACGCAATCATCCACACATGATCATTTAGTTAGTGTAATTGACCCTAAAAAGTAGAAAAAGATATGCATGATCACCTTAGGAAACACGACAAATCATTACATACCAAAAGAGTGATGATAGAAATATTAGCATAATCCAATTCTCTAAACTTAGAATTTCTAGTTATGTAAAAATCAAGAGCTTACTCTTAACCCTTGATTGGATTTTCTAGTAGATCCTAAAAATGAGGCTGTGGTGACTCCCATCTTTTTAGGTTCTTTAAACAACTAGATAATAAATAAACTCATTGTAAGTGATGTTGACACCTAATTTTTAGTCGACGCATTGAAAAGGTAAAAAATCAAGATTTTGGTTTTCTGATCTTAATGGAGCCCGTCTCTCAATAAATAAATAAAATGCCGTTTTTCATTTTTTTTTTTTTTTGTATTATTGCTTTTAAGTAATATCCAATTCATTTTGAAAAATAAAACCCAAAAAGTCAAATGATTAATTTTCAAGTCGACTTTTTGTCAACCTTTAATCAAAAGTCAACTCTCGGGAAAAATTAGCTTTTCATCCAAAAAGATTCCATTTATCTTTAATTTCACTTTGGTCAAATCAATTTCTCAAAAAATTCAAAGATTTGACCAAAAATCAACATTTTAAAAAAGTCAACTATAGGATTGCCTTTTGATCAAATCTTTAATAAAAAAAGGCAAAAATAAAAAAATTCACAAAAATACTTCTTTTGGTGTCAATTTGATTTGTGCATAGAAAGTTTCACAAAATTTGATTAAGAACATTGTTTTCTGAATTTTTCAATTTTAGGTTCTAAGTGGACCAAAAATAAAATTACTTTTATTTTAGCCACAATTAGGTGTAGTTCATTTACAATGTTTGGTCTATGGACTATTTTGAATCTATTTATTCATTTCATTTTGCAAATTACAACATTGAAATGTAAGTCGTTATTTTGAGCCTAATTAGAGGATTAAAATCGATTCTTCACGACTCACATATAGACAATCATTTTCTGTTCACATTCTTAAGATAAGTCTGAAACTAGGGTCAATTTCAATAAATTCACATTAAAACTCTTTGATTTGAGGAATTTTACTCCCTCAAGCATAAGAAGATCAAGCAATTAAGTTTCAATTGAAAAAAATTCAAATTGACCCCTTGAAGGCTATGGATCAATTGCATGGACCTAGGTCCAATTTTAATATTGGATCCAAGTTCATTTTTGACCTAAGCTTGGGCACCTCAATTTAATGTCAATTGCAATATTAATTAGGGTGTGTTTGTTTCAATAGGGCAATTGCAATATGAGTAATTAGTTGAATAGGGCAATTGTAATATTAATTAGGTGCGTTTGTTTCATGAAAAACTTAATGATTAAGAAAAAT
Organism: Eucalyptus coolabah; assembly: GCA_014182585.1. Taxonomy (NCBI): domain Eukaryota; kingdom Viridiplantae; phylum Streptophyta; class Magnoliopsida; order Myrtales; family Myrtaceae; genus Eucalyptus; species Eucalyptus coolabah. The sequence goes on along the minus strand of CM024624.1, from coordinate 21,395,097 downwards.
ATTTTATTGAAAAATACTTTTCAGGAATACGATTAGTTTTCTTTTTTTTTTAGTATATATCATTGAAATAGTTCTTTCTTGTTTGGACCTCTTTGAAAAATGTTTTCTCTCAGATAAAAAAATTAAATTTTTAAATAATTTTAAAAAAAAATTCCTTTTTTTCTAAAAAAATTTCCTTTTTTTTCCTTCTCTCCTAGCCGTCTCTCCACCTAACCCATCGCCCCTTCCTCCTGTCCATCACCATCACCACCATCTTCGACAACCTCACCTCCCTCTGCAGTAATTCCGTCCACCCAAGCTCGATCAAGCTCTAAGTACAAGCGCAAGTTAGCAAGCCTTGACCATGCCCGAGGCGTAAGGGCACGCGTCGCAAACAAGAACTAACCGGGCTTACAAAGTGGGAGAAGGCCCGGCACACCGAGTAGAGAAGCATTAGAGCTCCCCAACGAGGCAAATAATGGTGAAGGGGAACTCGATGCGAACGGCAACAAACTAGAGCTTGCGTAGGTTGAGCCATTCCAAAGGGTGACAATTCTCCGAACGTGACCAACGACAACGTACCGAAGAGCATTGGCGCCGAAGTCGCCGGTGTGGAGCCGGATCCATTGGAGAATGAAGGTGCAAAAGATGCCAATGAAGAAGAAGAGAGGGAGTGAAGCCAACAAGAGTGCAGGAGAGGCTAGGGTTGGAGGAGGTGACGATGACGAAAGGGAGGGGGCGTAGGAGAAGGAGAGAGGGGAGGAGTTAGGGTTTACATTCACAGGCAAAGAAAGAATAGAGAATACAAGAAAAAAGAACAAAAAAGAAAAGAAAAGAAAAGATATAATAATAACAAATTCAAAATTTTTAATTAGAAATTTTTTTTTTTTTTTTTAATAATAAATTTTTCATTAAGCAAGGACCTTAAAACATTTTGGAATTTTTTTTTCAATTCTTTCAAAGGGGAAATCGTTTTTTGAATTTAAACTTTGGAAGGAAAACCTTTTCTGTTGACTAGGAAAATATTTTCCATTGACTCGTTTTCCTAAATAAACAAAAAGCTGGAAAATGAAGAAAGCATTTTCTCGGAAATTGTTTTTCGCAAAATAAACACACCCTTAGATTTAATTTCAATCAATTTGCAATTTTATCTAATAAATTGCAAAATTGTTCATTTTAGCCATTTAAGCTCAATCTTAAGTATCCATGATTTCGATTTATTATTTTTCATGACAATCACTCAATTAAGTCAATGGAGGACCCATAAGCTACATTTAATTGAATTAAATTGAGCAATTTCCTCTTAAATCGAGTAAGTTTTCTTCTCAAAAGACCAAATTGCATAAACTTTGAACCCATAAGAGCCATAAGTGTGTGAACCAATCGGAACTAGTTTGAATCGGTCAAAAACCGATCAAACCAATGTGAACCAGTCTGAATGGCTGCCGAGGGTTAACTGGTTTGGCTTCTTATTGGCTGTTTCTAGACCTCTCGACGATCAGTTTTGGGATTCTCACCATGCCAATTTCATTCCTAGGCCCTCAATTTCCCATAATTTTACAAATTAACCTTTGAATTCCGTAAATTTGCGATTTGACCCATAATTAGGTTTTTTTAGTGAAATCCTCAATTTTGACTCAGACTTTCACAAATGGGACCCATCCAATCGATTACTTGACACCTCCAAATGACAATTGAACTTTTAGAATCATATTTTCACCATTAGATTAGGATTTCGGCTTGTCGGTCCGTCGATCAAAATCAATCGATTTGGGAATGGTATAAATACATTTTCCCTTTAAAATGCAAGGGGGGCTCATTTATGTACTCTCTCTCTCTCTCTCTCTCTCTCTCTCTCTCTAGGCTCGCTAGCCTCACATCAACAACTTATCGGCTGCCATCTAGCCCCACAGCCACCTTCTCTTCGTCCTCAACTCCCTCGCAACTCTAGGGTGGCCAAACGGTGATCAAAACCAGTCCAATCTCCTCAGTTCCTCCACACACACGCCGAGTCGATCCGATTTGAACCGATGTCTTCCATTACCTGATCCGGCCACTGGCAGTGATCTAGTTGCCATCGAACCTCATTCAACCCATCCCCCAGGCCATCCCCGACCTAATCATGGTTGAGGCCTAACTAGTCGATCACCGGATTCTTTCCAATGGCCTCGATTCCCACCCCCCCGGCGGCGGTTCAAGGCCAATCATAATCAAATCGGTTTTGCTCTGGTGAATTGACAATCTAAACCGCCTTGATCGGCTTTCGCCTTGTCTTTATCATTTATATTTCCATTCTTTTTTCATATCTTTCTTTTCCTTTTCTCTGCGACTTTACTTTCTATTTCAAGTAGGTCTTTATTTCAGTGAGCTTGTCTCTTTTGTTGTTATTTTTGGTGTGGGGACCGTCATGACTGCCGAGACACAATACAGTACCGTCATGATGGCCTCTTCGGGGGATTCGGGCTCGTCCAACTCTTCCTCGTGGACGGGGAAGACTTCCTTCGAGGGGCTTTCAGCGCTGAGTTTCCAGACTAAGTGAGTTACAATACTCTGGGACTAAGAAGATCAGTTTATCCTTTTGCAATTTGATCTATTCCTTAGAGGTCAAATTGGGATTCGATCATGTTCTAGCAAGCTTGATTCATCTTATTGCACCCAAAATCGACGAATAACGCAAAAAGGTTCCCTAATCTCAAACTTAATGAAGCTAGATCAGATTCATCGGTCGGGACTAGGGTCCAACTTTAGGACTACATATTATTCTTAAATATGAGATCTAGAATGTTATGAGACGATTTTCTGTGTGTAGATGATCATCAATGATGAACTTGGGTTTAAACTTCTTATTGCACTTACATGAAGGCACTAAGGTGTGCGCGTGATAAGGTTTTAATATTATAGTGAGAGGCGAGAACATGCTAAGTTTTGACCACTTAAGGATGTTCATAAATCCTACCAAAAAGATATTATATGGAATGAATGGCAATAAACACTTTTCATTAAGATCTTGAAATCAAATTGTGATTACACGAGTAATGACACAAAAGACAAAAATGACAAATTAGACATACATTGTTAACCTTTTATTGCAACAACACCCATGCATATTTATTCATGCAATTAACATATCGAATGATGTCAAAATCATACATATCTTACATCAATAGAAAGCATATGACATGTGTTTCATTCTTCATGAAGGCCCTAAGGTCAAACAAGTTCAATTTCATGCGTAAATTTGTCTAAATCCACCTCGGATTAGTGTAGGGGCAAACAGACACATGCTCAGATTTAAGAGATTTTGACCTATTAAAACATGTCCAAAAATTCTGGAAAAAAAAAAAAAAATAGGAGGACATTCTCAAGACAATAAGAAATAAGTTTCATGAAGACAACCTCATCAAAAAAATCATCGTAAAAGTTAGAACAAAAATAGTAAAAGAGCTAAGGCAGACTAAAGTCAGAACCTTAAGAACACAAAAAAATCTACAGAAATTGAGTAGATTATAACATGTTTTTCAAGAGCTAAATGTTGCTCAATTGGAACGTGTGACCTTTCAATTCGAAGCTCATAAAGTCTACTTTCTACGTCTAGAAGAGCTCAAACCGAAATGAGGCCATCTAAGACCTCGTTTTACCCAAAAACATTGAGCATGTTACAGAAGCATGAAAATGTAGAGATTAAATTTGTTTGGGTCTTTTAGAGACTAAATTTCACGTTAGTGCCTTCTTGATATTTGAACTTCATGTTACAAGTTTTGTGTACATGTATGGTTCATCATATTCGAATGTCATCTTGCATATGGAATTTATGTTGCAAAAATGCTTGTTATACTTAGAAACTTTCAAGCAAGTTATTATGAATCTTGAATCATCTTGTATTGTCATTAGATTATGACATTTTAGCATGCCAATTTGGGATTAGATGATTACCCAAATTTCTTGTTACATCTGATTCTAAGTTATATGTGAATTGTTCATGTCACTTGTGCATTACATAAATGTTTTTAGGTGTAATAATGCATGTCTATGTTCTAGTTTGTAATTTCTTATATGCACACCTTTAGAAATCTCTGTCTTAGAGCACCAAGTTGACCTTAATTTGACCTGAACCCTTCTACGAAGTTGTCAAGCATAGCTGGAGCTTTCGAATGCCGCTAATATCATGCAAATTTCTCATTGGTAGGTTCATTTTCCATTTTTCCTAAACTAGACTAGAATTTAGACTTAGTGTCAAATTCAAACCCCTATTTTTACCTTGGTTTAGACAGACCTTTGCCATTTTTGCACCTTTTTTGTAAGGATTCTTGACTTAGACCCTTAGCAAAGTTTGTTTGTTACCGTTTCATATGTATTGTGACAAAATTTCATGATTTTTAGACTTCATTTAGTAGAATAAACCTTGGTTGCAATGACTTGATGTCCTGCTGGCAATTTCTTGATTCATTGTTGCTCATTGTTTGATTTTTATAAATTCACGCTTAGCTCTTATAGGGAAAATTTCTCATGAAAGTTGTTTTATATCATGTTACACATGTTAGGAAATTTTTCCATAGTCAAATCATCAATGGGTACTGCTCAATTTTGCTAATTTGTTGTGATTGATATGAAATTTCCTATTATGAACCTTTAGTTGTGATTGCTTGGATAGGTTTTTTTTAGATTAGCTTGTGTAAGGCATTAGGACATACCCTCTTCATGAAAATTACTTCGAATCCTTTAATCTTTCTTGTCAAAAGATATTTAACAAATGGATTCTTCAAATTATATCTTAAAACACTTTAGTACATGTGATGTTTCCAAAAGCAAACCTTTTGAAATTCATTTTTCAATACTTGATTTGACATTGTGAAAGTCATAGTTTGAATCTTATTTAAAATATATACAATGCTTGTGAGTGCATTTATGTGAGTCTCGAGTTAGCCTTAGCAATTAAATGCATTCAATAACTAAATATGTCACTTTGTTACATAAAACCTTATTTTCTATTATTGATGATTTCAAATTCATATTTGAAACATCACATGTACCACTTTTATGCATGCACATAACCACACCATTCATTAAAAATGCTTGTGTTTGCAATTGGCACATGCTTTGGAATAAGGCCTCAAAGGCCTACTTGTGTGTTTAATTCATGCTCATGCATGTGATTGTTAGATGTATGTTAGGGGCGATGCGCAATATCGAAGGAAAGTCATGGGGAATCACCTAGAACATCTCTTTAGGGGCTTAGTGTTATTGGCCATGTGACAACACAAGTGGTTAATAATAGCTATAAGTCATAAAATGAATTGGCTAGGTGTCTAGAGAGACCCATACATGAATTGCAAAAGCCGATATTGAGGCCCAAATTTGGTTGATTTTGAATTCCACTTCAATTGATTGATCATTCTTGATCTTGAGTTGTGCTTTCGATTGTTTGGTTGTGCATGATTCTCTATTTCCTTTGCATGTACCTAGCCTAGATTTAGGTTAGAAATTGTTGACACCTCAATTTTAATTAGGTTAATTTTCTTTTATTAAGTTTTTATTTTATTTTGTCATTTCGGATAATAAATAAACAAATAACAAATAAAAACAACAAAACAAAGAAAAAAAAACAAAAAGTAAAAAAAGTAAGAAAAGCAAAAAGCAAAAGCTGCAGCCCACCCCCACTTTCTTCACGTGGGCTCGCACGATCTGCCCCCCTTTTTTTCCTTCTTCTTCCCTCTTCTTCTTCTTCTTCCTCCTATCTTCTTCTTCCTCATCCGCCTCTGTGCATCACGCGCGGCGGCCGGCGACGCGCTCAAGGGTAGCCTACGGTAGAGAGGCATGGAGGTAGGCCGCCGAAGGGGAGGGCGACGCACATGCGCCTTCAATGCGGGCCTTTAATGCTGAGAAGAGACGTCGGTTCAGCCAAGAAGTTCCGGTCGGCGTGCGAGAGCTGACGGTTGAACCTCTGTCGACCGGCCTGCTCCTCGCCTATAAATAGAGGAGCACCTCCGTCGACGAGAGGGCATCGCAAGCTTGGAGATCTTCCCACTGAGAGACTTCGGGGGAGGAATCGACGAGCGAGTGAGAGAGAGCTCGAGTTGTGAGCTCAGCCCACCCTCCACCGAGAGACTTCGGGGAAGGCCGGCGGCGAACAACTTCGAGAGGGTCAGATCCGGCCGGTGGAGGCTCGGATCTGGCCTGAGTGAGAGGAATCGGAGGAGGGAAGGTCGGATTCAGGGAGAAAGGAGCTGCCGTAGACGCTGCCCGACGCCGTGCCGCGATTGACCCACCAGCGCCACACCGGATCTGAGAGTCGAGGGACTGCCGTCGCTGTCCTGTCGTCGTCACCACCACCATTTGCCGCCACCAGGTATCCGCCGCCTCCGGTTGCATAGCCATCGTCGCACCCCCCTCTCTCGAAACCCATCCATCCCCGGATTTCGAACTCAGTAAATCGAGGGCCTTCGTCGCGTCTCTTAACGCGCGCCACGGGCCCCGTCATCGATCCCGTTGAGTGGCCAGCTGCCGGCTGCGATGTTGCCGCCGTCGGACGCCGGGCTGCTGTCCGTCGGACCCCCTCCGTCCTTCATCAACGCCGCGAATCGCCAAACTCGTGAACTCCAGAAATCCGGGTCGACGAAGGGGAAAGCGGGTCGGTCGGGCGGATTTGGGCTGGCGTCCGGGTAGGGTTCCGCGAGCCGGGTCGCGGTTGTGAGCTGGGTCAGAGAGTGGGTCGGTCCAGGTCGTGACCGGGTAGGGTTTCCACTTAGGGCTGATTTCATTCGCGTGGGCCGGGTGGTTGTTGGGCTGAATTCTTCTTAGTGAAAATGGGCCAAAATCGGTTTGGGCCTTGTTTAAAAAAAAAAAAAAGAAAGAAAAAATCTGAGTCGGGCCCGCATTGCGGGCCCGTCCCTCGTTCGGATCGCCGGCCCGGGTCGACCCAACCCGCGGATCCGACCGGGTCAGCTTTATATTATTTTCAATAAATAAATAAATAATAAATATTTTATTTTGAAAATTGAAAAATCAAAAAATGACAAAATCCGAGTCGGCGACCCGAGTCGGACCCAACCCAAGGATCCGACCCGGTTCGTTTTTAAGCATTATAATATAATATAATATTTTAAAAATATAAAAATTAATTAATTTTCCGAAAATATCAAAAAAATATTTATTTTCCAAAAATGCCAAAAATCCAAAAATGCCAAAAATCCAAAAAAGCCAAAAATTCATGAAAAAGTCAAAAAAATTCAGAAAAAGCCAAAAAGACTTGTATTTTTCCAAAAATATCCAAAAATCCTTTTGTGTCCAAAAAAATTAGAAAATGACTCAAGAAATGTTTTTCCTCCCAAAATGCATGGAAAATCCCTTGAACATCCAAAAACCTCAGGGTTTAAACAAGATTAGGTACCAAAGGGCATTAGTGATTAACTAGTGTAATCAAGTCCCCGATCCTAATTTCTCTGGTTGCGCAGGAGTGAGTATTTCTCCCGATACTTCACTTGGGTTTCTAATCAACCTACCCCAAATCGATTAGTGGCGACTCCATTTCGAAAATCAGCTTGCAGGTTAAAAAAAACATGAACCATTAAGTCGTGAATTGGTGGACTTGGGAGAGTCCGGGCATAATTAATTTCAGCCGAGCCATTAGCCTCCTTAGGCGCTCGTACCCAATTACGGGCGCCGAAAAAAAGAGGTCGCGATAGTTTGGCGACTCCGCTGGGGACTTTGAGGACTTAGGCCATTTAATCTTTATTTAAACGCTTTGCTGACTTGGGTTTCTTTTTTTTTTTTTTGTGCAGGGTAATAGCTTAAAGTTTTTATTCTGTCAAAATAAAATGTTTTGTGATTATAAACTGCTGTGCATGCTTTACTGTTTTAAACACTACACATGGCACACACAACCCGGCCGTCGGACCTGGGCCGCCATAGGATTTCTAGGATGGTGTTAAGAAATATACGACCTCGAACGCGAGACTGCGATGTAGAGGTTGCCTTTCTTTTCCCCGAATTTCTTAGCCGAGGTTAGGAGGGTATGCTGCTAACGTGAGACTGCGATGGGCGGATACCTTTTTAATTTCATCAAGCCTTCGAGTTAAAAATCGAGCCGCACATCCCATGCGCATGTCTTTGTGCTTGCCATTTTTCTTTAAAAGCAAAGTGATTTCTTTACTTTTACTTAGGCTCCGTTCGTTTCACGGAAAATATCATGTTTCCGGAAAACATTTTCCTGGAAGTCATTTTCCGAAAATGACTCTATTTTCCGGTGTTCGGCCAACATCTAAAATTTGAGTGGAAAATATTTTTCACTGTTCGTTAGCTCAAACATTTTCCTGAAAAAAATTATCAAAAATTGAATTTTAATATTTTTAATTGACCCAAAAATTTATTTTATTTATTTATATATTTTTAAAATGATTTTTTTAATTATTTATATTTTTAAAATAGAAATTTTTATTATTTATTATTTCTTTTTTTTTTTTCCTTCCTCCTTCCGTCTCCTTCTTCCTCCCGATTCCTCCCGTCTCCGGCTAGGGTTCCGGCAAGGGCACTTAGGGAGCGGCGCTACTGGCGGCACAAAGAACAGGGGGTTCGGGGGGTCGGCGCGACGGCGGCACGGCGAGAGAATCGGATCGGGCGCGGGCTCCTGTGGATCGTCACTCGGGTGGCGCAAATCGCTCGGCCAGTCGGGCGGTAGCTTGCGTCGCAGGTGGCCGCGACCGTGCACGGGCGGCATAGGGCGGCGGCGCATGGAGGCGGGCGTCACGGTGGGACGGGACGCCGGATCTCGGAGCGATCTCTGCTGCGGAGGAGGAGATCGGAGGCGCGAGCTTCGAGCCACCGGGAAGCGGAGCGCGGCGGTGGCGGCGCGCCCGGCCGAAGCAGGCGGGTAGGAGCGGCCGGGAGGGCGGAGGCTGGTCCCGAAGAAGGATGTCGTCGAAGCCGACTTCGCACGAGGAGAGCAAGAGAGAGAGAGAGGGAACGAGAAAGGAAAGAGAGAAGAGGCGAGTCGTGGAAAATGTTTTCCTCTTTTCAAAAGAGGAAAACATTTTCCAAGCCACAAAGAAGAAATTTTCTGGTCAACGGAAAATGTTTTCCTTGACCGCGATTTTCCGTCCATCCGAACACCGGAAAATATGGAAAATATTTTCCTGGAAGTTATTTTCTGCGAAACGAACGGAGCCTTAGTCTTTTTATTTGGCCCATGGCAATGTAGGATAAACTTTTCAAGTCTCAGTTTATATGTGATGGGGAAAGACGATATCCAGTTCATTCCTCGCTCCCAAGGCGGAGCTCTTCGGATGGTGGGGTCAATTAGATCGGTTGCCCAGAGCGCATGAAGGCCAAAATTGGTCATCTCCTATCGTTGATCCAAATCACTGTTCGTCCCCGAAGTCATACAAGCCATGGCACATTTTTGGTGCCCGAAGACAATTACTTTTATATTCGGTAGGTTTGAGCTAACCCCAACCCCGGAAGAATACAAGATCATCACTGGAATGCCTTTTGAGAAAAAGCTTGTCAAGCCATTGATAAGCGCCCTCCCATGGCGCAAGTTAGCACGAATTTTAGGAGCTGAAATCCATGTCATGAGACAAATTCTTGAAGACAACCATAATACCTGTCCACTAGAATTTATGAATGCCTGTTTCCAAAATTAGTCTATGACCCAAAAAAGTGAGATTTTCCTCCTAGCCTTTTTTTTCGGACTCATCATCTTCCCCATCAAAGAAATGCCATAACTCCCAAGATGGCATGGATAGTTGATCAAATCTTAAGAGGGGGGAATTATGTCAACATGATTTTAACTGAAACATTCTTGTTTCTTAATCGTTTAAAGACAACTCAAAGAAAATCATGCGAGCCTCTCTTGAAATTTTACAAGTCTGGTTCTTTTCTCACCTAAGCGAATTTCGAGACTTCATGCGATCGCCTGAAACAAATGCTTTTGAAAATCCATTACAAAAATTTATGGTTTTAGGACCGCACATTCCCAATCAAAGCTGTTTAAATTGGGTAAGCTTTCTAAGAAACCCAGCTCCTGAGGCATTCCAATGGTGTGCTGGTTGGTTCCATGAAAAAAGGGCTCGCTTTGCTTACATGCGCACCCGCCCAATTCCGTTGCTCGGTCTCACCGGCGCCATTCCCTACTACCCGTATCGGGTAGCACGACAATATGGAGCCCTTTAGGAGATCCCACCGCCTTTCAAGATGATGGTCCCTCCAGTTCTTTTCAACACAAGCCGTGACTATGAATTTGAAATTTCTACCGCCGAGGAAACCCGGGAAAAGTGCCATCGTAAAAGGATTGTGATACCCGAAGGGCTTGAGGGAGAAGAGAAAGCCCACCACGCCTCCATGTCCTACATCCACAACCCTTGTATCCCGACAAGATGGAAGCCATTAGTCCCTCACTCGCGGCGAGAGCAACCAGCACGAGCAAGCGAGCTCATGGGGAGAGATTTGGGAATGGATCAATGCACACCTTAGAACCAGTTCAAGGAAGTAGGCGTCATCGCAAGAACAAGGCTCCCGTCACATATAAATCATGTGCCCTTTAGTGTAAATAGTGTGAAAGTTTTGTCCCATTGTTTAGGGACTCTTGTTTAATATCTAGTATCTCATCCTGTCTTTTCGGTTTCAAGTTCTAGATGTCGGAAGTCTCGCAGTCTATGAAATCCTCTTTTGATGAATAAAAAACGCTTAGACCATTGCCATGGGTCAATCTTTGTTTACTTTCGTGCTCATTCATTGTTTTCATAACAAACAGGTAATTATGAATCGCCACCACCAATCGCCCGTGATTGGCCTCATGCTATAGGACCCGATCAGAATGATATACAAAATCGTCTCATTAACATTGAAGACGGCGTAGGACAGATATCCATTGTCCTTCAACAACTCTCGAGACAAATGAAATCCGCTCAAGCCGAGCCCAACTCTATAGTTGCCTCAAACACCGTCATGATGCTCGCAAATTTGCCGAAAAATAGCCAGCACCATAGACAATTTGAAAAAATCATGAAAAAAGTTAAACCAAATGGGAGCGTAATCCCATGGACCTGTCCAATTACACCGGCATTGAGATCCCCGAAAAACTCAAAGCACCTGAATGCGAAAGGTATGCCGATACCTCCCGCTCAGAGACTTACTTGCAGGCCTACTTGGTCCGAAGGATGATTCAATCGTACCAATCAAACTTGACTGGCCCTGCCTTGCGATGGTACATTGTCGGGAAGATTAGTCCCCTTAAAACCCGGAGGGAACTAATTCATGTTTTTCACCAAGAGTATGATATTGACATCACCCCTGACATCACCTTGCCCTATGAAGAGCCAATGATCGCGGAGCACGAGGAGCTGTTAGTCGCTAAAATAGGGAAGGAACATGTCAATGAAGCCTTGCATAATAAATGGGCAGTTGAGCAAAGCATCCTCGTTCTTGGAAAATTTCCCACTAGGAAAGGCAAGGAGCCTTTGTACGAGGTCAAAGACACAGAGTCTGTTCAAGAGTGGGGCACAACTGGACAACTCCCCAAGCTTACTCCAAGAGTTAGGGTCCAAAGAATACCAACCCCTATCAACCTGGAAAGTGAATCAGACAGTGAAACTCTAATGTCTCTCGCTTCCCTTGACGTAATCAAGTTAGCAAAACGAAGGGCCTTACTCAAAAGGTCCGGACCAAAAGCCAAGAAAAGAAAGCCCAAGCAGATAGATTCAGCATCTACCGACGAGCCACCGCACCAAAGCTTTGAACATTCCCAAGAATACAACTTTGAGGGCCACCATCCTCTATAGTACAATCCTGAAGACTTCCCGGCCCTAAAATACAATCCCAAGGACTTCCAGCATTATTTTGATAATGAAACTGACGATTCATCGTATAACTGTTTCATACTCTTATCCGGGGATGAAGGTCCGTCCAAAGAGGAAGCATACGTCTTTATCCGCTACGATCCTAACGAAGTACTAAGCTCGTCCTCTAACCATGAGGATAGCTTCAATACTTCATCCTTATTCGGAAATTTTGACCAAGAAGAAAGCAATGGGGTAATCTCGGTAGAATCCAACTTTCCTGAAACAGATAAATTCACCACTACAACGAATATGCAGTGGGAAAACCAGTGGCCTAACCAAGATACATCAAGCCCGTCTTGCGCTCATAGGATCACGACCCCTGGAGAAATGTGGGTACCTAATCTCCACAAGTATAACGGCACGACTTGCCCCGTGGCCCACTTGCAGTACCTCCATGTTGAAATGAGTCGGTACTATGGCCCAATGTCATTCACAACTCAGGCCTTCCAAGAGAGTCTTACGGGATCTGCATTACAATGGTTCATCACAGCGAGATATCTACCTTATGAGAGATTGGAATGAGCTGTCTTCGCATTCCCGCTTCGAGATCAAAGCGATTGGGACTGAAGCGCCTTGTCAGAATTTGGTTCACTTCAGAAGAAGACCAATGGAGGATTTTCGAGTATATGCGAGGAGGTGGGAGGCTTTTATGATGCAAACTTACCCTCAACTGGCTGAAGAAGAAATGATAAAGTTGTTCATAGGGGCTTTACCTCGCAAGCATCGCTGTTGGTTGCATGGGTTGCATTTCCGTAGCTTCAATGAAGTGGTCCTCTCATGCGAATACTTCGAGTCTACACGGAGACGAGGAACTCAAAGGCGCTTGATTTCAAAACCAGCACTATCAAAGTGCTCCTTTTCATAGGAGTTTTCATGGGTGTTGCTTGTTTTTATAATTTCATGTTTCTTATCATGTCTAGTGTGCTACTGTTGTATTTTCCATTTCAGCAATCTAATGTACAGTTCTAATATTTTGTTTTGAAAGCATGAGGCGGTATCCCAAACCGGCCCAAGTGATGTTATCCAACCATGAAAAGAAAATATCGTCCAAGGAGAATATTGAGGGCTGGGCTTCCTCATGCTTTTTCTCCCCCAAAGACGTATTTTGAAAATAAAAAATATTTCATCACCTGAAAGTTTTTGTTAAAACAAGATGATAAATTTAATCATGTTTGTCTTTCGACTCGTTCACTTCATGTCTCGAAGATCATTCCCGTCCCTTTTGACTTAGTGTGACCGGGGGCATTTGAAGCAAGCACATCAGGTGAACTCGCCAAATTCAAAGACACCCTGCCAAGAAAACAGGGGCAAATAGAAAGGAGCATCCCGTTTCAAAAAAAGGGTAAGTTTTATTCCCTTAACATAATATTGAGAATGACAACCCCTCTTTTCTATTTACAGGGATACAAAAAGTGAGACGTAATAGGTACAGGCATAGAGTTGAGATCGAAGCATCCATGACATGCCTCACTCCCGCCTTGACTCCATCCTAAGCCAAAGGACTATCTCGTCGCACGACGCGCCCAAACGGCTAGATGTTACAGTATCAACTACAACATAAGGAAGGAGTTCCTCCTCTTCCTTTTAAGTGATTACTGTCAACAGGGAGAAAATCTAGATAGTCAAGGCGATCTATAGCCCCACACCCTGGACAATGACTTTGGAATTTAGAAGCTTCACTCCAAACGCATGCTCTCCCAAGAAGTAATTGCCATAAGAGAATTGGAGATTTTGATTGTCCATCTCGAGATTCCATAGAAGCTTGAGGTACATGACTTTGCCCAATGGCCATATAGTCAAAGACAGAAGAAAAATTCCGCAGAAGGAAGGCGTTGAAGATAAATCGACAAACCATCAATCATACATACATGGCCATGAGTGAGGAAGGCCAATCGAAAGAAATGTCAAATTGTGCCAAGACGAAAAGGCTGTCATCGACATTCAAATGTCCCTAGGAGTCAGCAAATACAAACTTTAGAGAAGAGTAATTTGGTATCGTTTCCAATACTCTCAGTGTCTCGAACTCACTTTTGACATTTTTCTCCTATTGACAGGAAGCATAGGATTCAAGAAGCAAGCTTAATGATTAATTTGGACAAATCAAATTACCCATATCGATTTACCTAACTTGGTATGAAAGGACGTGACGTCCAGAACCGAGTCGGTTAAATGAAAAAGCAGCGCCCTATGAACACCGTCGGCGCCTTTAGCCGAGTGGTATCCGGGAAGAAGCGAAAGGTCCGAAGTCGGGGTTCGAATCCCGACGCGGCGCTTAGCCGCTTGGTAAAAAAATAAAAAATTTTGCTTCCCTTGCACTTGCAAAATTACGAGAGAACAGGTGACCTAACGAAGCAAAAGACATAGGACTTCGTGTCCCACTTGCACTTCAAGTCCATCCAATCATCTCGCGAACCAAGTGAAGGGAAACATTGGGAATCAAAAACCGAACTTGATGGTCAATGTTGGCCAAGCGAGGTTCATGGAAATGACCCGCATCAAATTCACCCGGCTTCGTGTAAAAGGACGCGTCATCCAGAGCCAATTCGAGAATAATCGACCTAACAAAGCAAGGGACATAGGACTTCGTGTCCCCCTCTCACTTCGTGGATCACCCAATCGTCGGCAAACCAAAGTGAAGGGTAAAGTTGTATCGCTTCCAATTATTCGACTCTTAAAAGAGTTCATGACTAACACATCCCCTCTTGTTTGTTGCAGGATCACCTGACTGTCAAAAACAAAGATAATAAATCAATGAGAGGCATGACAAACTCTCCTAAGCGAGATAGCATCCTGAGTAATTACCAAAGCAAATGATAGAGATCCTTCAGCCTCAACTCACATTTGATTTTGGCCAGACTAATTGATCTATTTGTACATCTTCCCTTCTGCAGGGGCAAAAGCAGAAAGGCCCATCAAATCCATGATCAGATCCCCAACCCTAGCTGATCCTTCTTATGTCATGTCCCTACTTAATAAGGACAACCATCGACACCCATTTGCAAATAACCCTTTTGATGTTCAAAATTTAACATATTTGGAAACACCATTATGTTAGCCCCTAAAGTTGTCAATAGGGACTTTTTGAGTCAAAACCATTCACTTGTTTTGAAGAATTCAAACTCCATCATATTCGAAATGTTGCATGTCGTTTCCGGATGAATTCTCGCATGATGATTTTGCCTGTCTAAGTCACTCGATTCCACCGAGGATTATTAAAATAGACAGCTAAGTGAAGAATACAAGATTAAATTGAGCATGCTGCATGAGGTGCGTCGAGAATGATGAAAGGCAAGCCATATCCTACACACAGTCCCCTATCTATACACTTGTGAGATGAGTGGAGAAGATTCCATGATTTAACGGGGTAAAGAGTTCTCTCGCGAATGGTACGATAACCAAAGCAGTGAGAGGCATCTCATTGCTCACCCCTTTGAGCTCCTTACACTGGTGAAATTTCTGTCCTACCCCCACAAAGAACCACCCCACACTGGGGCAGATCGAAGGCGAAACAGCATCACTAGGTGAGAAGAGAGATAGAAATTTTCTTGCTTGCACTTGTATCAATCTTTGAGTGTCTTTATTACATATGAACACTCGCGTTAATTTAAGTGCCCAAGAGTCATGAAGAGCAATTCTTTATTTACGCACTTGTATCCATTGTACAACTCAATTGAGTCTGTAAATCCACCCTCACATTAAGGCAAAGCAAAAGCCACTGTTGTTTGAGCAACATAATCAAGAGTGCCAACAAAAGATGAAGACTCCATAGTCTAACAAAGGTGTTTGCTTGAACTCGCTAAGATCGATTCCTCAAGCAACAAGAGTAAAAACTGGGGCATAAAAAAAGTAGTGTACCTGGTAAAAGCAAGGTCAATGCCCATGAATGAAAAATTGAGATGAGAAATTAGGCATGAAAAAAGCAGTGTGCCTGGTAAAAGCAAGGCCAATGCCTCGTACAAAAATACAGCCATTTGTATTCCCAAGAAAAATTGTTGTTCAACCTCCATCTCGACCGAAGAAAGACTAGTGACAAATGCCAAGACAATCACCAACTCACCCTCCTACATGTGAGCCAAGACTACGTTTACATTCCCATTGGAAAAGTCTCTTCAGACTAGGGGTACTTCAATTAACGTAGGATTTCATGTGTACATAAGCATCGCTCAAAGAAGTACGAGCAAGATTACTCTATCTCTTTTCGCAGGGTTCTTGACTTGAAAATCCGGAGATGATCGTGCAGCATTTTTGTCCATCGGCTTCGACCTCGATGGTCCCATTTGATGAGACGTTGACCAAGTCCTCATCGCAATTTCAACAAAGACCTCTCACATTGGTAAAGTCGTACTGTTTACGAGAATATTCGGACCCTTGCCGACATGATGACAAAGTGAGATAGTGTGGTCCTTATAAATCCCGCATCAATGGTCGGGATAGCCTTCTCCATGAGAGTGAGTGAAAAGTCCTTTCAGATCGAAAGTCCTCATTTGGCATGCTCAAAGCATCTATATTCCAAATAAAGGTTGTCTTTCAAAATCTTCCCCAGTGGGACTCAAATGATGCAAAACTGACAAAATTGTCATGCATGAATCTCATTTGAACTCATGAATTTACAACACATACAATCATGTGTGTATATTGTGCAAATAGCAAACATACTCTCAGAGATCAGAGATATTGCCAGGTAAGCATATTCCTATCCCCTTGTCTTTGAGTACCCACCACTTGCCGGGTACTCCCTCTTAACGACACTCGACCTGTCCGAGTTGTCCTCAGAGTATTGATACTTGCGACTGTCCAGGTATCCCTTTATTTTTAGGTACCTCCCACTATCTAGGTACCCTCCTATCGACACTCGACCTGTTCGAGTCATCTTTGGAATTTAGACGCTTGAGACAAACCAAGTATCCCATCATCCATGAGTGTTCATCATCATCTGGGTACTCCCTCTTATCGACACTCGACCTGTTCGAGTTGTCCCTAGAGTATTGATACTTGCAACTGTCTAAGTATCTCATTGACTTTGAGTACCGGCCACCGTTCGGATACTCCCTTTTCCTGACACTCAACCTATTCGAGTTGTCCCCGAATATTGATACTTGTGACTGACCAAGTATCCCTTTATCATTGAATACCTACTGCTGTCTAGGTATCCCTACTGTTTTTGAGTACCGGCCACCGTTCGGATACTCCCTTTTCCTGACACTAAACCTATTCGAGTTGTCCCCAGAATATTGATACTTGTGACTGACCAAGTATCCCTTTATCATTGAATACCTACTGCTGTCTAGGTATCCCTACTGTTTTTTAGTACCGGCCACCGTTCGGATACTCCCTTTTCTTAACACTCGACCTATTCGAGTTGTTCTCAGAGTATTGATACTTGTGACTGACCAAGTATCCCTTTATCATTGAATACCCACTGCTGTCTAGGTATCCTTATTGTCTTTGAGTACCGGCCACCGTTTGGATACTCCCTTTTCCTGACACCTGACCTATTCGAGTTGTCCCCAGAGTATCGATACTAGTGACTGATCAAATATCCCTTTATCGTTGAATACCTACCGCTGTCTAGGTATCCCCATATCATCAAGTACCCACTACCGTCCCGGTATGTTTTCTAACACTTGGACCAACCTGAGTGGTCCCAGATCATATCATTAAATACTTGTGTTCATCCAAGCATTCGAGTACTTTGTACACCTGCGGTTACCCAAGTGTTTCAGCCCTTTTGAATGCCTGCGATCATCCAGGAGGTGAGAGACCTTCACGAATATCCAAGGTACGTCCTCGATATTTCCAATTACCAGGAGGTGAGAGACCTTCATGAACACGCGAGGCACGTCCTCGATATTCCAGCTACCAGGAGGTGAGGGACCTTCACGAATATGCGAGATCCATCCTCAATATTCCCACTACCATGAGGTGAAAGACCTTCACGAATATCCCAGGTATGCCCTCGATATTTCCCAATTGCCAGGAGGTGGGACACCTTCACAAATATCCAAGGTATGTTCTCAGTATTTTCAATTATCAAGTACTCCTTCGATACTTGTGATCATCCAAGTATTCCCCAAAAAGTTTGTATCTGTGATCGTCTAGGTACGCCTTCGATACTTGTGATCATCCAGGTATCCCCAAAGAGTTTGTACCTGTGATCATCCAGGTACCCCTTCGATACTTGTGATCATCCAAGTATCCCCCAAGAGTTTGTACCTGTGATCGTCCAGGTACCCCTTCGATACTTATGAATATCTAGGTACTCTTTCAATGCTTGTGAATGTCCAGGCACCCCTAACAAATCGATGCCCTAAGAAAGGTCAGTGCATCCTCCCGAGAAAGGTCGGATTCCAACTAGTGTCTTTGATAGAAGACAGGACACCCCGCAAATCAATACCTCCCGAGAAAGGTCGGCGCATCCTCCCGAGAAAGGTCGGGTTCCTACCAGTGTCTTTGACAAAAGTTAGACACCCCAACAAATATGATGCCCTGAGAAAGGTCGGCGCATCTCCCGAGAAAGGTCGGGTACCAACTGGTGTCCTCGATACAGATCAGGCACCCACAAACAGATGCCCTAAGAAAGGTCGGCGCATCTCTCGTCAAGGCGACCGAAGAAAGGTTCGGGTCCTAGACAAACAACTTATTGCTCTAACAGGCGATCGAAGAAAGGTTCGGGTCCTGGAAAAGCAATTCTCCGTCAAGGTGACCGAAGAAAGGTTCGGGTCCTAGACAAAACAACTATTGATTGTTTTAACAAAGCGACCGAAGAATGGTTCGGGTCCCGGAAGAGCGATCTCCGTCAAGGCGACCAAGAAAGGTTCGGGTCCTAGACACACCATTGATTGTTTTAATAGGCAACCGAAGAATGGTTCGGGTCCTGGAAAAGCAGTTCCCCATCAAGGCGACCGAAGAAAGGTTCGGGTCCTAGACAAACCAACTCATTGCTCCAACAGACGACCGAAGAATGGTTCGGGTCCTAGAGGAGCAATTTCCCGTCAAGGCGACCGAAGAAAGGTTTGGGTCCTAGACAAATCATTGATTGTTTTAACAGGCAACCGAAGAATAGTTCGAGCCTTGGAAAAGCAACCCCTTCATATCACCAGGTAAGATGACGCCTTGATACTTGCCAAACTCGGGGTTCACACCCTATCTCACTCATTCCCGGTAAGTAACTATAGGTATCTTCTTATCTGTCTTAGTATATGTAAAGTTATATTGCTCTTTTTCCGCATAGAATAATAGGTCCCAAATAAAATATAATCTACTACGCATGCATAGGTAAAATTGAGGCATCGCCCGTCTTTGAATGCAACCTCTCGCAAGCTCACCTTCAAAGAGGGGCAGCTGTGACACCTCAATTTTAATTAGGTTAATTTTCTTTTATTAAGTTTTTATTTTATTTTGTCATTTCGGATAATAAATAAACAAATAACAAATAAAAACAACAAAACAAAGAAAAAAACAAAAAATAAAAAAAGCAAGAAAAGCAAAAAGCAAAAGCTGCAGCCCACCCCCACTTTCTTCACGTGGGCTCGCACGATCTACCCCCCCCCCTTTTTTTCTCCTTCTTCTTCCCTCTTCTTCTTCTTCCTCATCCGCCTCTGTGCATCACACACGGCGGCCGGCGACGCGTTCAAGGGTAGCCTACGGTAGAGAGGCACGGAGGTAGGCCGCCGAAGGGGAGGGCGACGCATATGCGCCTTCAATGCGGGCCTTTAATGCTGAGAAGAGACGTCGGTTCAGCCGAGAAGTTCCGGTCGGCGTGCGAGAGCCGACGGCCGAACCTCCATCGACCGGCCTGCTACTCGCCTATAAATAGAGGAGCACCTCCATCGACGAGAGGGCATCGCAAGCTTGGAGATCTTCCCACCGAGAGACTTCGGGGAGGAATCAACGAGCGAGTGAGAGAGCTCAAGTTGTGAGCTCAGCCCACCCTCCACCGAGAGACATCGGGAAGGCCGGCGGCGAACAACTTCGAGAGGGTCAGATCCGGCCGTTGGAGGCTCGGATCTAGCCTGAGTGAGAGGAATCGGAGGAGGGAAGGTCGGATTCAGGGAGAAAGGAGCTGCCGTAGACGCTGCCCAACGCCGTGCCGCGATTGACCCACCAGCGCCACACCGGATCGAGAGTCGAGGGACTGCCGTCGCTGTCCCGTCGTCGTCACCACCACCATTTGCCGCCACCAGGTATCCGCCGCCTCCGGTTGCATAGCCATCGTCCGCACCCCCTCTCTCGAAACCCATCCATCCCCGGATTTCGAACTCAGAAATCGGGGCCTTCGTCGCGTCTCCTAACGCCGCGCCACGGGCCCGGTCGTCGATCCGGTTGAGTGGCCAGGGCTGCCGGCTGCGCCGTCGCCGTCGTCGGACCCCGGGCTGCTGTCCGTCGGACCCCCTTCGTCCCTCATCAACGCCGCGAATCGCCAAACTCGTGAACTCCAGAAATCCGAGTCGACGAAGGGGAAAGCGGGTCGGTCGGGCGGATTTGGGCTGGCGTCCGAGGGGTTCCGCGAGCCGGTCGCGGTTGTGAGCCGGGTCGGAGAGTGGGTCGGTCCAGTGTCGTGACCGGGTAGGGTTTCCACTTAGGGCTGATTTCATTCGCGTGGGCCGGGTGGTTGTTGGGCTGAATTCCTCTTAGTGAAAATGGGCCAAAATCGGTTTGGGCCTTGTTTAAAAAAAAAAAAAGAAAGAAAAAATCTGAGTCGGGCATAGCAACGCGGGGCCCGTCCTCGTCGGATGGCCAGCCCGGGTCGGACCCAACCCGCGGATCCAACCCGGTCAGTTTTATATTATTTTAAATAAATAAATAAATAATAAATATTTTATTTTGAAAATTGAAAAATCAAAAATGAAAAAAAAAATCCAGTCGGGCCCGCAACGCGGCCCAAATGGATGACCCGGGTCGGACCCAACCCAAGGATCCGACCGGTTCGTTTTTTAAGCATTATAATATAATATAATATTTTAAAATATAAAAATTAATTAATTTTCCGAAAATATCAAAAAAATATTTATTTTCCAAAAAATGCCAAAAATCCAAAAAATGCCAAAAATCCAAAAAAAAACCAAAAATTCATGAAAAAGTCAAAAAAATTCAGAAAAAGCCAAAAGACTTGTATTTTTCCAAAAAATACCCAAAATCCTTTGTGTCCAAAAAAAAAAATTAGAAAATGACTCAAGAAATGTTTTCCTCCCAAAAATACATGGAAAATCCCTTGAACATCCAAAAACCTCAGGATTTAAACAAGATTAGGTACCGAAAGGGCATTAGTGATTAACTAGTGTAATCAAGTCCCCGATCCTAATTTCTCTGGTTTGCGCAGAGTGAGTATTTCTCCCGATACTTCACTTGGGTTTCTAATCAACCTACCCCAAATCGATTAGTGGCGACTCCATTTCGAAAATCAGCTTGCAGGGTTAAAAAAACATGAACCATTAAGTCGTGAATTGGTGGACTTGGGAGAGTCCGGGCATAATTAATTTCAGCCGAGCCATTAGCCTCCTTAGGCGCTCGTACCCAATTACGGGCGCCGAAAAAAAAGAGGTCGCGACAGAAATAGATTAAGTCCCCAAGGTGGTGAATCATCAAGACTTGAAGATGGTGGAAGGTCAATGTATGTTCTGACCATACCTTTGTACCCATTTCCTTGACATATGTCTCGGGTTCTTTCATTTTCTATTCATTTTCTTTCCTTTTACTTCTTTTAAGTTTTAGGATTGCATGGTAGATTTACTACTTTTCTTGGTTGTTTACTTACCGTCTCATATTTTCAATAAAATGAGTGTTTTCTTTTCTTTCTTAGAAATAATAAAGCCTGAAAATGATCAACCATGCATGATTACTCAATTTAGGTTAAAAGACCCAAAAAAAAAAGATATACATGGACACCTTAGGTAAATATGACACACTTGTTAAATATCGAAAGGTTGCTTATAGAAATATTAGTGTAACTCGAGTCCCCAAATCTAGATATTTGGTTGCGTGGAAATCAAGGGACAACTCTTGACCTTCAATTGGGTTTCTAGCCGACCCCCCCAAAAACGAGGCTAGTGGCGACTCCCGTTTTATTTTTCTAGGTTGTCTTAAACAGCTAGATCGTTTAATGAACCCGTCCCGAGGGGCATGAACCTTAGGAAAAGGTTCGCAAGCCGTGATTTAACATACTTAAGATGGTGAAGTCAATAAGGATGAAGTGATACCATTTTTGGTGGATGTATATCTTGAGGATTATCATGATTGTAAAAACACCTTCAAGCTCACATTTAATTATGGTTTCTTGTCAACCTTAAAACCATTAATTAAGATGTGCTACGACATTGAGGTAGGGTCACGAGACCTTCCGCTGTCATGCAAGATATGAGCTTGGGAAAGCTCGTGACCATGTGTGAGGGAACTCACAAGAGGTTTGTCTCGAAAGGTAAGGTGATGACGCCTTTGTGGATGCAAACTGTGAGGAAACTTCTGTGATCAAGTACCCCTTAACCCAACCTTCCCCTAAGATTGGGTCGCAACAGGTGTTATGAATCTCAATGAGACTCACAATAGTTTTGCATAATCATTGTGGAAAGTTCCTAAAGGATGAAGTGATGCCATCTTTAGGGAAGAGAGTACTCTAGTGGAAAGGCTACTATGGTAAAGATATCCCGAAATTTGATATTCACACACGACCTCCTCTTTCAAAATGTGTTGCTCGTGTAAGTATGAATCACGACACTTTCCGCTATCATGCAAGGTACGAACTTGGGAAAGCTCACAATCATGTATGAGCAAACTCACAGCGATTTGTCCCAAAAGGTGAGGTGATGACGTTTCTTGCAATGCGAACCGTGAGGTTCGCCCAAGTGTATGAGCGCTCTTATGGTCAAGTACCCTTAAACCTAACCTTTTTCCCCTATCCCAAGGACCAACAGGGTTGGGTCACAACAATGATCTTTCATTTTCATTTGAATTTCTATCGGCCCCATTCAATCCGATCCAACCAACTTTGTATATCCTGCGCTTTTCTTCTGACTTCACGCTTATGGCTTGTCTCGTATGCATCCCCAGTAGTTGAGCGGGTGCTAATATGTATTAACATCAATTCTTCCACCTGTACTCACACAGAAATTCTCAACCTCAAAAGATGTTCTCTTGATGGCCAATTCATCTGAAAAAGTGAGACCAAATGAGTACTGAGAAGAAAATTTGTCCAATCTCATCTCAAGATCTCGACTGTTGTCTAAGAAGTCAAAGCATGCTTAAACTCAGGACACAATTTATTAGGAAAATACGATACAGTGAATCACTCACGGACATTACACATCAACTGCAGAGAATTAAGGACAGCAAATCAATATCTGACCTTGTCGAGCAAAGACACCACTAAAGGTTTTCATGTCTTAGGTCAGCCTCAAGGAAAGAGAAATATAGTCGTTAACAACAAGGAGTTAGGTCTTTAAAGTGTACATATCACCAACGATTTTATGCCAATAAAGCATTTTCAAGTAAAAATCTAAACCTTTCGCCAACCACCTCTGTGCCAGTGAAAGAAGAATTGATATTATGAACGGCAGCAGGACGAATAATGCCCCGTTTTTCGTACTTAACGCTTTGTCCATCGACGTGAACGGCACGTATGCCATGAAGGCAGCATAAGTTAGAACCATCGAGTACAAGGAGAGTCGGAGCGGCTGCCTGACAGGGAGATCTTTGGTGAGGTAAACAATCATCTGGACCGACAGTAAGAATCCAAATGAGTTGCCGCTCATGAAAAAGATGTACCCGATGGCCTGGCCACCATCTATATACCCAAAAAAGCCTTTGTTATCAATTTTTATCTTATAGCTTGGAGGCTGAAGCACCGCTTGGTAGGTTGCGCTTGCGATGAGCGTGGCGACTACCAGCAGGGCATTGCGTATGTCAGCCAACGACTCTCCTTTGTTCAAATTTTTTGATTGCATACGGACTAATGATTGAGGAGCATTTATGACTAGTTCCCTCTCTGATTGATGGCTAGTATTTTCCTCGATTCTGTCTTCGTCCACTGAGACTGGTCCTGAAGCGGGTGAGTTTGATCTTCCACTTCCGTGCCTCGCTCCAGCTCGTGCCAGAATTTCTCTGATCTCTCTATCTCCTGCTCCCCTTTGTGAGAGAGTTAAGACATCTAGAGGCGTCAAGCCGCATTCGTTCAGGGCATTCACCTCCACGACCTCGTACTCCAAACCAAGCCCACAAAGCATGAATTTAACCACCTGCAATTTACCGTCATTGTTTTTTTTTTTTTCGTTGATTTTCCAACATTAAGAGAATAAAGAAAATTTTTTGGCATGGACAAGACATTGATTATTCCAGGCATGATCGAAACAGACACGATTCCATGAAGCACTTTGCTCAGAAGATTTCTGCATATTGAATACCAAATTGACGCCCTCACAGAAAAAAGTGAAAACAAGTGCGATAAAAGAAAAGTGGGAAATGAGGCTGACTTGCCTCAAAATTTTTTGAGGCGGCGGCGAGATGCAAGACGGTATTGCCTTCATGGTCCTTCCAATTGATAACCCGTTCCTTGTCATACTTCTTTAGATGCTCCACCAACAGAATGACCGCGTCAAACCGGTTATTCTTCACACCAAGGTGAAGCGCCATCTCCTCTCTGGCGGTTGTCTCTTCAACAGACTCAGGAGAGGAGGAGAGCAGTACCTTCATGACATCGAGTTCCCCGTTTATGACGGCATAGTGCAAGGGGATTCTTCTCTCCCATCCCTTCACAAAGCATAGTCGTTGATCCACTCTTAACAGCTCCCTCACGATCTCAATATCCCCTCGAGCTGCTGCGATGTGCAACGGACTGAAACCATCCACATTCACTTTTTCCACAAACTGTGGCATCAACTTCCGGTTCAGGAGCTCTCGGACGAAATCCACATGGCCAGCCACACAAGCAATATGCAACGGCGTGTGACCAGCTCCTTTGAGAGCCATCTCTTCGAGAATGAGCCCATTGCTTCTGATCAAGTCATTCAACTCATCGATATTACCCTTTTGAGCTGCTTCAAGCAACCTTCGCTCCATTTTAGGTGTGATAATGTGAATGTGTCCTACTAATTGCAAGAAAAGGAGGACGTGCGCGATGCAGTTTGCTCCTCCAAGCATGAATCATGGTTTTATTGGTGGGAAATGTACCTGATCAGGGAGGCCTCTTCTGGGGACTTGTTGGATTGAGGACTAGGACACCTAAGTGTAGATCTATCCGATGTACTAAATATTATGAAAATCTATCCGATGTACTAAATACTATAAAAAGACCAAAGACGGAGAGAGAAGACCTGCATTGAATTCGTGTGACATTGATTTCGGCTTACCGAAGTATTGTCTCATATCACTTGATGATGGATCTTAAATACTCTTTACATTCATATGGTCTTCCTTCACTTATTAACTTAAAGTTTTTTATTGGACTTTCTCAGAATTCAACTTTAAGGCTATGGAAGGATTGTGCGTGTGGAATAGCATACTTGTCACAAATTCTATTTTTCATTTTCCTGGCTCGTATCATAGAAAATTTTCCAGTATTAGAGCCGGGTTTTTCTAAATGGAATCTGAATACTTCATTTTATTGTTCCAACCAATCCAACCATAAATTATTCTATAGGCGTTTCTAATTGGTAATATGAATTTGAATACCCTCCAAAAAAAAAGGATATATTTTCACTTGATTTCACTTCACACTCCAATTTTTTTGGTAATTCAAAATCTTTTTTGAGCAAAATAGAGGATGCAATTTTCAGCACATTCTTAGTTTGAAGTTGATTATCCAGTGCGGAAATGCGTAATTTTATACCATGACAAAATCCTCCAAAATTTCCACGCCAACCACTATAAATGCCTCCGTGTCCCTTAGCCCTCCATTAGAACTTCGTACTTCTAATGTCCCTAAGATTGACTATCTTTATGAGGTTTCTTATCTCATTGAAAATGGTAAAATTTCAGAGACTCACTTTCCACTTATAAATCCATATTCTATTTATGCTAAACCATTCTCTTTCTCTCCTATCCATTCTATTAAGTAACTTATTAAGCATACTCCTCGAGAAATGAGAGAAGGATGGAGTTGGTTGCTACACTATAAGGACAGCTAAGGAATTTTAGCAAGTGTATTTTTCAAGCGGAGAGTGTGTAAGTAACATTTTTATTTTATCTTTTTTTATCCTTTTTACATTTTTACTTTTTTTTTTTTTTTTTGCTTGCTTTAAAGTTGAATTGTATTGCAAATAGTAAATGAATAAGTACACGAGGCCTACATGAGAAATACAAAAGTGAGACAAATGACATTTATGTCTAAGATGAGGTATCTATCATACATGAGCTGCTACTTTTAAGCCTTTCGTAGTTTTTAAAAAGATCATAATTTGTTTATTTAGTTAACTGAGGTGGATGGTAATTACAAATAGTGTAATAAAATATAGATTAGCGATATTAAATTACCCACTTATATTACAATTACAAATTTTTAATATTAAAAGTGTATATGATAATATTACAATGATGAATCGTCAGTTAACTTTTTATTAATTCATAAATTACGGTAACATAAACTATCCAAGGGCCATAATAATATATCTCTCCTATCTAATTTCATCTATATCTATATCCATATCTATATCTATACTACAATAATGCAAATAAGAATTTCTCCCCTTAAGAAGAAAAATTTATCTACATTCCATTAAGGGCACTGCTCGTGGTGAGCTGTGTATTTCATGAAGAAAATATACTATCATGGGACAATAATTTATGATTTATCTATAAATGAATCTTGGTAGTTTTTTTTTTTTTTTTGTAAAAATGAATCTTGGTAGTTATCATTTAAGGATTTATCAAAGTCATACAGTTTCCCCATCAATCGTAAATCTATCTCATATCAAACTAAATAAATCTAATTAGTTACCATTTCAGAACCCATAATTTTTTAGAAATAACGGGCATTTTTCTCTTCGGTGTCAAATCATTTTAAAGGATGTCAACATGTGCTTACCTTATAAGTTTTACCACTACAAGTTGTCTCGGATATTAAATTCGAATTTATATAAACGTCTCCTCCACGAATTATATCACTACCAAATTCATTCGCTAATATTTTATTTTCTTCTCAATTGCAATCTTTTCTGTTTTTTTCAAATATTTTGAACGAAGAAGAAATATAAAGTACTTTTCGTATCGGTTGCTATACTACTCTCTTTTCTAGCATGTAACTTCCATTGTCCATGTAATAAAATTTTCAACTCAATTAGGTAATGAAATTTAGCATATTCGCTAAGATTTCTTCCGCAATTTGCTCTTTCCATACTATGAACTAGCCTTTAGACATTGAGAAAGAGGGCTTGGGACTTTTTTGGGATCAAAAAATTAGTTTATGATTATATTTGAAACATATGATACTAGTTTAGGGTTTTCAATAGTAAAAAATTAGTTTTAGATAAATTTATCACAAATATATTAGTTTTCTGCAATATTAACCCATAAAAAAAATTGTTGGAATTTTACTCACAGAAAGACAAGGTTCCAACGAGCACCATTGCCCCATGCAAGTGGCCTCATTCATCTCATCCTCTATTTTGTCTCATCCCATCCTATGCCCATCCCTAATCAAACAAAGTCGATGAAGCATAAGCAAGTAGTTGCAAGGAAGTGTAGCGATATATGTTACTGCAGCATCCTAATAGACCAATGGACTTAAACCGTGTTCCTACGTGACCCAATCAATTCGATCAGGTATGCACTATCTATTTTTACTATTCAATTCTTTTTTTTTCTTTTGGTAAGAAGCACTTTTAATTCTTTGATAGCACAAAAAACCCCAAAAGCTTGGCCCGTCTTTTCTATCCATCCAAGGGATAGAAAAGCAAAGGCCGTTGATGTCCCCTTTGATCAAGAATTAGGGCCTCGTAATAATTAGTCAACGTGCTTTCCTCTCGTGCTTTTCTTCCCTCTTGATCTGATATCCCGGCATCCTAGGTGTGGAGGAACTTCGCCAATCATCCCATCCCGATCTAGGTCGTTAAACTCTACCGCAGCCTCGGACGAAGTCGACAAAGCATGAGCAAGTAGCCGCATGTTAGGGCGTGCAAATTGGGCAAAGTAATGATTGATCGTAAAGGCATGTGATGATGCTTGTGCGCGCACGTGCATTGCCCCTGCCGATCATCGTACGGCCTCACGTGGCCCTCTCTGATACATTGCATTGACCCCGGATCCCCCCAAAAAAAAAAAAAAGAAATTTCCTGGTTAGTGTCGATAGAATGTGGAAATTTAGGCCCCGCATGGTAATGTTTCTGTTCCTTTTCTGTTCCCTGAACAGAAAAAAAAAAATTGTTTCTATTCGGGAAACGATTTTTGAACAAAAGAACACGTTTGGTAACGTTTGTTCCGAAATAAAAAATGAATAAAAACATGTTTGGTAAATTTTATTCTTTTTTTTGTTTCTTTTAATTTTTTAATATTTTTATTTAATTTTCCATTTTTTCCTTTATTTTTTTATTTTTTTCTTCTTTCGGCCGATCGCCGGCCTCCGATGACCGGCCGATGAGGCCGGGCAGCCTTGCCCAGCCACGGCGAGGCTCGCCGGCCCCGGCGAGGCCGAGCGTCGCCGTGGTTGGGCGTGGCTCCGCCTCGCCGGATCTCGGGCTAGCCCGAGCTCGCCCAGCCAAGGCGAGCTCGGCGTCGCCGGCGCGGGCGAGGCCGAGCCTCGCGCCCGCCGTCGGAGCCAAGCCCGGCCTCTAGTGCCGTGCCGCTTGTCGCACCGTCCTCCGAAGCCCCTCGCCGAAACCCTAGCCGAAGATCTCCCCTCGAGTGAGGCCGAGCCTCGCCTTGGCTGGGCAAGCTTGGCCTCGCAGGGGCCGGCGATGCTCCGGCCGAGGTCGTCAACCCTCAACAGCGTCGCCGGCCCTAGACGGCCGGTCGCCGGCCATGGTCGAGGCCGGCGACCGCGAAAGAAAAAAAGAAGAAAAAAAGAAGAAAAAAAGAAGAAGAGAAGAAGAAGAGAGAGAAGAGAAACGTTTCTCCAAAATTGTTTCTGGAACAAGAAGTAAAAATTTTTTGTTTCTTTTTTTTGTTCCTATTTTGTTCCTGAACAAAAAAACAAAAAAAGAACAAACGCAACCAAACGCGTTTATTGTCCTTTTTTGTTCTCAGGAACAAAAAAACAAAAAAGTGTTCAAGAACAGAAATAAAGAACAAAAACATGCAAGCCCTTAATGGCGGGATCCCCGGCTGGCCCGTGGGAGCCCATGTTTCCTTTGTTCATTTCAAGGAGTTCAGGCTCAGTAGGACAAGAAAGTGCTTTTATTTATCATCTATAACTTATTGCGACTCTACATGATATTATAAATTGAGGGTTAATATCAAGAAAAACTCAAAATTGATATATTTGTAAAATATTTATGTCAAATTAAAGTTTGGATTATTAAAAATTCCAAATTAATACACTTATGACATGATTACCTTTATTAATTTCCCTCAAATTTTATTTTGAAATTACAAAGCTAGATGGCATATGACAATTCCTCAATTGACATGGCTGTTTCACGTGAAAATTCATATCGGTTTAATGATTTAAATATTAGTTTGGAGTAAATTTGTTACGGATGTACCGTTTAGAGTTTTTGGTGATTCAATAGGATATATTTATTATAGGTATATTGATTTAGAGTTTTTCATGGTATTAACTATTAAATCAACTGTGGTACTTTATTTGGCAACATCATAAGGATGGAGTTTTTTTTTTTTTTCGATTTTCAATTTCGGGGAGCCGGTTATACCGTGTTAACATGAAGAACATAAAAGACTTCTATATATTAGCGGGATCATATTCGCCTAATGACTATTACACTTGACCATAAGAAGCTCGATATCCTATCCCTTAAAAAAAAAAAAAAATTGTTCACCAAACATTTTGTACTCTGCGTTCAATCGGGCATATGGGTGATGTGGTCTTATGTTGGTACCTAAAGACTTTCTCCGAACATAGTCTCTTGAGTGCGAAAGACATTTTCTTGTGACAACAAAGACGAACCAATCAACCACCAGTCATAGTGGCTCTGCTGGATAAGAGCTCCATTGATCCTTGCCCAAAGGTGAGAGGTTCGAAACCCAGTAGAGGCATTTGGTGTCTTACGCGAGATGTCGGGGTGATAGATCCTCCATTAGTGTTCCCTTGGGTTTACCTCGCTGGCTAGCAGCTATACAAGGATTCCCAAGTTATCAAAAAAAAAAAAAAGATGAACCGATCATATACACACAACAAACTCAATCTAATATGGTATCGAAACCACAAACTCTTTCATCCTTTCCATTCATGCGTTCACCCATTTATGGTTTTTCTTTTTATGCACCTGCCCCGTATCAATCAATTTTTCACTCACGCTGAAGGCTTTATTAGATTTGGGCTTAAGGCCCTATCCGCCCAAGCTGGGCCCAGAATGTCCAGCCCATGGGAAAAAGAGCCCGTGGAAAGAATAGGGTATAAAAGGGAGTGAGAGAGAGAGAGAAGATGTCTCGTTGGAAAATAACGTACGTATTTTTCTCTCTCAACGCTCTCCCTCCCTTACGTTGTTCCTCAAAGCAAACAAGTGAAGCGCTTGAAGGATTTTTGCCTCCCGGATCGAACAGACTGGATTCTCTCCTCCATTGGCGTCGGTGTTTAATCTGTGGCTAAAAGGTACGCTCGAAATCCGTGGTGTGCTTTAGGATCGGTGATGCGTGTTGGTTTCCCGGGCTTCGTCTTCCGCTTGATTTAGGGATTCGATTCGGTGTCGAATCCAGTTTTAGGGGATCCGTTATTCCCAACATTGGTATCAAAGCCCTAGTTCATGTTTTCCCCATCAATTTGATGTGTTTTTGATTGATTTTTTTGCGAAATCCTTTCGGCCGTACGGAACCGGGCCAAAATCCCGACACCCGAGCGCTTTTAGGCCAATTTTCCGAGTTTTCGTAAGTCAAAATAAAATTGTGATTGCATAGGAGGAAGCGCGACGTCGAGACGAGTCCGACGATGTGTCGAACGCCGCCGCACGCCGCCGCACGCGCCCACACGCGCGGCCGGAAGGCTCTGCGCGTGGGCGCGACGCGCCCGGCGCCGGCATTGGCCAGCACGTGCACGCCACCGACGGGCGAACCGGCACGCGCCGGTCCGCGGAACGACGCGTGACGTCACCACGGACGTCATGTGATGACGTCACCGTGACGCCATCCAACGGTCGGTAACCGTTCGGATGACGTCCACCGATGACGTCATCACCGACGTCGTTGCCGAACGGTCATCGGCCGGCGACCGACCGCCGGAGACCAAGGCACGTGGAAGGCACGTGCCGCGGACGTCTGCGTGACGTCAGCCCGCACGCGAGCGGCACGTGCGAGCGGTTCGCCCGAGCGGTCCGCCCAAGCGGTCCGACCGGTCTGTCCGGGTCCGACCCGATCCGTCCGGTCCGACGACCGTTGACCGTGACTTGACCGTTGACCGTTGACTTTGACCGTTGACCGTAAAAAAAAAAAAAAAAAAAAAAAAAAAAAAAAGAATGTGTTTCTTTTTCAATTAAGTCTATGTGGATTATATGTAATCCCTTATTTGTTCTGCATTTGTTGCAGGAACAATGCCTCCCCTGAGGTTGCGCACACCTATTCGCGCGCAGGACCGATGAACAAAAGGAAAGGTCTGTCTAAGTTGATAGCTGAGCTGACTGATCATCGATGGGAGAGGGCTGACTTAATTGATCATGTCCTTGAAGTCAATAGGAAAATTCAACAGGTAATATGGAATGGTTGTCCTATGTCACAATCAGAGATGGTGCGATTTTTCATAAGCACTCTTCCACCTGAATGGCAAGATGTGTTGAATCGCATATGGGATGTCAACGGAGCTGCTTCCTATAAGAAAATTGTGATAGATTTTGTAAATGAATATTATTGTATTGTTACAAGGGAAAAGATCAAGAAATTGAACAAAAGAGGATCTTTCCCGTTCGTGTGCTGACTATGTGTTAGTTGTATTGGTTGATGTCTATTAAGTGTGCTTTGTGGACATATAATGTATTGTTTACTACCCGATTGTTATTGATGTAACAACCGATATGTTAGTTGTATTGATTGAAAGCATTATTGTTTTATTGGAATTCAATTATCTCGTTTTACATTATTGCTTTGGTTCTTTGTGGGTAATTAGCTATGGGTAGTTATAGAAGTTTTTGTAGCTTCATAGAATTGATTTTGCATATGACAATCATATTAATGATAGTTTTAAGTTAGGATTTTTGGAGGATGATTGGAAACGTAGTGACCTTTTGATTCTCAAGCCTTACTTGAAGTTATTTATTAATATGATGGGTCTATGCAAATAGGGATGCATAAATGATAGGCATTAATAATTCGTGCATATTTTGTCTCGATTTGTTCGAGATCAATGGCTTCAGCCACAAAGAGCATAGTTGCTGAGCTGAATAAAGGTGAAAAGCTCAATGGAGACAACTATGAAATTTGGCAAATGAAAATCCAAGATGTCTTTGGAAGAGCAAGAAGCACTTGAGGCTCTTGTCATGACCATGGTTGAACCCGAAGATGGAACCACCGAACAAAGACAAAAGGACAAAGAAGCTTTTTCTGTGTGGAAAGAATGAACTCACTAGCTCGCATCACGTTGTTGAGCAGCATGGAAAATGACGTCATGCGAGAGTTTCGGCGTTTGACAATGCCAAGGAAATGTGGGAGGCATTGGAAGCTAGATTTGGTCACACTTCGGTGACTAGATCGAGGCAGCTCACTATCGTTTGACTCCTATAAGAAGCCTCATGGTCGACCATGAAGCAACATCTTAGAAAGATGTCAAACATGATAACCGAGCTGAAAGATGCTGGCCATGTCCTCACAGATGAGCAGCAAGTGCAAGCAATGATTCGTTCCTTGCCTCAGAGTTGGGAGCATATGAAGGTGCACCCGACTCATAATGAAAACATCAAAACCTTTGAGGATGCGATGCGTCATCTTGAGTTGGAAGAGGACCGCTGTTGGCGGCTGCCGGATGCTGAACTCTATTATGCTGGTTCTAGCTCAAATGGAGCTTCGAGCTCCAAGCGCAAGCGCCCTAGCTGGTTTGATAAGGGGAAAGGCAAGGAAGAAGCTAGTCCTTCAGGGAAGAAACCCAAGTTTAACCAACATCATAGAGGAAAGCGTCCTCACATGAAGAAGTTAGCAAGGGTGAAATGCTACAACCGTGACAAGAAGGGTCACTATGCTCGCGACTGCGTGTGAGCCAAAGAAGGTATGCACCCTTGTACTTTTCAGAACTTTGCCTATGTGTCGAGTTCTGTGTTTTTAACGAGTCTAATCCTTTGTGGACTGTGGATTCGGAGCGACGGACCATGTAGCGAAGGATAGAGGATCCTTCGTAGAATTCCGACGAGTACCAACCGGAACTAAGTGGATCTATGTGGGAAACAACTCCGAGCTGAAGTGAAAGGAATTGGCACATGCCAATTGAATATGCGTGGTGGACGCAAGTTGTTACTTCATGATGTGTTGTATGCTCCGGAGATTCGTCGGAATTTAGTGTCTCAGTATTAATGTTGGTTAAATTAGGTTTTAATTTGAACTTCTATAGTAGAGGTGTTGATTTGTTTTTAGATACAAATTACTATGGTTGTGGCTATTTTCTGGATGGTTTTATTGTATTGGATATTGAGTATATTAATGCAAATGTTTGTTATTCCCTTATCACATCTTCTAATACCTATGATAATGATGTGAATGTGTGGCATGCTAGGCTTGGTCACATTGGCCAACAACGTATGAATAGACTAGCCAAAGAGGGCTTGTTGGGTAACATTGAAAAAGTCGATTTACCCATATGTAAGCATTGCCTAGAAGGAAAAACAACACGGAAACCATTTGGGAAAGGGAAAAGAGCTGAATTTCCTTTGCATTTAATCCATTCGATGTCTCGTGGTCCAATGAATGTGAGAGGAAGGCATGGGGCTGTTTATTTCATCACCTTCATTGATGATTATACTCGATTCGGATATGTCTATTTGATTTCTCATAAGTCTGAAGCAATAAGTTGTTTCAAAAGGTTTATGAACCTGGTAGAAAATCAATTAGACAAGAAAATAAAAACATTGAGATCCGATTGAGGTTGAGAATATTTATCTGATGAGTTCAGAAAATTATGTGATGAAAAAGGAATAGAAAGACAGTTGTCTATTCCGTATACTCCTCAACAAAATGGTGTTGCAGAGAGAAGAAACAGAACCCTACTGGAAATGGTTAGGTCTATGATGGCGCATGCTAACTTACCTATCACCTTTTGGAGTGATGCATTGTTAACTGCTGCCTATATACTTAACCGGGTGCCTTCCAAATCAGTTACTTCCACTCCATATGAGTTATGGACAGTAGAAAACCGGACTTAAGTTTTCTTAAGCCATGGGGTTGTGCTGCCTACACACATGAGTCCTCTCACAAATTTGGGAAATTAGGTCCCAGAGGAAAGAAAAGTATTTTCATAAGATACTCAACACTCAAAAGGGTATGTGTTCATTAGTGAGCAGGAAAGTGGGAGTGTAACTGAATATGAATCACGAGATGTCACATTCTTAGAGGATGAGTTTCTTAAGAAGGGCGAAATAGGGGAAGATCACTCCCTATTTGAAACTTTGGATCAAGATAATGATATTGATGGAGTTCATCCAAGTGGGAGCGTAATAGGGAATGATGTGCAAAGTGTACAATCTCCCGTAAGGCGAACAAGTCGCCAAAGTATTCCCCGTCGACGTTTTGACATTGAAGGGGAAATTTTTATGGTTGCTTCACAAGATGAGGATGAGCCAAGAAATATCAATGAGGCTCAAGTGCCCTAGTAAAGAAAAAAATGGATTCGTGCAATGGAAGAGGAAATGGAGTCAATGGAATCAAATCAAGTCTAGGAACCGGTTGATCTTCCAAAAGGACGCAGAGCTATTGGGAACAAATGGGTTCTCAAAATAAAGCGAAAGGCTGATGGCTCGATAGAAAGGCATAAGGCTCGCCTTGTGGCGAAAGGGTATAATCAACAAGAAGGAATTGATTATGAAGATACATTTTCTCCTGTAGTAAGGTTTACCTCGATTCGCATTATTCTGGCAATAGTGGCTAGTCTGGATCTTGAGTTACATCAAATGGATGTAAAGACTGCTTTCCTCAATGGAGAATTAGAGGAAGAGATATATATGGAACAACCTACTGGTTTCATAGTGAAAGGCCAAGAAGAAAAAGTATGTCGACTTTTGAGGTCGATATATGGTCTTAAGCAGTCATCAAGACAATGGTATATACGTTTTCATAATGTCATAGTGGCATATGATTTTACAACGATTGATGAGGATCATTGTGTATATATCAAAAGATCCAAGGATCAATTTGTGATCATATCATTATATGTTGATGATATACTATTGCCGGAAGCAATATGGAGTTGGTTAATACTTTGTCAAGAGATGGTTGTCTTCGACTTTGAGATTAAGGATATGGGTGAGGCTGCATACATTCTTGGAGTTAAGATTTCGAGAGATCGTTCGAAGAGATCGTTGTCTCTTTCGCAAGAAACCTATATAAATAAGGTTCTTGAACGATTTCGTATGCAAGACTGTAAACCCATAGACACTCCTATTGCAAAAGGTGAAGGATTGAGCCATAGATCGTGTCCGGGACTCCATAAGAGAAGGAACAAATGAAACATGTTCCTTATGCTAGTGCTGTTGGAAGCTTGATGTACGCTATGATGTGTACAAGACCCGACATATGTTTTGCGGTTGGAATGGTGAGTAGATACCAATCCAACCCGGGTCCAGCACACTGGAAAGCTGTGAAGAGAATACTGAGGTATCTGAAGGGAACTGCTGATTTCAAGTTGAATTACCAAGGAAAGGATCTGCGACTTGAAGGCTATTCAGATGCTGATTGGGGAGGAGATTTAGATGAAAGAAAATCTACCTCTGGATTTGCTTTCTTACTGAACAATGGCGCCATATCATGGAGCAGTAAGAAGCAAACGTGCATAGCCTTGTCCACGATGGAAGCTGAGTTCGTGGCGTTATCAGCAGCTGTACAAGAAGGAGTTTGGCTTAAGAGATTTTTGGATCATTTAGGTGTTATTGAGAAAGCTGTAAATCCATTGTTGGTTAATTGTGATAGCCAAGCAGCTATAGCGTACACCAAAGATCCAAAGTATCATGGCAAGACCAAACATATAGATACCAAGTATAACTTTGTAAAAGATATGGTTGCACGAAAGGATGTGAACTTGCAGTACATATCTACGCATAGAATAGTAGCAGATCCTATGACAAAGCCAATACCTAGAGATGTGTTTTGTGGTCATGTAAAATCTCTAGGATTGCGTAGAGTCTCGATGTACCGAATTGTAATTTCCCGAGTTGTTCACATTTATGAAATTTTATTTTTCATTGATTAATGTCTATGAATCTTTGTATGATCTTTATGCATCTTAATGCTCAGTGCATTATTTTAAATAGAGAAGTATGTCGGACAGATATAAGATTAGCCCACTCACACGGGTAATCGCCTCTGTTTACTGTGTAATAAATAGAGATGAGACTGTTTTTAAGCTTATTATCTAGGTGATAATCGAGAGCACAAGCTTAAAATGCGTATGTCGCCTTAACTGAGTGTTAAGATGAGGACATAATGTTAAAGATGTCTGAAAGTAAAATACCCCACACATTTTACTTTATCTGTCTAAAATGTCAGATGTGAGTTCTGATGAATTTTGTGAATCAGTAGATATGTGAACTCAAGTTAGACATTGGGTATGTCTCGAACTATCATCTGTACGGTATTGAAAGGTGTAGACATACGCTCCATGGGAAAGGAGTTAATACCGTAATACGTATTTCATACTACGTATGCAAGAGACGACCAATAAGAGTGGCAAAAAGTTTGATCTCAACTTTTATGACGTGTGAGACTCTTGAGGAAAAGAGTTCCTCAATTTTTAGTCCCCTCAGACTCTTACTTATTCTCAAGATTTCTATTTAGTGTTTGCTATCTTAGAGTGTTGCCAATGGTCATGAGATGATTCGATCTAATGGGGCATTTCTAGAAAAGCAAGCTGGACTGAAATTGAGAGTTTGAAGGAAAGAGGAAGATCGATTTTTGAGAATCACATTATGGTTTTGTATTCACTGGTCGACCAATTATGACTGTCTTTGTGATAATTATAATTGTGAATACAATATATATATATATATATATATATATATATATATATATATATATATATCATGTTTAAAAGAGATCAAGGGAGATATAAATGTGATCGATCGATCTAGGGTACTGCATACTAAATCTACTCGGAGTGTGACGCCCATTATGAGCTGCTATATATTCCTAACAGATGTATAGCAACGAGCTCTCAAAGTATGCTGGTCGCACGGATTATTCACCGGTATGAATGTTGAAGAGAGGTAAAGAGAATCTTGTTCGGCCCACCTTGTGCGAGTGGGAGATGAAGGCTTTATTAGATTTGGGCTTAAGGCCCTATCCGCCCAAGCTGGGCCCAGAATGTCCAGCCCATGGGAAAAAGAGCCCGTGGAAAGAATAGGGTATAAAAGGGAGTGAGAGAGAGAGAGAAGATGTCTGTTGGAAAATAATGTACGTATTTTTCTCTCTCAACGCTCTCCCTCCCTTACGTTGTTCCTCAAAGCAAACAAAGAAGCGCTTGAAGGATTTTTGCCTCCCGGATCGAACAGACTGGATTCTCTCCCTCCATTGGCGTCGGTGTTTAATCTGTGGCTAAAAGGTACGCTCGAAATCCGTGGTGTGCTTTAGGATCGGTGATGCGTGTTGGTTTCCCGGGCTTCGTCTTCCGCTTGATTTAGGGATTCGATTCGGTGTCGAATCCAGTTTTAGGGGATCCGTTATTCCCAACACACGCGTATCAAGTTCGTTTACTTAGTGCTTACATTGTCATAGTAGAGATTGTGCAGTTTTTCGACAAATTTAACTTATTGATAAGTTGGCCAAGTAATAGAATGTCTCTTGAAAGTTGAATTCATTCCTTATTTTTTCCTTTTCATTCACTCGGATCTCTTCTCTTTCATTGATTTCGTCCGGATCCTCCTTTTCTTCCAAAAAAGAGAAGGAGAAAGGATCTTCTTCGGTGGAATGTCCTCCATTAATTAAAGTTCTTGTATGAAACAGCACCTAGAAAAGTACCTTTCTCTATTGTTGGTGGGGTTTAAAAAAAAAAACAAAAACAAAAAAAAGCACATTCTTTCCGTGAGCAAAAACTTTATTTCGTGAGCTAGGTCGACATGTTATCCTAATATGAACTAATTTTACGTTATTTTAAAGGAAGAAATCACGAAAAACTTTAAATTATACCCACTGTGACACATTAAAAAAAAAAAAACTCCAAACTTGTACTCACAATTATCACGTGGATACAAGAGGCTTTTCGGTGTTATAAAAGAAAATTTTAGGATAAATATATCACATGGGTATAAGTTTAGGGTTTTTGTGCTACCAAAAAAGTTTAAGATGTACATGTATATAAGTTTGAGGTTTTTTATATCACAACAAATTTTTTGCGTAAATGTGCCACGTTGAACATAATTAAAAAAAAATTATGACTTTTTCCCTTATTTTAAAGGGATAGAACGTACATTTGGTCCTAAGGTCTAAAATCTCGTGGAGTCACTGTGTGGTCATGTTTGTAAGTTTATTTGCCTAGCTACGATTTTAGCAAGGAAAATTAAGAAAATGTTCTAAATCTATTACATTTATTTCAATTTAATACTAAACCTTTTCAAATGTGTCAACATAATCATAAAATTTTTAACTCAATCCATTTAGTTAATTTTGACCAAAACTCACCGACGTGGATGTTAACAATTTTACGTGACCGGGCTAGTGCTATAGGATGACCGATGTGATGTAGCCAATTTTTAATAATGTTTTAATAGATTTTATATGTTATATTTTATATTTTATATTTTATATTTTATATTTTATATTTTTATTTTCTTTTTCTTTCTTCTTTTTTTTTTTTCCACCATGGCTGGCAAGGGTTTTTGGCTCACCCATTGGCCAGCGAGCTCCAATGACCCTCATCACTCACAATGGCAAAAAAGAAAGGAAAATAGAAAGAAAGAAAGAAAAAAATAGTAAATATTCAAGAAAATTATTAGAAATTAAATTTATTCACGTTAGGACTGGCCGCACTATGTAGGATGCTTAGCATCCCCATCGGCAATTTTCGGTCAAAATTAACCAAATAGACTCAATTAACAAAATATAAAAAATTTTATAACTAAATTAGCACAATTAAAATGTTTAGAGCTGAATTGACACAAATATATTAGGTTTGAGACTTTTTTTAATAAATATACCATTTTTTTGCATACATTGGTGTTTAATAATTTATT
This sequence comes from Eucalyptus coolabah, assembly GCA_014182585.1. NCBI lineage: Eukaryota > Viridiplantae > Streptophyta > Magnoliopsida > Myrtales > Myrtaceae > Eucalyptus > Eucalyptus coolabah. The sequence continues at coordinate 21,355,841 of CM024624.1, read as the reverse complement.
TAACCTCTTTTACCAAAAAAAAATTATTTAACCTCAATATTTTACGAAGGGAATGTGATTTTTTTTTTTTTAATTTCATTATCTCCTTTTGGTTCAACAAATGAAGTCATAGTCATGGTCTTTGAAAACTATAGTCGTGATCTCATAGTCATGAGCCGAGGATGTCGTAACCTGTCTCTATGTGATTATAATATGATTTCTTCAAACGCAAATTCCACTTTTCCAAGTCCGATCTTGGTTCACCTGCATCACGCGTTGATCGCCAGTCCACTTCTTATCCCTTCTTTGCTTTTGGATTAGATCATGATCCTAGAGCGCTGTGTAATGCTCCACACATATAATTCAAGAACTCTTAAAGTTAAATCTCCTTGTAACTAATTGTGATTTCATAGATATCTGTCAAAAAAATGCATAACATTATGCTCAAGTTCCCGGTCCAGTTTGCCCTTTTATCAAATCCTATTCCTCCTTTTTTGTTATTAAATGGCATAATTTGCGAAATACGCCAAAACCCCTAAACGTTTTACATGGACTACACTGTAAACCTAAACATTTCAAAATGGTTCAATAACCAATACAGTTGAGCAAATCTCTATCTATATTTTAAAGGAATACCTGGTGGCTTTGGACAATAAACTTCACCCATTAAATGACCTAGAATGCCCTTGAGTTCTTTTTTTTGGGGGGGAATTTGTACAAGGACATTTCGATAATTTAATCACTTGATTGTCATTTTATCCACCAAAAATATGTTGCATGATTTATAGACCATGCAAACCAAGCACATTTAGGCTGTTGGATCATGTGGAATTCATGGTTGCTTTAACAGTGACAATGAAATCCTAAAGTCTCAAAAAAACTTCAATGTGGCTTTTTTTGAAAGCATTGATGCATGGTCTGAATTCTGAAGCAATGGCCTCGTAGCTGTAGCAGAAAAATAATCATGAAAAAGAAAATATATATCGCTGGACTTTATAACAACTGGTTTCTACTAGCATCCTTTGTGCGCTTTATTCAGTGAAGCAAAGGAATTAATTTAATCCATAAAAATCGTGCTTGAAAAGTTTTACGATTCAAAATAAAAAGTTTCATCTATAAGTATGCAGGCCTCAGTTTGCAGATACCTAACTGGAAAAAAACTCTATTACTTCTTTATTTGGGAAAACCGCAAGTCAATAGTCGAGGAAAGAAACTTTTGTGTGCGAATTAGATGCTCAGTAGTCAGTACATATTTGATTATTTATGCCATAAAATCTGACACATATTAGATCATTTAGTTAGATTTTTAATGTTACACCGTGATTCATGAGGTTAGCTGTGCTATTTAATACAGATGGAATAGACAATAACCTAATTCCCGATGGTACGTATGAAAATAATTAATTATCCTCCGATATTTAAACAATAATATTGTCCAAATAAGTCACTAATTACCAAAATGTTATTTTAGTGATGCAACGCTTCGATTGTAGCACAAATTTGAATTTTTCTCTTTTCAAACTCTATTATAATGTAAATCATCTAATGCATTTATTGAGAAAGTCACTGATTATCTACCTCATTTTCATGTATAGTCTCTTTTATCTTTTCTTTCCCTTCTTCCTCCATCGTATTCACCGATTATGCAATTATTAAAATAATTGTTGATTGCTTAACATATTTTCATGTACTGCTTTATTTGTTTTTGCAAGGTCTACGAAGTCTAAAATGCGGAGTTGGAGAAAGCCGAAAGGTTCGCGCGAGTGCTTTCTTTCTTAAGTGGTAGTAGGACCCGAGATGATCTGGTTTTGTTTTAAAAATTAAATTGAATATCCTTGTTTTGTATATTTTTTTCTTTTTACAATTATGATTAATATCCTGAAATGTCTCAAACTAATATACTTGTGACAAAATTATCACAAACTAATTTTTGATCATCAAAAAACTCAAAATTGGTAAATTTTGACAAATTTACCTCAAACCAGATACTACGTGACAAATTACCATCTATTAATTATTGTTATATTTTACTATCAAATTACTAAGTTATATGACATGTGACAGTTAACTGATATACTAGTTTTGGATTCAACTCTTTATTTGTCACAGCTATACCATTTTTATGATTTTTTTGTGCTATTAATCTAATTTAATATTGGTATATTTATTACAAATGTACTAATTTGGGATTTTTGGAAGTCGAACAAATTAATTTATGGTAAATTTATCACAAATGTACTAATTTGTGATTTCTTTTTTTTGTGTGGTCTTTTCAGGTAAATTTGTTACGGTTGTATTAGTTCGTAGTCAAAAAATTAGTTTTGGGTACAATTATTGTAAGTGTATCACTTTGGGGTTTGTTGGGGGTATTAACCATTTGCTAATCACATCCGGTTTGTCTTATCATTTTCAAAACTTGGTATAGAAATATCGCTCACTTTCTTTTGCATGGCACGCGGATCTACCATTTTTAATGGTATGATAGTAATATATAATGTTTTGAATAGAACTTTAGTAATGTAGTACAGTTGTCAATTTCTAATTGGATATGCTTTTACAATATTGTCATTGAACCAATTTCCTTTTATGCTATTTCCCTAGAAATTGTCCACCTTTTAAATTATCTTCAATAAATGAAGCGTCTGCTGGGAAATTTTTTTATTTGAGTAGCCAAACGAATAACATAGTGATTGAGGACATCATGATTGAGAAACACCAATTTGCTTTGGAAAGATTTAAACATATTTAATTATTTTCATAGGATTATTTTAATGTACACAACTAGTGATCAGTAGGGTGTTTTGACAACACTAACACAGAGATTACTTGAAACTTTGGTTGAGGTTTTCATCAAGAAAAGCTGGACGTTCCGGATTGCAAATATTAATAAGCTATATGTATTCCAGCAACATTTATAATTTAAAATTCTAGTTGGATAGTGCGATTTCAAATTCGGGTTCCAACTGGAGGGCACCGACTAAGCCTTTTCAAGGTGAGAACTCGTCCTTTGAGACGTCCATGGTGTCAATCCTCGTGTTTCAAGGTGAGAAAGAAATAATAAGTCATAAAACGAGGACTTAGTTACGACTTCCGCAGGTTTGTGATTATTGCCGTTCGTCCTAGAGGAACTAATTGCATGTTTAATAAGATAATTCTTCTTTACGTTCCGATTTTCTTTTGCTTTCTTTAAAGGCGAACTACTTCTGTTTTGTCGTGCAGCCAAGTATGAACTAATAAAGCGTGGAGACTCTATTATTATTTGATTTTCTGTATCAAACACCAAAATCAACTATAGTTCGCAAGAATTCTAGCTACTGATTGCGGCATGGCTTCGTGTGTCCTCTCATTCTTGGTACTTCTTTTTGTCGACCGCTAATATCTCCGTTGGAAAACTACGGACTCTAGTTGTTCTGTTCACACTTGTACGAAGAAATATATTCATGCCATCTTCCCAGTGAGGAGATATGATAATTTAGGAGAGAGATAGCTTTAAAGTGTTGAGTATATTAATGCCACAAAGTATGTCAAATTTCTCTACAGTGTCCTGCATTTATCGGTGGCAGAGGAGAGAGAGTTTCATGGAGAAGGAAAGAAAGGAGAGGATAGTACATAAATCTATCTGTGGTACATAGAAGAAGATGCAAGCAATCAACATCTAAAGATCATAAGTATATTAATCTTGATTCTCTATATCTCTCATGATTGTACATATATTTAAGAGATTCTTCATATCTTCTAGTAATTGTGCATATCCTCAATTGATCCTAATTGATTATCTTGCTTTTTAAAAAGCTTACATACTCTTAAAGAGAAAATTGTCCAAAAATTCCTAAACATATTTATTTTTATTTTTTTGTTGATTCAGTCTTAAATATTTTAGTATTGTCAATTGAGTTTTAAATATTTTCACATTTTGTCTATATCCAACCAATTTTGACTAAAAATTGCTGACATTAATTCTACTTGTCCTATGTAGCATCGACAACACAAGCATGGATAATTTTCGATACCATTTTAATATTTTTCCGAATTCTTGTGTCTCTTTTATCTGCCGATGACGGTTATTGGCGATACTCGCCAACCGCACAGCCTTGGCCAAACTGGTTTATATCAAGATTACACAATTCTCTCTTTTGCATATTATTGACACCTAAATTGTGGTTTATAGACTCGTCATTCATCGCATAACTAGTATTCAAAATTGACTCCTATTGTAACCTACCTTTTAAGTTCGAATGGGAAAAGAAATATAAGTTTAGTGGTATTGCCTAATTCGAGCCAACGGCCCTTGATTAGGCATACGCCTTCCTATGTCCTACCTCAAACGACATTGAAATTCATCTTTTTTAGTTCTTAACAACTTAAATATTTCAAGAAGTCGCCACAAGTTTATGAAGGTCAGCTAGAAATCAATTGAGACGCGAGAATGTAGTCTCGATTCTTATGCAACCAAAGACACAACTACTGATCGGTTGGGTGTTTTGAAAACCGTAACACAGAGATTACTTGAAACTTTGGTTGAGGTTTTTATCAATAAAAGCTGGACGTCCCGGGGTGCGAATATTAATAAGATATACGTAATCGTATTCTAGCAATATTTATAACTTAAAAATCTACTCGGATGGTGCGACTTCAAATTTGGGTTCCAACTGGAGGGCACCGACTGTGCCTTTTCAAGGTGAGAACTCGTCCTTTCAGACCTGCATGGTGTCAATCCTCGCGTTTCAAGGAGAGAAAGAAATAATAAACCATAAAACGAGGACTTAGTTACGACTTCCGCAAGTTTGTCATTATTGCTGTTCGTCCTAGAGGAACTAATTGCAATGTTTAATACGATAATTCTTCTTTACGTTCCGATTTTCTTTTTTGCTTTCTTTAAAGGCTAACTACTTCTGTTTTGTCGTGCAGCCAAGTATGAATTAATAAGGCGTGGAGACTCTATTATTATTTGATTTTCTGTATCAAGCACCAAAATCAACTATAGTTCACAAGAACTCTACCTACTGATTGCGACATGGCTTCATGTGTCCTCTCATTCTTAATACTTCTTGTCGCCCGCTGATATCTCCGTTGGAAAAATACGTACTCTAATTGTTCCGTTCACACTTGTACGAAGATATATATTCATGCCATCTTCCCAGTAAGGAGATATGATAATTTAGGAGAGATATGGCATTTCAAGTGTTGAGTAGATTAATGCCACAAAGTATGTCAAATTTCTCTACAGTGTCCTGCATTTATCGGCAGCAGTGAGAGAGAGTTTCATAGAGAAGGAAAAGAAAAAAAGAAAAAGGAGAGGAAAGTACATAAATCTATTTGTGGTACATAGAAGAAGACGCAAGCAATAAACATCTATGTTGGAGATAATAAGTATATTAATCTCGATTCTCTATGTCTCTCATGATTGTGCATATATTTGAGAGATTCTTCATATCTTCTAGTAATTGTGCATATCTTGGATTGATCGTGATTGATTATCTTGTTAATCATCTAGTAAAGCTTTTTAAAAGCTTACATACTCTCCAGAGAAAATTGTCCAGAAATTCCTAAACCTATTTGCTTTTTTTCGTTAATTCAATTTTAAAATTTCAATATTGTTAACTAAGTCTTAAATATTTTCACATTTTATAAATTAAGTGTATCCAAAAGAAATTTTGACTGGGAATCACCGACGAGATTTTATTTGTCCTATCCTATGTGGCATCGACAGTGCAAGTGTGGGTAATTTTTAATACCTTTTTAATATTCTTTTCATATTTTTTATTTTTCATGTCTCTTCGACAAGGGTTATGAGCGATCCTCATCGACCGTGTAGGCCTCGCCCAAATTGGTTTATATCGAGATTACACAATTCTCTCCTCCATATTAGTGACACCTAATTTTTGGTTTATAGACTCGGCATTCATTGCATAACTAGTATTCAAAATTGATTCTTGTCGCGACCTACCTTTTCCGTTTGGATGGGAAAAGAAATATAAGTTGAGTGGTATTGCCTAATTTGAGCTAATGGCCCATTATTAGGTGTAGGCTTTCCTATGTCCATAGCTTGAACGACATTGGATTTCATCTTTTTAGCTTTTAACAGCCTAAATATTTCAAGAAATCACCATTAGCTTATTAAGGTCGGCTAGAAATCAATTGAGACGTGGGAGTGTGATCTCGATTCCTACGCAACTAAAGATTCTAGTGTCGAGAACTTAATTACGCTTATATCTATAAGCACCCTTTCGGTACTTCTAACTTGGAAGGTTGTAATCTAAGTGGTTATACGGTCTTGATTTGTCAATTATAGTCCTAAGGGCATTAAAGTTGTTAAATCATCGTACAAATGTTCTTGTAGGGTTCATTTTCCTCGAAGTGTAAATTAATCCTAATCTATTCTAAGAAAGTGATAAACGACCAATTTATTGAAAAACAAGACGGTAAATAAACACCCAAGTATTGAAATGACCTTAAAGTAAATGCGGAAAAGAAAATCGATACAAGTTGGGCAAAAAATATACATGGCCATGTTTTAAGCTCTAGGAGAGCTAGATTCAAATTAAGTTCAATTTTCTTTCAACATGATATTCCATTAGGGCCAAGCTACATGTATACTAATTAACTGAAGCTAAACTAAATCTAATGTGAGAACTTAAAAATTTCATGAAAACCTCTTCCCAATAATTTTCTATTTTTCTGTTTTTTTATTTATTCTTATTTATTTTTAATTTTTTTATGATTTTTAATATTATAAAAAAATAATACAATATAATATACTGACCCGGGTATGACCAACCATGGCTCGCCGGCCCGGGTTCACTGTTGGACTGGGCTCAATCCCTTAGCCCAGTCCGAAGAAACCCAAAACAAAATAAATACAAAAACTAAGCCCAGCCCGAATGAAATAAACCTAAGTCAAAGCCTCATTAGACCCACTGAGCCCATTTGAACGCTCAAGCCCATTTATACATGAAGTTCATCCAGCCCACACCCTCAATGGCCCACTATTCTTTACCCACAACACCTTAACCCAGCCACTTGATCCGCATTTTTTGTTTCTTTTCTGATATTTTTTGCTCATTTCCTTTTTTGTTCTTTTATTTCTTCCTTTCTGCTCCACGTCGTCTTCTTCACGGCGTCCCCTCATCGACCGATGTCCTTCACCCGAAGCTCCCTTTTTAACTCTAGCGAAATTCGACTGAAACTTTACCGCACAAATTCACGCCGGAATCTCTACCGGTTTGACGTCGCTACCTCAAGTCTCCAACCGTCACTAAATACCCCCCCGTCAGCCACCGCTCCGGCCATGATCGAGATATTCCAATGAGGAAATTTGGAGCTCGAAATTAAGCACAAAAGAGCGTAAAAAAACGCCTAACTAAAGCAGTGAAGAATGAACTGACTTGGTGGCATCAAGCTGCGGGCATTGCCAGCGATGGAGGTTGAGAATAGCGGCTCCAAACCCCTGTGTCCGTGGATGACCGGCGTCGAAAATCGCAAAAGCGTGGCATAAAACGAAAGGGGCCAACATGGAGTCAATATCCGACACAGCAATGGGTGCAGCAAACATGAATCACTACAGATCTAAACACCATCGAGCATCTGATTACGCGAAGCCAGATTCAAGACGTCTAATGCACAAATTATTGAATAGGTGACTAGCGTTTTTGAATATAGGTTTCAGAATCGATTCCAAGCATGATCGCCTAAACACAACAGATCGTCACGTACACGATCTCGCCCGCATGATTTCTTTGTGAGTTCATTGGCTAATTTGAATACTCTAGACTTTAGCAAAACCGAGCAACATAGAGCAGGGATTACCCGGTTTCAGTTGACTCCACCGAGGTGAGCGACGGTGACTACCGACGAACAGCGGCGAACGAACGATGTGTTGGTCCTTTCTTAGAGAGAAACGAAGATTTTTGGTGTCTCTTCCTCAGCCCTCAGAACGCTCCTTTTTTTTTTAAGCCAATGTTCTCTTCCTCTTTTGAAGAACACCGGCAGGTGCGCATGGCTTCTGCGACGCCAGCAGCCGCTGCCAGCCTAGCCCCGACCATCAACTCCCGTCGACGCTCTGCCCTCTGTTCCCGTTCCCAACGCGAGCGGGAGTATGATAAAGGCGTGCGGGCCCAGCCGGGAAACAGAGAAATTGGGCCGGCTCGCCCGGAAAAGAAGAGGGAAAAGAAAAGAGGCTGGGCCGTTCGACCCAGTCCAGTTGCCCCGCTTTTCAAATAATAATAATAATAATAATAATAATAATAATAATAATAATAATAATAATAATAATAATCTAATTTTTTAAAATTCTTTTTCTTTGTCTTTTTGAAATTTTTAGTTTTAAAAATGTTAATTAATGCTATCACTATTAATGCAAATGATTTTAAAATCTATATGTTATGCAATTTAATGAAAATTATTTTTGATTTAGGGGTTAAAAATCAATCCCTAATTTTTTATACAAATAAACCCTAAATAGATAGCTAAAATTTAGGTGTCAACAACCCCTAAACAAAAATATAAATTTTGCACATTTCTTTTCTTTTTTTAAGACTAACTCATTTACATGAAGCATGTTGTGGGGAATCGAAAGTGAACCCAATGTATGGTCCGACGTGGAGTTTGAGCTTAAAATTAAGTTAGCGTGTGGAATGACCTAAACCTAAGTTTGACAAGAAAAATTAGCTCGAAATTGAAGTTTCAAACCTTTTGGAGCTTAAGCTTGAGTTTAGCATGAGAGATGAACGTAAATGCAAGCTCCCAACATTCTTGGAGCCTAAAGGTAGCTCGATGAGCTAGTACAAGTGAACTTCAACATTGTAGGAACTCCAAGCAACTTAGAGAGTAACTTAAATAACAGTGAGAAAAGTTCTAAACTTATTCCATCGGTGCTAATCTGGTTATAAACATTTTAATTATGTCAATGTAGTCCTAAATCTTTTGACCTAAAGCCAATTCAGTCTTTTCGACTAATTTGGACTACATATTGCTAATGTGGATGTTGACCAGCCTATGTAGCGTGGTCAATGCTGATGTGGACATTTTTAATAATATTTTAGTAATTTCTACATTTTTATATTCTTATATTTTTCCTCCTTTTTTTCGATGGCCTATGAGGGTGGTTGACGCCTAGCCTCACAGCGCCAACCCTCACACAGGCGATGCCCCATGAGGCCATCCTTGCCCAAAATCACCGGTTGACCATATGTGTAAACTTTATCCTTGTTTTGCTTTTGGATTGGATCTCTACAAATTTTCTCATTGAAAATTTGGGAATTATAGTGAAGTAAAATGTAATATTTTGTACATTACTAATGAAGAATACATTAGCCTATTTTTAGGCTTTAGAGGTTAAATACCTAAAGTAGCAAAATATCAATTGTATCAAATTAGAATCAATATAGAGAAATGTCCTAAATATATCTATATCTCTAACATTCCCCTTCAAACTCTAGATGATTTGAAAAAGTCAACTTGAGTTTGGAGAAAAGATCTAGAAAACGCCTAGGCGGACGTGTCTTGCCAAAGACATCAGTAGTTTGTTCAATAGATGAAGTAGAGATAAGTCAAACAATGCCACAAAGGACATGAGATCGAATGAAATAACAGTCTATTTCAATGTGTTTAGTTCATTCGTGGAAACATCACTATGTGTTATTTGAAATAGCACTTTGGTTGTTGCCATAAATGACTGTTCCACTATGTTCATGTATTCTCTCACACGCGCGCACATTACCTCCCTAGCTGAACCATCTTCTTCTTCTTCTTCTTCTTCATTTTCATCTTCTTCTTTTTCTCCTTCCATTTTCCTCTATAGCCATGCCTCCCTTGCCGTGACCATCGCCGCGATCACCGCCGCTATACACCGTCCTTTGCACCACCCCTCAGGCTACCATAACAAGTCGTCAAGCCTCCCAAGTTTCGCCACCCGCTTTAGCCACTCGTTGCCATTCTTCGCCACCGCTTGCTCTGTTGTCCACTACCCTATCGCCATCCATCACCTCCATTGCAAGCCACCGCCAAACCACCCTTAGTGGCTGTGGGCTTCAAGAGCCAAACCGTCCTCGTTCGAGTAGGAAAAAAACGTATCCATGACACCGTCGCACTGTCGTCGCCGTGAGCCCGCAATCACCGTAAAAATGGTGAGGTAACTCCTAATTGTTGATTATGAAGTTAATTGCATTTAGGGGTAGGATTAGATTAAGGCTAAGGGAGATTTGTCTTCAATTTGTTTAAGTAACCATAGTAAGGTTAAGTAACCACAATTAGTGTAAAGTAATCGTGGTTGGGTTAATTAACCATAGTTGGTTTAAAGTAATTGTAGTTAAATTAAATTAACATTGGTTAGGTTAATCAACCATAGTTACTTTAAATAATCTTGGTTAGATTGATTATGCATGGTTAGTTTAATCAATCACAATTAGCTTAATTAATCGTAGTTAGCTTAATCAATTATAATTAATCTTAGTTAATTGCAGTTAGACTAATTAATGATGATTAGTGCTAATTAATTGTAGTCAATCTAAATTAATGACAGATTAGCCATTAAGTAGAATTTTATGCTTGATTTATTTTGTAAAATTATGTATAATTATGACTATCTGAATTTGTAATGCCACGTTGTTGATTGTTCAAATCATGAGTATAAATGCTATTTTTAAAGAATGTTTATTTGAAAATAAAATGGCAAACTTTGAAGTGTCGTGTTTCGACGCCATGTTTGATATGCTAAATGAGGCAATGGGATTTTCAAATAAAAGTGTGCAAAATTTGACGGGTTGATTTTAAGTACATGACCGCATATGATTATTTTACCGAAATTTTAAATGTAAATATTTTTTGAGATTTGTCATTGAAGTACAAACTCTTTTAAACTTGACTAGTTGATGGTAGATAAAAATTAGCTTGAGTGTTGGCATGCTTGTGTGGTCACTTAATTGAACCTGTCACCCAACGGGAGTTTTAGGACAATTCTTGATAATTATTGGATGCCTAGTGAGGCCTTAGATGCCAAGTCGAGGTTGAGACCAAACTGATACTCCTTATGGAATATCGTCTAGGTGGGGGTTCTAGACAATACCGTGCCCGATTGGGCGAGATGATACTAAGTCATCCGGAAGACTACCAACTTGTATGTTGGCCGTGACCCGAGGGGTCATAATAATCGGAACATGCATGGATGATAGTGACACATTATGCTTATTTATGGGTAAAACTATAAGACACGGTATGGGATGGGGTAAAATAGGTTTTATCTTATGATCAAGACTTGTGTGGATGCTTGGTGCATGAAATTTATGTGTTCTAATTATTAATTATGCTTGTTGCATTGATGTTGGCATATGTGATGTATTAATATGTAGAGGTGTGCCAAGGCAAGGTAAGATTGTGTGCCGTTACATGTTTAGACTGCCTCCCAGGCGAATTTGCATGCTAATTGAAGCATAGGCTATTAACTTGCTAAGATTTACATTTTACCCCGTTGTTGTTAACTATTTTCAGATTCATAGTATGGAGAATCGTCGCGTGAGGTTTGGGGTCTGAAGGACCAAGACACAGGTGTGTTTGGCGTCACTTTTGATCGGCCTTAAAGTTAGTGAAGTTTAGATTAACCCCGACCTTACAGGTTTTCGAGATTTTTGGTAGGAATTGGCCATAGAAATGCTTGTAACTATTAAATTTCCTAGGATTAATAGTTTAAAAATTAAAGTGCAGTTTTGAAATGTTTGCGGTGTTCTTACTATCCATGTTATTTGACTAAGTGTTATTTATATTAAATGTATCCGCTTGTATTTAATCAAAAGATAAAAGATTTGGTCGGCAACAAGTCATGGGACAATGCAATTTAATCGACCATTGAGGAATGTCTATGTGCTCGAGATTCGGGGTGTGACATCACCGTCCAAAGTGGTATTAGAGCCTAGTCATTACCTGGAGTAATAAGGTGCGATCGATTCTGGGATAGTTAGCTAGGGAAACATCTTATGCTTGCGATTGTCAATTATTTTCTTGAATAGCTCTTTTGGATTCCTAACCTCGTGTTGGGATTGTAAAGCAAACTTCTTTTAGAACTCTTGTTGGATATGTCATTCTAAAGCTGGTTCTATTAAATGAAATAAAAAAGGAGTGCCCCATGGACACTACTAGCACCTCGGGCTGGTGGTATGGGGAATGAATGGTTCTGGAAGCTGTGAGGTTCAATCCTCGAAAGTAGCAACGTGGTTGCCTTTTTAAAAAAATAAAATAGTAAGAGTTAAAAAAAAAATTGCATCCTGTACTTTCATAAAAAGGCTTTTTGGCTACCATAGTGAACATGTTAGATGAATAACCCAAGGATGTCAAGAGAAAGGACACAAGAGAATTTCGTGGATAGGGCAAAGATGTTCCAAGATGGTTTAAAACTAAACATCCAAACCCAATTGGTGCCCTTGAAGTAAGCCCAAACTAGATGGGATGGGAGACCTCCTAAAAAAGTTTTTACCTATGAGCCAAAGGAAAAAATCATGAGGCTTGATATAGGACAAGCCAAAGCGGGCAATAACTCTGTAAGTTAGTCCCTATCGGAAAAAGGACCCCTCTAGTAGATGTGTAGCTTGGGGACGAACTAGACAAAAGCTAGTAGGCCTATAACAACCCTAGTCCAAAGAGGGTGCAAAGTGGTTGCCAAGCTCTGATACCACTTGTGACGAATTGGTCAATTCTGAACGATCACACACCCGTGCAGCCTTAGGATTAGGATTCAAAGTTAGCCTTACAAATGCTCAACTCACAAGAATGTAGTATTGCTTGTGAATGAGAGTGTCCATCTGAAGGGGGGAGGGTCCCATATTTATATATGAGCGGGTTTGATTCTAGCTGTTGATTCCCTCCCAATCCAATGATCGTATTTAAATATGTACAATCATTACAAGGCCACATGTAGCTCAAGAGACCTTAAGGTGTGGGGAAGCCCAAAGGACGTTTGACAAAATGCCTGACACACAGAATTGAATGGCTAGCGAGCTTGTCCTGTGTTGTGCATGGGCTAGATCGCATTACTCATGGGTCAACTCGTGCATTGATCGTGGGTCGTTCTTGGATCGTTTATGGGTAACTCGTGAGCTGGCCCTTGTGTGGAACATGACCCTATCATTCTGGACGGTCTTGGATCATGGTCGTCCTTGGGTCGTGTCAATAGGCAGTGTTGCCTTTGTGGTCTTGCCAATTGATGACTTGCTCCTTCTTGTGCTATTTCAGATGCTCTACCAACACAATGACCACACCAAACCAATTGTCTTCATTGCGAGGTGAAGCACGGTCTCCTCCCTAGCGGTTATCTCTTTGACAGACTCAAGCGAAGCGGAGAGCCGCACCTTCATGACATCCATCTCCCCATTTATGACTGCATAATGCAAAGGGTTTCTTCTCTCCTGTCCCCCTGGCCCTTCACAGAGCATAGGTGTTGACCCACTCCTAGGAGCTCCCTTGCGATATCAACATCACCTTGAGTTGCCATGATGTGCAGCGAACCTAAACCATCTGCTTTCACTTTTTCCACAAACTCTGGCATCAACTTTCAAGAGCTCTTGAGCAAAATCCAAATGGCTGACCACACAAGCTACGTGCAACGAGGTGTGACTGGCTCCTTCAAGAGCCATCTCCTCAAGGATGAGCCCATTGCTTCGATCAAGTCATTTAGCTCTTCGATGTAGCCTTTCCGGGCTACTTCTAGCAACCATCACTCCATTTGATCAGATCTGTTAATGATCATTCTCTTCTTAGGACACCTTGGGACTTGGAAATATGTTAAATCATTGATCCATTTTATAGAGTTTCCCCTATATTTCTCTCTAACTTACAGCTATCTAGAAGCTCCTAGGTGAAGTCTTGCAATAGTTAAAATAGGGGCTTTACTAGCATAATAATCTTCGGCTACTATGAGAAGAATAATTTGCTTGTGAGTCACAAATTCTTGAATGAATGGACCCCACAATAATATATAATTATTTTCATTTGATTTTTTGTGATTTAGAAGAAAGTATTATTCTCATAGTAGATTAAATACTGTTATCTAATAATTTTTCTAAGAATTGTTGCAAATATATTGTCTAGCATGCAAATTGAAGCAAATATCTCGTAGACAAGCAGGATGAAATAAGTTGTGAGTTGAGACTGTAAATAGGCATGGATGTTATGTCATATACAGGTAGAGACCAACTAGCAACACTAAAGCTCCATCCACATCACCACTTTGCAATACCTAATTATTCGATAAAACTTACTATACCTTGTCTCATTGATGCTGGATGATGTAGCAAACTTGTAAAACTAATGTTTAATATAAATGAAGAGGTATATGTACATTAATTAAACTCTTGTGATTTTTTTTTTTCGTAAGAAATGTTGTAGAAATTTTATATTGCTTTATAATTATGACTTATAATCGGTAAATACATGTGTGGTGCATGACGTTCTCGAGTGTCATGGCTCGGATGCCTTGCACTTGTGCTTGGGACTTTGGTGCCCTAGACCAAGTCCTAACATCTAGGCTTAGGTCCCTAGCACTTAGGCCTAGGTTTTTTGAGGCCAGCTTGGGACTCCTATACTTGAGGCCAACACCTCGGTGCCTCTACCACTCGAGACCCCGGTGCTAGTGCCTAGGTCCATGATACTTGAGCACACATCCATTGATGCTAGGCCCACAAACCAACGGGCCTAGGCCCATCAAGGTTAGGCATGAACTTTAGTAGGCTTGCCATTCACCGTCATTGATTACGTAATAGAAAATTCAGAGAAGACATTTTTAATTTTTCTTGTTAATAGTATCAGGAGAAAATACCTTGTAGGGATTCTAGTAGTTTAGTTTCAGTAAAAGTAACTTTGTATTCCTAAAGTTCTGAGATTAATGGCACCTAAGAAAGTACTTTTCTCCATCATTGATGAAGTTCATAACAAAGCACCATATTTTTGTGAGCCCAAAAATTAAATTTTTGAGTTTGAACCACTCATCGAGGTAATGATGGGTTTGGCAATGTTGTCTCTCTAATTATCTCTTTTCGATCCAAATCAAGTCGATATTGATCATTGAAAACTATACTTGTTATGTCATAGTAGTTTAAAATAATATTGAAGACATGTTTGGGGAATTTCTGTATAATTTGATATATTCATAATGAAAATTAGATCAGCCTATTTATAGACTTTATAAGATAACTATTAAAGGTAACAAGATAAACATAATGTCAAATACAACCAATCCATGATGTGCTCTATCAAAGGAGATATATGCATAATCTTGAGAAATATATGGAATCAACTAAATATACTAATATTGCTAACATCCCCTCAAACACAAGATGAGTTGAAACAAATCCACTTGAGTTTGAAAAATAATCCAAATAGCGTCACAAAAATCTTTGACTAAAATAAGCTCAACGGATCCAAGACGAGATGGCTTGTATAATGGCTCCAAGTTTTTGTTGACAAGAAGATTTCAATATGTTACTTGTCCGACAGCTATGAATTTGGTGGTGGTGTCGATATGTCAAAACAAGAAATGAAAAGTTGAGAATCGGAGGTATTGTAGCCAAGCAGCATATGTCTTTTGTGGTCGACTTTGTTGTCAAGACAATAACTTAAACCTGGTCAATACGACGGCGTGGTTATATCAAGTGGAATAAGCTAGGCTCGGCATCGAAGAATACCTCCATAGAAAAGAAAAGCTTGACTTGGTAACATGTCGGCAATGTTGTAATACCACCACAGCGGCACTTGGTTAGAGGCAAATGAGGCATTTAGGTGAACACTATCAAGGGCAGGATAGATTTATTTCACTAGAGGTGCAATAGGTGCAAAGTTGAGAATGATAAAGTAGAAAAAAAAAAAAAAAGAACTGGGAAATTTTGCACCCAAAGGCATGAGGCTCTAGTACCAATTGAGAATAATAATGCGAATGAAAAAGAATTGAGGAATTTCAATATAATTCGATATATTCATAATAAGGATTACATTACTCTATTTATAGACTTTATAAGATAACTATCAGGTTGCGTTTAGCGGTCAAAATAAAATTTAGTTTAGATAAGATATCCTATCTTGCATTTGGTGTTTGCTCAAGATAGAATAAAGTCGAATATAAGAGGAATATAGGCTGAATAAAATTATTCCATGGGAGTGGTGGAATAAAGATAGATAGGATTTTTAATATCCATAATAAAAAAAAAGTTATTTTTCTCAAATCACAAACTTCTTCAATTAACAAATTTAAAATCATATTTCAATAAATAATATTTGAATTCTAATATTAGGAATTCAAAATAACAAAAAAAATAACAATTTAGTAATTTAATCTTATTTTATCTATATATTCAAATTTTATTTTATCCTATAATATAAATTTAATATATAGATATATATCTATAACATATTTTAGGTGTTTTAATATTTTAGATAAATTAGTAAAGTATTCTATTTAACAAAATTTTATTAGAGAATGACGGAAGGGTAATAAATAAATAAAAAAGCAAATAAAAATACAATAAATAAAAGTGTCGCAAGAGATTTCTAGCATCTCCATTTGTAAAAAGGAAAAAGCCATCACAAACCCCAAACTTTACTCGGAGTGACAAAGTTACCCTCGCTCGGTAGGGATTTGGTGAGGAAGGCCCTCACTTATGTTTGGCGAGGGTCACCCTCGCTTAGGCAAGTGTCGAGCGAGGGTCGCCCTTGCTTGGGTTGAACGATAATAGCCCTCGCTTGAGCTGGATCTAACAAGGAGTGTCCTCACGTGACGCCGACAAGGACAACCCTCACTTGAGTTTGACTTCCCTCCAGTGAGGGGAAGAGAGAAGAAGAAAAAGGGACAAAAAAAGTAAAATAAAATAAAAGAAAAAGAAAAAGAAAAGAAAAATGTAAAAGACTAAAATGCCTTATAGTTTTGAGTAAATGTGTTACGCAGGTACATGTTTGGGGTTTCCGATGTCACGAAAAATATTCAAGGTAAATGTGTCATCGGCAAAGTTTGGGGTTTTTAATTTCACAAAAAAAAAGTTCAAGATAAATTTATTACATTGAGCAAAGTTTGGGGTTTTTGGTGGCTTTTTTCTTTGTAAAATTTGCAGTTCATTTATATTGATATATTATCTATATCAAATAATATATATTATCAGACTTTATTACTGCAATTACCAAATGGTGGATAACAAAATCCCTTAAATTTCATATCTTATCCTATTAAGTCATATCCTAGTTAGAAATCCAAATGACGAAACGTAGCCTTAAAAACAACAAGACAAGCATAATATCAAATATAATCAATCAAGGATATGTTCTATCAAATGAGATATATGCATGATCCTAAGAGATATGCACAATCAACTAAATATCCTAATATTGCTAACAATAGTCATGACCCTAGGATGATGTCACTTGCCTCCATGTCATTATCATATGACTTCTTCATACGCAAGATAATTGTCTAGAAATTTCTAAATCTATTGTATGTTAATCAATTTAGTTCTAAACTTTTTAATTATACCAATTTAATTCTAAACCTACTATATGATAGCCAATCTAGTTCTAAACCTTTCAACCATATCAATTTAATCCCGAACATTTTAATAATTAGTCAATTTAGTCCTAAATCTTTTAATGCTTACCGATTTAATCATTTCGAGTAATTTTAGCTGGAAATCACTGAAGGACTATATTGGCAAATTCTTAAAAAGTTTAGGACTAAATTAGTATATTTGAAGAGTTTAAGACTAGATTGATACACTTGAAGGATTTAGGGCCAAATTGACTGCCGTACAATATGTTTATGGTCTTTTGCACAATTTTTCCCTTCAAGCGCACACCAAGATTTTTAAAATTCCAAGTTTGCTGGAAGCATCAAATTAAGTAGTCATTTATTAGGAAACTACTTGTTTAAATGCAGACTAGACTTTTCCAAGTCCAATCACTGGTTCGTCTTTATGATGGGGAACCATACGGGTCAACTTCTTATCCTTGTTTTGCTTTTGGATTAGATTTCTATCTCTCTCTCATTGAAAATTTGAGAAAATATCTTGCATTGTGCAATGCTGCAAACATCCCATTTAAGAACTCATCAAATTAAATCTCGTGGGTACCAATTATGATTTCATAAACATCTATTAAAAGATGCGAAACATTTAGAGGAGCCACATACTTATGCCACCAGTCCATTAGCACTTGTCAATGATAATCCTCATTTTTTATTTTCGAAGGACACGATTGGGACCAAAAGCTGCAAACATTTATACGGATTCCGATGAAATCCCTAACATTTCAAAAAAGAGTTTCGATGACCATTATAGTTAAGCAAAATCTCTATTGTTTATGAGCTTAAGGAAATTTGGGGTCTTTGTTGACGATGAAATTTACCCATAAAATGACATAGATTTTCTTTGAGTTGCATTCTTAAGGATGTTTCGGTGGTATAATCACTCAAAACATTCAATGTTCTATAGATCAAGTAGACCAAATCCATTTATGCCTTTAATAATGTGGAGTTGAGTATGACATCCATACAATTAACTTTTCGATGGTATTGATTTATATGGTATGTAGTAGAGATGTTCACAGGCTGGGCTTTTGTTAAAATTAAAGCCTGGCTCGAATATACTGGGCTAGCTTACTCTAGGCCCGGAATGCTAGTCTAGACAACAACAAACCATTTCAGCTTAGACCAAACTAGATCCTTTCTATTCGATTTGGTCCGGGCCTACGTCCAAAATCTGTTGTGAAGCTTGAAAAATCTGCTACTCCATGGCAGTTGAAACTGAACCCTAGCAGGGATTTTGCTTTAGTGCTTCTTGGATTTGGTGATGAAGATCAGCAGCTGGGCCAAAAAGAAAATAGTTCCATAGGTTAAAATGAAGCCCCCGGATGCTCCACTATGTAATAGAAAGTAACCCGAGATCAAAGAATGGAGCTGATTCTGCGGTTCTCACTTCTTTAGCAACGAAAAAAGGAACTTGAGGAGATTGAGCGGTCACTGCAGAGCAGGATGCGATGAGATGTGACGAGGGAAGGGGTTGACAACCCGGGGACAGAGGTTAATTGGTGGTGGTTCAGGGGACCACAGTGGGAGAAAAATTATTAGGTAGTCCCTGGCTTTGTTAGCTCGCTCTGCACAAGTCGTTAAATCCAATGGGATCTGTGTGACCTAAAGGTTCATGTGAAATGGACTAAGTCAACCAAGAGTAACAAAAAAAAAAAAAAAAAACTACTTTCTTTGTGTTACTTTTTCAAGTAATAGCTCTACGACCAAAAAAAAAAAAAGTAATAGCTCAAGCGGGTCCAGGCCCATTCAAGCTTCATCATTTAAAGCTCGGTAGTCTGGACCGACCCAAAAAGGTAATAACATCTATGAGCCCACATCTTGGCCTGATTGATGTTGGCCCCAAAAATTCGGTCCGGATACGTGGGCAATCTAACATTTTCTCCTCACCCATCACTTTCTCAGCTATTTTAACCCCCCTCTCTCTATTCCTAGTTTTCCCTTTGAATAAATAATAAAGAATATTTTCAGTTGATCCAAATATAATAAATTAATATTTATTGATCTAATGGATTAATTTCTTATAGTCTGATAGGTAAGTTAAATTTTCAGAATAATTTCTTCAACTTGCCTAAACTTTAGCATAAAATCTCTCATTCGTAAAAGTTATACGTTACCCTCTTGAGTTTTTGGTGTCGGTACCCAATAGCTTGCAAATCTTGAAAAATTGAAGATTCAGCCTAAAATTTTTGTCATAGTAATTGGGTCAAGTGTTATCCAAAAAAGGATTAACTCATTTTTTTTTATTATCAATATATTTACTAATTGGTTAAAAAAGTTAAGAAAATAGAATACACGGCTAATGAAGTTAAAAAAAAAAAGTTAGTAGAGGACCTTGGAATTTTAGAATGTGATGAAATATTAAAATTCACACGTCTTAGCATCTAAATATAGGGATTGGGGACAATGACAATAAAGGATCCTTACCTTAAAAGGCTAAGTAACTACACAGGGCCTTCTCCGGTTCTCTAGTGGATGGATTTTCAGTCACAACTTGTCGCATAATTCTTTATATTTTTTTACGTAACTCCTATACAAAATGTCATGCCATAGAAACATAATGATTTTGTGATCAATGCGTGAGACTTACATTTTTTGGCGGCTATCTAGATATTGGGCATCTATCTGTAAGAACTCTTAGTGGCATATTCTATCAAAGGTTAGAAAGCAAAAGAGAGAAGAGAATAGAAAGTTTGCACCAAACTCTCTTTCCTTATGGGGGAAAACCACTAAAAATACCGTAGGAACTCATTTAATAGAACGTTTTCCGGAAATGTTTATCAGTTTAAACCAATTCTTTGATTGCAATATAGATGAGCATGACAATAACATCTCGACACAATCGGTTGAACTAATTGAATGCTCCATTAAGTAGCTTAAATGTTGTATATATTATCTATCCCCTACATGTTTTTTTTTTTTTTGTCAGTCCTACTCGATTCTTACTCTACACTCACTCTTAGACTTTTGCCCCCGCCTCTTGCAAAGCGTAGAAGTCGAAACCCACTCCCGAAACTTACGCGTCCCCGTCCCATCCCCCTTGAGAAGGTGGGGATTTGAATCCTCACCTCTCCCTTCCATGTTGGAAGGGTGGCCACCGGGGCGAATCCCGTGGTTACTATTCCCTACATGTTCGAAGTAACTTTTCGATAACTTATCAAAACCTTTATGAAGATACTATCATTTTTCTATAGTTTGCAAATTATCAATTTTTGTATTTACTTACCGACTTTTATTTGTATAACCTACTACTACTTTGAATTTACTAACTCTTACATGAAATTATCACCTTGAATTTGAGTTTATCGACTTTTTTTCAGATTAAAATCATCGGTTAATTTTGGATTACAAAATCTTATTTGAATCATTTATTTTTTATTTATTTTTAATTTGCCGACTTTCCTATTAAGTTACAAACTTCTATTTGCATTAGTTAGCTTTAAAAAGTTACTGGGCTAAATTAGCAAAATTCATCAATTTTTTTCCCATTAAATTACCGCATATTATTGAGTTGCCAACCATCATCTAAGTTATTTACTGATGTTGGTTTTTTTTCTTTATTTGCCAACCTTTCTTGTCATTTACAAGCTTTTAATTGCATATTTAGCAAAGCTTTAAATTTACCAAAACTTTTCCAATTATTAACATTAATTAGAGTGACTTACCAACTTTTCTCCAATTAAGTTACCAATTAATTTTGGGTGACAAGCTCTTGTTTGAGTTACTTAACAAGTTTATTTTTCTTTTAGTTATATACTCTTCTTTTACTATATTGACTTTTATTTTCCTTTCTTAACTAGGTGTTGAATTTATCAACTCTTATATGTGATAACAACCATTATTTTAAGCAATTTATCATATTTACTCTTACGTAAGTTATCAACTAGTTGTGCGTTACCGACTTCTCATTTGAGTTAGTTACCAAAGTTTATTGCTTTTCTACTTAATTTACCAACTTTTATGTTGTGAGTAGAAAGTAGTTGGTACATTTAAGGTGTTGGCAAAAGTGAGGCATTGATAAGAAAAATAAACAAAAGTTGGTATATGAAAAGAGAAATTTATTGAAAATTAATTGAAATAAAAGTTAGTAACACCTAAGGATGATTGGTTTTAGGGTGGATAGGTTCTAGACCTGAAACCCCGAGCCTACCATATTAGGATTGGTTCCTAGTTTTTGGAACATGTCATGACCAAAATTTCAAGTGAATTGCCTAGGATTTAGCTAATGAATTACTAAGCATAAACTTAGCTCGAGTTCTCCCAAACCCATATCAATTTGCGACTTAAGTTCAAGTTCTTAACATGCAAATGATTTTTCCAATTAGGAGTCGCCACTAATCTATTTTTGGTGGGTCGATTAGAAACCCAAGTAAACTAATGGGAGATTTATTTTACTCCTACGAACCAAATATTTATGAGTTCGGAGACTTGATTATACTAGATTTTACTAACACCCTTTCGGTACCTTTTTCTTTTATTTCAAAAAAATATTTTGCAAGCAGCTTGAATTAATTTTAATTTACTTTCCTAACATGTGAGATGATAATGCGAATGCGCAAACCACCGATTTAACACCTAGATAAAGTAGTGAATAAATTGCAGAAGGACCTACCTCATAGCATTGAAAGCATTTGCAAAGTTAGATCAGAATTCACATCGACGGTCTTAGATATGATTTCTAATTAACACATAATTACTTTTTTTTTCCACTTATTTAATGAGAATCATGCTTTATGCAATGCATGCTACTAATCTAACATAAAATGACATGGCAATATGACCAAATGACCTAATTCTAATGACGGACAATTTTTAACTAAATAGACCTCACAACAATAGCTAAATGACATGCATTTCATGAATCTAATTCTATATGACGTGCACATGATATTTCTATTCTCTTAAAAAGCATGGAATCTATCCTAGAGAATGAAATGAATTTACTCTAAGACAATTTTTTTGGGTGTTTTTCATGAAATTCGAAATTAAGAAAAATGCAAAAATTATCTATCCAAATTAAGATATCATCCAACTTATATTAAGATTCGGATTAGGTCAAATCTTAATTTAAACTAGGATGTTATCCCTAACCTAAAATGCAATCTATCTAAAAATATATATATAAACTAAAAAAATGCAATCTTATCCTAATATGCAATGAAGTGCAAAGAATGCCCTAATTCTATTTTTTTTTTTTTGAAATTCGAAAATAAATATTGTCAAATAATTAAACGTGCAACCTAAGTTAAAAAGACTAGCATCTTAAACTGAGTTTTTGGATTTGGATTTTTTATTTTTAAAATTCAAAATAAAATTCATATTCTAAATATGCAAGATAACCCTAAGACGAGGAATATTCTAAAACAAACCTAATCTAACTCAGATTTTTTTGGATTTTGTTTACGAAAACAAAATTGACTCAAACGACATGATAGCACATCCAACAAGATAAGATTGATATCCAAAATTGACGAATCATATCTCGTGCATGAGATCGAATTGGTTAATTTTAAATAAACCGCGAATCGAATCTCGAGCGTGAGATTGGATCGGCGATTTTCTAGGCGATTGCGAGTCGAATTTCAGGCACGAAAATCGGACTGTCAATCCCTAATTTAAGAGGCTACTTCATGTCGAGAATTTCGATCATACATCGGTGACTATTTCAAACAAAGGATCAAAGTGTTAAAATAAAAAATAAAATAAAGTAAATAAAAAATACCTAATTTGATTTTTTTTTTCAAACAAGATTTCATGACCGGTGGCTCGTGGATCGCGATGGGGCTCAATATGGTTCAAAGTCGTGTCACTATGATGGTGGATCGCCGAAGCTTTGGTGAGGACTGGCGGCGGGTGGACTAGCAGGCAAAAGGGCAGAGTAGCTTGGGTTGCAGCGGCTACGAGCATCACTTGGAGAGGGGACTGCTGGGCCTTAGACCGGAGGTGGAGCTAGGCGGGCTCAAGCAGCTGTTGCGATAGCGGCAGCGGCATCAAGCGAGAGGGAGGCACGATGTCCTGTTCGAGACCCGTTGGCGTCGCTTGGTTGTTGGGTTGAAGGGCAGCAGGTTGTTGGTGGATAGAGAAGTCAACAACGGGGAGTCTAGTGGTTGTTGGAAAGGCGAGCTAGCGAAACGGTGAGCTGGTGTCGGGCACCGGGTGGTGGTGGCACAACGTTCTGGCAGAGAGAGGGCGGAGTGCTGTAGGGGCTGGTTGGGCTGCAGATTGTGGGTGAAGCGGTGAGGCAAAGGGCGAGGGTGCTCCCGGCTATTGGTGCGGCTAATAGTAGAGGGCACGGGTGTTTGCGGGGCGACGGATAGCTTGGCCACTGGCATCGTTGGCACCCAGGTATAAGGCGAGGCAAAGTGGTGAGCTCGAGGGGAACTCGGCGGCAAGTGGAGCGGTAGCCGACTCGAGCGAGCTGGTGTGGCGGCGGCGACTTGGGGACGGACCAGCAGCGACAACAAGAACGGTGGTACTGGCTCGGTGGCCAGCACGACGAAGGAGAAGCAAATGGCGGTTGCTGTGACGGCTGCTAAGGGCGAGTAGAAGCAAAGGGCGAGGGCACTTGCATAGAGAAGACAATCCCTTTGTTTTTTCTTTCTTTCTTTTTATTTTTCTGTTCTTTTTTCCACACGTCCCCTCACGACACTTTTGTCTTTGCACACTTTTCCCTTCTAACATTCACTTTTCTCAAGAACTTTTCCTTCCTTTTCTTTTGTTGTGTTTGTTCTTTAGGAAAAGAGAAAGACCCCTTGAAAAATGAAGGAAAAAGGAAAAACCCCTCCTCTTGTGTGACGGTATGTATCAATGTGTATGAGCCCCCAAAACCCTACGTGAACAACCTTTGTATAGGCCAATGATTAGGGTTTTAATTTTTCAAATCAATATCCATGGAGATTTCTTTTCCGAACACAATATTTGTTTTTTATATGATTTAGGATTGAAATTTTCTCAAATTTCAAATCCTGCAAAGATGAGCTCACAATACTTTTCGTCACGCTTACCCTACCCGAAGATATTGAAAAATCTCCAACATATCTCGAAAAATTTCAAATCTCTATTTTTTACAAAATAATTTTCGATCATTAAAAAAAGGGGCTTGGTCCAATTTGCTCCATTCGTGGGCTTAGTCCAAAATAACAATTTAAAGCTCAAAACAAACAATTTGAACCCATTTGCCTCCGGCCTAATGCAAATGTAATAAAAATGCTCTTAAAACTATATGCTAGGCAACTTAATTCTTTTTTTTGGGGTTAAAAATTAATCCCTAATTTTTTAATGTAATAAATAAATAACCGGGTAGGTATCAATAGCTGCCCCTCTTTGAAGGTGAGCTCGTAGAGGTTGCCTTTAAAGACAAATTGAGACCTAAATTTTAATCATGCACATGCATTTAATGATTTTTTGTCGGAAAATGAATCCCATTTTAAAATGCAATTTATATGATGCATGGAAATGCTAATGTAAATGCATGATGCCAAAGGAAATAACGTACCTATAGTTACTTACCAATCAATGCGGTAGAGCATCTTGAGGTACATGATAAATCTTCATTTACTCCACAAGTATCCAGTTTTCATTCAGGTTCCTGGAAGAATCTAACAGGTAATAAATTAAAACATCCAGACGAGTAAAACATCCACATCTAGAGTGAAATGTTTAGATGAAAAGAATTAAGACATCTAGATCTAGATTGAGATGTCAAGATTTTTGGAACTTGAAATACCTAAATCCAGACTAAGGTATAACGAGAAACATCGAAAAACATTCACATCCAAAGTGAAATGTTCAACGAAAAGAATTAAGACATTCAGATCTAGGCGGAGATGTCAAGATTTTTGTACTCGAAATACCTAGATCCAAACTAAGGTATAACGAGAAAGATCGAAAAATATTCACATCTAGAGTGAAATGTTTAGATGACGAGAATTAAGACATCTAGATGCAAACTAAGATGTCAAAATTTTGGAACTCAAAATACCTAGATCCAAATTAAGGTATAATGAGAAAGATCGGAAAACATTCACATCCAAAGTGAAATGTTCAAATGAAAATATGTTGTGACATTTAGATCCAAACTGAGATGTCAACAATTGATTGAAAGATTTTGGTGAAATTCACAAACAAACTCTCAATTTCTAAAAAGGAACTCAAGCTATAGAAGCACGCCGAGTCGATGAAAAGAACACTGCGCTATGAAAGCACGCTAAGTTAATAAAAGAAATCTAGGCTACGGAAGCACGCCAATTCGATAAAAAGGACTCGGGTTTACAAAAACACGCCAGGTCAATATAAATGGAAACCGAGCTACGAAAGCACGTCGGGTCGATAAAGAGGGACTCTAGGCTAAAAAAGCATGCTAGGTCAGGAACTCCAAGCTACAAAAGCACACCGATTTGTTAAAATGGACTCTAGGCTACGAAAGCATGCTAGGTTAGGAACTTCGAGATACGTAAACACGTCAGGTTTATTAAAAGGGACATTGGGCTACGAAGCACGCCGAGTCGGTGAAAATGACTCTAAGCTACGAAAGCATGTCGAGTCAAGAACTCCGAGCTACAAAAGCACGCCGAGTCTATTAAAAGTGATATTGGGCTATGGAAGCACATTAAATCAATGAAAATGGACATTAGGCTACGAAAGCACAACCGATCAATATAAAGGGATACCGGGCTATGGAAGCATGCCGAATCGGTGAAAAGGGCTTTGGGCTACGAAAGCATGCTGAATCTCAAGGCTTCAAGGAGCAAGTTGAATGTCAAGTATTACTCAGTCTTCAAGGAAATATTATTTGTCAAACATGATTAGAGCAAAAACTAGTATGCATTCATCAAAGAGGTAGACAATATGAGCTACTTTAAAATGCACATTTCAAAATTTCAGTGAAGTTTTCATCAATTCAATCAAGGCTTATGCATAATGACTTTACCATATTTGCATCAACCAAATTTCCACAGGAGAGAATTAGCATTCAAGACAATGGTATGAATTTCTTAAGAATACTAAATGAAAGACTTTCGGTTAGAAAGGACTTTCACTCACTCTCATTCGGAAGAGCTAGTTTAGGAGAATCACTCCATCTCACTATCATCATACCAATAAGGGTCCGAGTATTCTCGCAAGCAGTACGACCTTACCAATTTGAGAGTTCTTTAATAGGGATCGTAATGTTGGCTTGGTCAATGGCTTAACAAAGGGACTCTTTAAGTCAAGGCTTAAAAAAGAAATAATCCTGCTTGCACTTCTTCAAGTGATGCTTAAAACATGTGAACCCCTACGTTAATTCAAGTGTCCTAATCAAAGAGACTTTGCAAGGGATATAACGCAGACTTGGTTCATTGGTGAGAGAAACAAAAGGATCATTATGCTCAAAATATGTGTAAAGGGTGAGAGTTGATGATTATCTTGGCATTGCCACTAGTTTTCTTTTTCACCATTGAGGATTGTCAGGCACCCCATTGATTGTAAAAACTCAGCATTTGAGTTCTTTGAGTATGACTCCATTGGAGATACAAGCTTTTACAACTGATAGTCCTTATCTCAACTCTCTTTTTCATCTATAGGCATCGGCCTTACTTTTACCAGCACACCGCTTTTTCATGCCTATAACTCTCATTCATTTTTCTTCACTTCTTTTTTCATGGGCATTGGCCTTACTTTTTACTAGGCACACTATTTTTTCATACCCCTTAGTTCTATTTTGAATGACCATATGGTGTTTTTAACATTTGGACCTTTGGGAGGTCTTTGTCTTCTATCAGCACTCATAGCACTCCAAACCATAATGTTTGAACAATCACTTTTTTACCTTGCAGGCTCAAGTGGGCTATGCAAAGGATATAAGTATGTAGGATAGAGAAAGAAATGTTCTTCGTCATCCTAAGACACTTAACTTACCACATGAATTCAATCAAGTAGCATAACTTAAAGATTGATGCAAGTGAGAGCAAAAAAATTGCTTTCCATTTTCTTCACCTCATAATGCTATCTTACCTCTAATTTGCCCCGATATGGGGTGATTCTTGACAGGGGTAATTTTAAAAAATCTCCATAAGTGTATAAGGCTCAAAATGGTTAAGTAATGGATCACCTATAGTATTTGGGATAGACAAATAAATTGCCCCTCATTATTTCGGTCATCATACCTTTCGTGAGAAAATTCTTTATCTTGTAGATATGAAACTTTCTTCACCCATATCACAAATGTATAAGTAGGGGATTGTGTATATGATAAGGTTTGCCTTTTATCATCCTAACACATCTCATTTAGCATTCTTAAGCATTGATGTCACTCCATTGAATTGTCCATTTTGACAAATCTCCACATGAAATTGGTGAGTTAAATAGGAAAAACCACTATCAAAATTCTCTTTTCAAAAGAGTCTAACAATTTAAGCATGAAAAGCTTTTGTGATTTCAAAACGGACAATTAACACGATTTTAAGCATTCATTCAGGGATTGCCTTAGAAAGAAATTGCTTCCTTGGATTAAGATTGAAAATCCGATCTTTGATTTGATAAATACTCCCTTCTTGCTTTTGCCCCTGCACAAGAGAATGTGCATGAATAGGATACTATCAAAGTAAGTTCAAATTGCACATCCATTTTGGCTCGATTGAGATTTTATCTCGCCATCTCACTACTAGAATCTGTAGTGTCCCTAATTCGTCATCTAATGTGCCTTTTTAGATGCTTTCTCATCAGGCCAAGAAAGTAATACTTTGAAACATGAAGTAAATGAGTTAGAAAATTAAATAGGGGTAACCTAATGCATGCTTTTGGAAATGGCCTGAAAAATGATATTTTTTATGAGTTTTTTTTTTTTTTTTTGGATGATGAAGCATGAAGAAGCCAAATCCTCAGGATTTCTCCATGAATGATAGTTTATTTTCATGGTAAAATATCGTCATTGGACTGGTTTGGTGTATCCCCTCATCCCTTTAAAATTGGAAATAAAATTGTAATTTCATTGAATAAAATAAAATGAATTACATTATTGGAATGGAAAATGCAAACAAGCAAATCCTAAAAACGAAAGCAATAATTGAAACTTTAGAAAGCAGAAAATTCTAAAAAAAAAAAAAAAACTTGAAATCCTAGAAAGCATTAAAAAAAATATCATTTGTAGAGGAATGTGAAGATAAGAACTTCTTCACTTAGTGACAACATTTGTGCCTCCATCATGGTTGGGTAGAGGGTTTTTCTAATTACTGTTGTAAGAGAATGCCTTTATATCCAAGAAGTCTTGGACTCTATGCTTTAAAACATAGCAATTATCAGTAGAGTGACCAACTTCTCCCATATGATAGTCACACTTTTTGGAGG
Source organism: Eucalyptus coolabah (assembly GCA_014182585.1). NCBI lineage: Eukaryota > Viridiplantae > Streptophyta > Magnoliopsida > Myrtales > Myrtaceae > Eucalyptus > Eucalyptus coolabah. Next base: position 21,326,995 of record CM024624.1, on the reverse strand, counting down.
AATTATATGCAAGATAATGCTCGGGATTTGGTCACTTTAGCTCAGGTAGAAAGTAAACCCTTCTTTTGAAGAACAAGCAAGACTTTGGATGAAGGTCTAGGAAGAGGTGTGAATTGTCTTCGAACACTTTGTCGTTGACCAGAGAATTGATGTCCTCCGCCTTGTTGCTCAGTGGAAATCTTAATTACCTAAGTGCGATTGGATGTATCATGATTCGGTTGAGAATAAGCCACATTAATCTCAGCTTCAAGGTCCTTTTTCTTTGGGGTAAATCTTTTGCTTGCAAAGGTTGGCTCATTAAACCATCCATCTCTTATCCCCATCTCAATTTGTTCTCCCATTGGAATAAGTTGATTGAAGTTCTCAACATATGTGCTAGCCATCCGGTTACGGAATTTAGACGGGAGAGTCTTAACGAATAACTTCATCAACTCTTTGTTAGTAGGTTCGGGAGTGATTTGAGCTGCCAGATTTCACCATCTCACGGCATACTCCTTAAATGATTCACTACTCTTCTTCTCCATTCTCTCAAGATCTTCTCGAGAAGGTGCAATGTCCATATTGAACTTATATTGCTTGAGGGATACGTCAGCCACTTCTTTCCAAGTATTGAGAAGGTTCACATTCTTAATCACATACAAGCTCAATGTAAGCCCGATCAAACTTGCATGAAATGATTGGATCATGATGGGCTCATTCTTGACATATTGGGCCATGCATACGTGGTACATCCGCAAATGAGCTTTTGGGCAGGAAATACCATTGTATTTCTCAAACTCCAGCATTTTAAACTTTTTTGGCACCTTAACCTTCTCATACACTGACAAGTCGAACGGAAGTAAACTCTGCGACCCTTGTAATTGCTCCACCTTCTCTTCAAGCTTTGTGAAGCGTTCATCTTGCTTCATCTTAGGGACATTGTCGCTTAGCTTTTTCGAGAGTGACCAACAGTGGGTCATCTTCCAGTTTAGGTATGTCATCATCACCTATTTAGGCCTTGCTTGATTACTTCGAAATTACTATCTTAGGGAGAACGAGTACAGGAGTAGGATTTGCTAGGAAGGATTGGATTTGAGCTTTCATAAGCTGCATAGAGGTGACTAACTGTTGGAGTTAGTCTTTCATAGTAGAGATATGATCACGCATTTCAATTTGGTTAGCCATTTTTGCTCTTGTAAGTCCAAATTTCCTAGTAAGTCCAAAAAGAGTTAGAAAACTAGACACCCTAGTAAGTCCAAATTTCCTAGACATGAATTGAAAACAAATTCTCCAAAGTTTCTTCAAATGATTCATTGCATGGCAATTTTCTCATTTTATCTCTAATTGACAAATGAATTAAATCAATAATTGACTTAAATTGTCATGGACCGACCAACAACACAACAAAATAAATTACATGGTATAGGGACCAAAGACTTACTTCACCAAGAAAAATCAACAGCAATCACATAAACATGCACATGAGATGTGAGGCTCGATTTCTACTCTAGACAGGCTTAGCAAAGTGAAGCTACAAGGATGATCGGACTAGTTGCGAGCATGCAAACTAAGTTAGGTCCTCATGACTTCAGCTTGGTCAAAGAGCCAACCTAGGTCGCAGGTATGTGGACCGAGGTGGGTGATCTTAACACCAAAAAATAAACTTTGGGATTGAGATGGCCAACTTGTACCGTGGGCATGCAGTCGGAGTGGTATCTATCTCAATACCATCCTAGTTAATCCTATGTGGCCCAAGTTTGGCGGCAGATTGTGTGTGCAATAGTGTAGTGCAAATGCATAGGCATGCACAACAGTTTATATCAAACAGCACTTTACATATGAAAGTAAACCGTGCATTCCTACACTTCCTTGCAAAACAAAGGTCAGCAAACATTTCCCCTTATACCTCTCATCTTGCAAAAACATTTAACATCTTAAACATTAGAGACGTACCTGAGATCCTCGTTGCCAAACAATAATATTTTTTTTTTTTCAAAATAGAAGTGAAAATCGGCCTAAGTCCACTAAGAGCTTTTACTCAAGTCCCCAGCGGAGTCGCCAAGCTGTCATGACCAAAATTTTGAGTGAACCACTTGAGGTTTGACTAATGGATTACTAAGCCTAAACTTAGCTCGAGCTCGTCTAAGCCCATACCAATTCGCGACTTAGGTTCAAATTCTTAACATGCAAATAATTTTTCCAATTAGGAGTCGCCACTAATCTATTTTTGGTGAGTCATTTAGAAACCCAATTAAAGTAACGAGAAATTTACTTTACTCATATAAACCCGAGATTTATGAGTTTGGGGACTTGATTACACTAGCTTTCACTAACACCCTTTCGGTACCTTTCTCTTTTATTTCAAAAAAAGTGTTTTACAAGTGGCTTGAGGTGATCATGCGGGTGCGTAAACCATCAATTTAACACCCAAATAAAGCAGTGAATAAATTGCAAGAGGACTTACCCTATAGCATCGAAAGTATTTGCAATGTTAGAATAGAATTCACATCGACAATCTTAAATATGATTTCTAATTAACACGCAATTACTTTTTTTATTTTCACTTATTGAATGAGAATCATGCTTTGTGTAATGCATGCTACTAATCTAAAATGAAATGACATGGCAATATGCCCAAATGACCTAATTATAATGACAAGCAATTTTTAACTAAATGGACCTAGCAACAATAGCTAAATGACATTCATTTTATGAATCTAATTCTATTTGACGTGCACGTGATATTTCTATTCTCTTAAAAAGTATGGAATCTATCCTAGAGAATGAAATGAATTTATTCTAAGACAATTTTTTTTTTTGGTATTTTTCATGAAATTCAAAATGAAGAAAAATGCAAAAATTATCTATCCAAATTAAGATATCATCCAACTTATATTAAGATTTAGATTAGGTCAAATCTTAATTTAAACTAGGATGTTATCACTAACCTAAAATGCAATCTATTTAAAAATATATCTAAACTAAAAAAATGCAATCTTATCCTAATATGCAATGACGTGTAAAGAATGCCATAATTCTAATTTTTCTTTTTCCTTTTTTAAAATTCGAAATTAAAAATTGTCAAATAATTAAACGTCCAACCTAAGTTAAAAAGACTAGAATCCTAAATTGAGTTTTTGGATTTTGATTTTTTATTTTTAAAATTCGAATAAAACTCCTATTATGAATATGCAAGATAACCCTAAGATGAGGAATATTCTAAAACAAACCTAACCTAACTCAATTTTTTTGGACTTTTTTTACAAAAACAAAATCGACTCAAATGACATGACATCACATCCAACAAGATAAGATCGATATCCAAAATTGACAAATCATATCCCGCGCATGGGATCGGATTGGTCATTTTTAAATAAATTGTGAATCGAATCTCGAGCGTGAAATCGATCGACAATTTTCCAAGCAATTACAAATCGGATTTTGAGCACAAAATTAGACTGTCAATCCCTAATTTAAGTGGCTACTTCATGTCGGGAATTTTGATCATACATCAGTGACTATTTCAAACAAATGATCAAAAGGTTAAAATAAAAAATAAAATAAAGTAAATAAAAAATACCTAATTTGGTTTTTATTTCAAATGAGACTTAACGATTGACTTTGCTCGTGGATTGCGATGGGGCTAGGTATGGTTCAAAGTCGTGTCGCTGTGATGGTGGGTCGTCGAAGCTCCGGTGGGGCCGATGACATGCGAACCGGGCAAAGGTGAGCGGACCAGTGGGCAAAGATGCGGCAGCTCGGGTTGTAGCGGCTATGAGCATCACTCGAGAGGGGGGCTAGTGGGCATTGGACCAAAGCCGGAGCTAGGCGGGCTCGGGTGGCTACTGCGACGGCGAGCAGTGGCATCGGGCGAGGGAGGCGTGATGTCCTATTTGGGACCCACGGCATTGCTTGGTTCTTGGGCCGAAGGGCGGCAGCTACCGGTGGACTTAGAAGTTGACAACAAGGGTGCCCGATGGCTAACGAAAGGCGAGTTGGCGAAACAATGAGCTAGTGTCGGGCGTCAAGTGGTGGTGGCACAACGTTCCGGTAGAGAGAGGGCAAAAAGCTGCAAAGGCTGGCCGGGCTACATATCGTGGGCGAGTAGCAAGGCAAATGGCAAGGGTGCTCTTGGTTATTGGCGTGACGACTAGCAAAGGGGACGGGTGTTCACGAGGGCGACAAATAGCTCGACCACCGGTGTCGTTGTCACTCGGGCATAAGGCATAGGCAGTGGTGTGAGTTCAAGGGGGAGCTCCGGCGGCAAGTGGAGGGCTAGCATAATTCAGCGAGCTAGTGCGGTAGCGACAATTGGGGGTTGGACTAGCAAAGTGGCGATGAGAGCGATGGTACGGGCTTGGTGGGCGACGCGACGGAGGAGAAGCAATAGTGGTTGCTGTGGCGGATGCTAAGGATGAGGGTATTCACACGTAGAAGACAACCCCTTTGTTTTTTCTTTTTCTTTTTCTATTCTTTTTTTCACACGTCCCCTCACATCTCTTTTCTCTTTGCACTTCTCTCTCGCACACTTTTTCCTGCTAACCTTCACTTTTCTCAAGAACTTTTCCTTCCTTTTATTTTGTTGGTTTTGTTCTTTCGAAAAAGAAAGACCCCCAAGTGTTCACAAGTCCTCTCTTTGGGGCGACTCCGGCCTTTGTTCATGCGTTTGGCTGCTGCTCGGCCAGCTTGCTTTGGCCGTCTGTTTAGGCTGTATTTCAAAGGACAAGGTCGTCAAACCTCCCTCATTCTTTTCACCTTGCGGTTTCCTCCTATTTGGTCTGCATTTCCAAATCTCATCTACCCTAGGGCATGTCCTATTTCTGTCACTACTGATCTGCTACTCGAGGAGTCTAGCCGATGGTTTGGGCTTGGTTTAGGAAGACTGATTCCCCCTCCTCTTCCCCTCCAAGTTGCATCTTCGCCCTGCAACTCCAACGTCGTAGCCCTTCAATGCCTTCAACCTCGCGAGTGGAAGTTCACTTGGCCTAAGAGCTCGTCGATCGCTAGGGAGATTAGGTGGGTTCGTGAGCCTCCTTCGCCTCTTGAATCTCCCAGGTAGGTGCCTTCATCCCCGCTCTCCTGAGCGTGACAAGCTACTAGCTCCCTCCCCTACTTCTACTCGCGTTAGGATTTTGCTATCTGCTAGGTTCTGTTTGGTGGGTCTTCATTTGGCTTCTTTCCCCCCTCCCTCCACTTCCCAGTGAAGCTGCTACCTTGATAAGTTCCAATCTTGCTATGGTTTACTTGTGGTAGAGCTATGGGTTGTTATTAGAGTGGCTGATGCTTCCTCTATTGGAATGGACAGCTTTTCTCGAGAAGCCTAGCTAGGTGCTAGTGCTGGAAACCATCCGTATCTTGCTGATGCTATGAGGGCGGACTTGAGGAGAGCAGCTCAATCCTCGTCTTTCACGAAGGAAGTTTCGCGGACAGCCCGTACCCCGCAACCCCTGTCAAGCCTAGAGGAATAAGCTGAGCGAGGTTTGCATCTAACGGCCTCAGCCAAGGGATTGGCTGAGAACATATTTGAAAAACCCCCTTACTCGGTCATGGGCCAATGTTGCTAGTGTTGTTGTGAAGGGCTATGAGCTGGAATTCTTCCCACCTTCCTATATGAATAACAAAACTATTGTGGAATCGTTTGATGATATCCTTGAAGCAACTGATCCTAAGTGGTAAGATTGCCTTGTAGGCTATTTTATTGGATGAAGGCTACCATTCAAAATAACCGAAGAGGCCCTTAAGAATGCTTGGGGCTTGAAATTGGTGGAGGTGATGGCAAATGGCCAAGGTTTCTTTTTTCCATGTTCCTTATGCTAATTTCAAAGGAAGCTCTTGGAAGGTGGGCCAATCACGTTGCAAGAGTCCCTTTGATCTTACAAAGAATGGAAACCTTCTCTAGAACTTAAGAGGGATAGCCATTTGACTGCTCCGGTTTGGATAAGGCCGAGGAATCTCCCCTTGCATTCTCGTTTGCACAGGGATCAACAAAGTTGCTAGTGTGGTAGGGAAACCGCTTTATGTTAATTTACGCACCGAGCAACTAAAGATGCTTGTGTTTGCTAGGGTGTGTGTTGAAATCTCAACAAAGCAACCAACTTGTGAGGCTGTTGAAGTTGTCCATCATGGAGAATCTTGCTCGGTGGCGGTGGAGTATGAATGGAGGCCCATTGCTTTCCAAGTTATGGCGTTTTTTGCCATAGGTGTGAAACCAATGCCCAACCAATTGATGAAGTTGCTATCCAGCAGCCTTCGATTGATGCCCGTCCTACCTCTCAGGGTGTTTCCTTAGTCCCAGCTCTTGCTTTAACTAAAGATCTAGCTCCTGTTGAAGTGGAAAGGAGTCAGGGTGTAAGGGGGAAGACTACACTTCCCTTGCTTAGCACATTTGTTGGCTACTCGATTCTGGAAGATAGGACCAATCCACAAACAAGCTTGCAATTACCAAAGTTGCTGCCTCCTAGACTTCGACAATTGCTGAGATACCTCGAGGGGCTGACCTTGGATGGAAGCAAGTGAAGGGGAAGAAGAAATTGCCTCCATTAGTGAATTCTAATGCTAGGGAGGCCATACCTTCTACCTCTTCTCACAAAGTCGAGGGAGCTTTTAGGAACCCCTTAAAGCAAGATGTTGGCCGCTCCACCTTCGCGGTGAATAATGCTAACCCTTTTGATACTTCTGTAGCTCTGGCCAACTTGGGTGAGCAGGTTGCTGGATTGGCAAGTGTTTGCAACAACTCTGACGATGAAGACTTGCTCTCTTCTTGTCCCTCATCTTTGAGAGACCCTTTTGGTTTTGTCGGGCCCGAAACCATGCGGGACAAGCTCCTGATGCTTTGCCTAGACCTGCCCCCAGCTCCTCTTCCTTCTGCTAGGCCAGTGGCTTCTTGACAGAAGCCTATCAAACAGGTCGGCCAGCCCTTCCTCTCACTCTATTTGTATATACTTATTAATGTATATAGGTATATGGAACATCAGGAGTCTTGGTAACCCAATCAAATAGGTTGAGGTTCACACCTTGGTCGCCTTGAATAGTGTTTGCTTGGTTGGACTTTTGGAAACTAAAGTCTCGGAATCTCTATCCTCTACCATTTCCAACAAGTTATTGCGGGATTGGTGCTGGATAGCAAATTACAGTTGCTCTCCCATAGAGAGGATTTGGATTGGCTAGAACCCTGTCGTCGTTAGTTTTGAAGCTTCTTCGATTGACGCTAAGGTGATTCATGGGAATCTTATATGGTTGTTTTACGGCGATGACTGTTGTATTTCAGTAGTCTATGTTGAGTATACTTTTCCCTCCCGGAGACCATTATGGGAGGATCTCATCTATTTGAGTGTAGCAATGCGAACTCATATTGGCTTGTGGCGGGTGACTTTAATGCTATAAAGGAACCGTCGACAGACTAGGTGATACAAATGTTAAGATCCCTTATTTTGACAAATTTGGTTAGTGCCTAGCTTAGGCAGAGTTGGATGATCTGAGGTATGTCAGTTTTAGGTTCACTTGGTCAGCTTCCTCTGTCTTTAAGCGAAAATTAAGAAAGATTGATAGGGTCTTGGTGAATTTAAAATGGAGTTTCATTTTCTCCTATTCGAAGGCTACCTTCCTTGCCCTTAGTATCTCGAATCATTCGTCGATGATAGTTAAGGTGTTGAACCCCGTCAAACAGAGGACCCCCTTCAAGTTCTTTGATTTTTGAATGAAGCATCCTGATTTTCATTCAATTGTCTCTCGGTTTAGGAGGATCATGGAATAGGTGTTCCCATGTTTAGACTAGTGTCTAAATTAATGCCCCTATAAGGCCACCTCAAGCAGCTTAATAAGAACTCTTTCTCCAATATTTCTTTTAAGACAGCTGAGGTGCGGTTCAAGCTTCGGGCTACCTAGATTGCCCTTCAGCAAGACCCAACCAATGCTGCTCTTGCTGAGTTGGAGAAGACACAACGGATGATGTTTGTGGACCTTTGTGGAAAGGAAGAGTCATTCTTCAGGAAAAAGTCCAAGATTAGATGGCTCTCTAAAGGAGACCAAAATACTAATTTTTCCATTACTACGTGAAGAACAAACAAATGAGAAATAGGATACTCTCTATCATGGATAGCTCTGGTAGTCTTATCACAGATCCTGTGTTGGTACAGCAGACCTTTGTCTCTTACTTCCAGGACCTCTTGGCACTAAGGGATGTGCAAGAAAGACCCTCGGCTTCGGAAATTCGGGAGTATATTTAGCATCATTTAACAGTTGACCAGGTGAGCTTGCTCTCTAGCCTTGTCACTAATCTTGAAATTCAGGATACCCCGTTTTCTTAGCTCGTGGAAAGGCTCTTGGACCTGATGGATTCACTGTTGAATTCTTCAAATATAACTTGGAGATTGTAGGTCAGTTGGTCACTAATGCGATGAAGGATTTCTTTGCCATAGGGAAGTTGCTAAGAGAGATTAACAACACTAACTTGGTTTTAGTACCAAAAGTGCTTAAAGCCACTTCGGTGACAGATTATAAGCCCATTGCTGTTGTAATACTATATACAAATGCATCACCAAATTGATGCTCTACTGGATAACTGCGGTTCTCCAAGATGTTATAAGCTCCTTCTAGAGCGCTTTTGTGAAAGGTTGGCGGATTAGAGATCATATTCTTCTAGCCTAGGAACTCTTTACTAGATTCCACACCGAGCCATATACTCCAAAGTGTGTAATTAAAGTGGATTTCCAAAAAGCCTATGACGTGATCGATTGGGATTTCCTTGAGCTTGTTCTCCTTGGCTTCGGTTTTCCTAAGTATTTGATTCGTCTCATCCTGGTATGTGTTCGTACCCCTAAATTTACGTTGCTTTAAATGGGGAGTGCATGGTTTCTTTACTAGCGGTAGAAGACTTTGGCGGGGTGACCCTATCTTCCATTACCTTTTCACCTTGGTAATGGAGGTTTTCTTCGGAATCCTCTATAGACGCTCTTTGAGGCCGGATTTCAATCTTTTTTGGAGGTGCAAAGCAACAAGCTTGTTACAGGTATTCTTCATAGACGATGTTTTCTTGTTTTGTCAAGTTGACCTGCCCTCCATTTGCATCATAAAGGAAGACCTGTACTTATTTTCTTTTTGGAGTGGTCTTCTCCCTAACCCAATGAAGAGCGAGGTCTTTTTGGCAAAAGGTTCAACAGCTTCAAGGAGTGAAATCCTACACTCAATAGGGTTTCATGAAGGAAGCCCTGCCGATTCGCTACTTGGGGGTGCTTATCATTACCAAGAAGCTAAGCAAGGCGGATTTTGTGTGCTTGTTGACCGTATTACAGTGAGGGTACAATCTTGAATCCATTGATTTCTATCTTTCATAGGTCGGCTACAATTGATCGGGTTGGTCCTTCATGCAATTCAAGCTTTTGGGCTAGTGTTTTCATTATTCCCATAGCTATATTGGACCAAATTGAGCAAACTCTCAAGCAATTCCTCTAGAAAGGCCCCACCCTAGGTTGGGGGTGCGAAAGTTGCTTGGGAGGATGTGTGCCTCCCAAAAGATGAGGGATGACTTGGCATTAGAAGACTTCAGGATTATAATAAGGCGGCTATGCTCAAGCATTTATGGATCCTTTTTGCGATAAGGAGTTCTTATGATACAGGTGGATCCATTCCACTTTTTAAAAAGGAAAAATTTTTGGGTTACAAGCAAACCGGCCCACTGCTCGTGGGCTTGGAAGAAGATCCTCCATCTTAGGAGGCTTTACCAAAATTACTTCCACTGGAGTATAGGGGATGGTCGCTCGGTTTCCCTCTCGGTTCGACTCACGGCATCCTAGGGGGCCATTAAATCTAATTTTTCAAACTCTCATCCACAGCTGGGGATTCCGTGACAAGAAACCGTTGCGGATCTTTATTCCCCCACCGGTCAACCTTTAAAGGATATCCTGGATTTGTGGCAGCATGCTCTCCCCATCCTCTCTCAGAATGTGGATCTGTTCAAATGGAAGGAGTGTCCGACTGGGAGTTTCACCATCACTTCGGCTTGGGAGGCCATTAGGTGAAAGAAGGATTGTGTCTCTTGGCACACCTTCATTTGGAATTCTTCCATCTCACCCCGCTACCAGTTCAATCTCTAGCTTATCACCAAGTATAGACTCCTTACCCAAGCATTATTAATGTTGTATGGTAGAATTGATAGTGGCTTGTGTGCTTTTTGTAATGAAACTCCGAACTCCATCCACCATTTGTTCTTTAGGTGCCACGTTACCACCGGCCTTGCTTTTTTTTGGGCCGCTAAGTGCAATCTACCTTGGCACAACAGGTCTTGGGCGAATAATCTACGATGGGCTATGTCTCTACTTTTGGGTAAAGAATCGTTAAATGCATTGCCCGTTTCTCCCTTGGAGCCCTATGTCACATTATATGGAAGAGCAGAATGACATTTTATTTAGAGAGCTAACTCCTACAATCCCGGCCATGAAGAACCATCTCCGTAAGGTTGTTTGAGATAAGGCTCTAACTTTCAGGAATGTCGACAATACCGCGAGGAACAGGAGACTCCAGTGTGCTTGGGGCATCAATCCAATTGTTTTCTCTGCAGGAGATTCTTGATTGAAGCCATGAAGCTTTTTGTGTAGTTGCTATTTTAGCGGCCTCGATCCTGGGAACCAAACAAAGGCACGCTTTAACCGTGCCTTATGTTGTTTGTTTGGTGCTTGGGGTGATCTCGGCTGCATCCTTTTTTTGATCCCTTTGTTGCCTTCTATTTTTAGCTTGGGTTGGCTGTCCCGTGTGGCTAATACCATTTGTTGCTTGCTTTCGTCTCGGCACCCTTCCACTCGCCTTGACATCTTGTCACTCTGGGTGTAAGTTTTAGTGCCAAGATTTCCTCTTGTAAAGTTGGCAAAGCTCAATACAACTACTTACTTTCACCAAAAAAAAAAAAAAAGAAAAAGAAAGACCCCCAAAACAACGAAGGAAAAAAGAACACCCCTCCTCTTGTGTGACCGTATCTATCAATGTGTGTGGCCCCAAAACCCTACATGAACAACCTTTTTATAGGCCAATGATTAGGGTTTTAATTTTTCAAATCAATATCCACAAAAATTTCTTTTTCCGAACGGAATATTTGTTTTTGATATGATTCAAGATTGCAATTTTCTCAAATTTCAAATCCTGTAAAGATGAGCTCGCAATATTTTTCGTCACACTTGCCCTATCCGAAGATATTGAAAAATCCCTAACATATCCCGAAAAAATTTCAAATCTCTATATTTTACAAGATCATTTTTGATTATTACAAAAACAAGCTTGTGCCAATTTACTCCATTCGTGGGCTTAGTCTAGCCTGATAATTTAAAGCTCAAAACCACCAATTCGAATCCATCTACCTCCCGCTCAATGCAAATGCAATAAAAATGCTCATAAAACTATACACTATGAAACTTAATTCTATTTTTTTTTTTTTAGGGGTTAAAAATTAATCCCTAATTTTTCAATGCAATAAATAAATAACCAAGTCATCAAAATTTAGGTGTTAACGGAACATTGAACTTACCTTGTAGACTTAAGAACCGAACTTATCTATTCTCTAACTAGGAATTGGCAATCCTTATCTTTTTTGTTTCATTTTTTAATTCCTCAAAAGTTCAACTTATCCTATTAGTTTATCAAATAGCAAGAAGTAAAACATCCCAAATAGCAATTATAGCAAAATAGTAGAGCTACAAAACGGCCATGTTCTTGTCAAGTACTCTCCGACTACGGGATTTCCATACCAATGAGCTTACTATAGAGCTTTTGAGTTCACATGCTCCTTATTATCATCAACATAACTTTAGTTAATTTGTATTCCTTTATGAGTGAGTTCTTAACCAAGGCAGATGCTATTAAAAAATTGGAATACTAATTGGGAGTCTAAACACACTTATTATTTAGATGGTAATGCAGTGCAGGGCTCTTCCTGACCGTTGGCAAATAATTATCATCCACCAAAAAGATTGAAATTCATCAAAATCGAGGCTAGAGGAGTTTTCCAACTTCCTTTTCTTCTTTTGTGATTTGACATGTAAAACTTTAAAGACATTGTAAGATATATCTCATTCAAATAATGCATATTCTTTGAAATTACAATAAGATTTTTATTTATACTTATTGACACATTAATTTTGCCTATTCATTTAGGATTTAATTGTATAAAACAATTGAGGATTAATTCTTAACCCATAAATAAATAAATAAATCATTAAATTGCATAGCATATAAATGTTAGGAGCATTTGCATTTATTTTAAAAAGAAAAATTACAAATTAACTAATTAATTAAAAAACGAGGCAGGCCGGGCTGCCCAGGCTCTTTCTTATCCATTTTTAGGCCTGGGCCCGGCCCGTCCTTTCCTCTTCCTTCTCCTTTCGGCCCGCCCTCTTCTTTCTTTCCTTCTTCCTATCCTTCCCTCACGTGACCGAAGCGACGGGGGCACGGAACAGTGAACACAACCACGGAGGCAGAGCAGGAGAGCAGGGAGAGAGGGGCGTGATTTCCTAGCCGGAGCCAGGCCGGCAGGGCAGCTGGGATGGCAGAAGCCATGCGCGCCTCCCGGTGGCTGTTAACAGGGGAGAGCTGAGAGATAGAGAGAAAAAGGGGACAGAGAGGAGAACAGAGAAAAGAAGCAGCCAGAGAAGAAACGGTCTTCCTTCAGAATCTTTCCGCCACTGTGCGGTCCTTGCGCTTGCACAACCGTGAGACCCCCCTCACGCACCGACGCTTCGCCAGCATCTACAGTGATCTCCGGCGATGCTCCCAGCAACATCTTGGCGAGTTCCAACAGTTTTCGCCGCCTCAACTCATCTCACTCGGCCATCATTAGCGAGCTTCAGGTTTTTCGATGCTGGTCAGGATCTTGACGCCCCTCAGATCCCTCGCCTCAGCAAGCAAACGACCACATTGAGAAAATCGTGAGAAGGGGTGAAGGGGATCTTCCATCAACGCACAATGCCACTAAGAAAAATCCGCCACCATCTCACGCCCGTTACCTTCTACCTCTATACGCCCACGTACAACCCACGTCCAACACAAGGGTACAGAGAAAAGACAATAGGAGGGAGAGGCCTTCACTTGGGAGGCGAACGTCCCCTTCAGACTTCAATTTTCCACTGCCATTGCCTCAACCAGCACGAAGCCACCAGCCCAGCAAGGAGTGGGGAAACGGAATCACAAATAGAGAGGACATTTGATTGGCCCGTTGCTAAAACTTGCCTGCTTGCTGCAAAAATGATACCCAGTCGATTTAGCAATCGAAAATCAGAGTTACTGTCCGAGATCTCCACCATCAAGGCGTCCCCGCAGCAGCGTTCACCGAGAGCCCGACTGCTTAGCACCATAGCCACTGCTCCAGCGAACCAGACAAGTTGCCGCCTCCCCTGACGCCGGCTCAACGCCACAGCCCCCGCAGCAACAAGCTGTCGCCAAGCTTATCCAGCAACCTTGCCGTGACTCGCCCCTGCTCCAACTCGTTTTTCGTCAATCACCCAGCGCGGACGCTGGATTTGCAAGCAACAAACCAGCAAGCATCCCGTCATCGCGCACCTCCGGTGACCACCTCAACCATCGCGACGGTCGACGTTGCTCCCTGTCCAAGACCCTGATGCTGGTGCCTTGCGAGCCAGTGGCGGGTATTCCACCACCACTGTGGTCGCCTTTCATCAAGAGTTACCTCGGCTTCCCACCTTGCCAACCGTTACCTCGAGCGAGGTATATAGAAAATACACAATTTCTTGTCTAAAACACATGTCATGTTACTCAATTAACACGTGTCGAAAAATGTAAATATGGAGCCACCGTTCATACATACATATAACGAGGAGAGTAACTCAACAAGATCCAAGCATTCATATCTCACTTCAAAATCCTGACATTTGAACCACTTCATAGCTCAAGAGGACGTATTCAATGAAGGATCCATAACTATGTCAAATGAAAATCTATTTAATCCCACTCATTGAAGTGGAGGCAAACCAAACTATCGCACAGCACATGACTCAATTACCCACTTAAGCAATCAGGAGATCAATCTACACTAAATGGTGAGGATTCGCTTACCTCAGTTCCAATCAAAATCACAACTTGCATGAAGAAAGCTATTCAAGTGAATCCAACCACCAATGACACAAATTCAACCTATCAAAATAGGCACAAAAAAAGAAAAAGAAAAAAAAAGGCACAACAATGTTTTCACTTGAGTAACCTACATAAGATGAATAAAGTTTGGCCGAAACAATCAACATATAGTCGAAAATGGGCACACCGGGAAAGTGCCCATAGCAGGACATAATGTTCAGCTTGCGCATCAAACTTTGCTGCTTTGGTTCTCGCTCCATGGGTTTCCTTTTTGAGCGGACCACACATCATTTTAAAGCAACTTATAACATGCTACATTTGTTTCTTCTCAACTCATACATCGTTTGCTCAAAAAAAAAAAAAAAAAACTCATAAAGCTTATCCCTAGAATCTACATTTGCTATACTCAAAATTATCCCGACGTGTTGGCAGAATGCTGCTTGATTGCGAATTTTACATATGATGCTTATCTGTCATCATTTGCCACTAGCCGAGGTATCGTCCTTGATCTCTCTTTTTTTTTTTTTGGTGAACGGTAAGTGTATTAAGCTAAGCCAATAAGTACAAGCAACGGTACCAGCTTACACTCAATACGAACAGAGCATATTGAGTGGAAGGGTGCCGAAATAAAAGAAAAGCCAACAAGGCAAAAGCTAGAAGGCACAAACAGCACAAAGGCGGCCACCTCCTAAAGAACCAAAACAGAAGAAGGCAATCAGCCAGCCAAACAATGGCAACCCAAGCCCAAAACCCAACACAAAAACGTTAGAGCCCAAAAACGGCAACCAAGAACAAGGCAGGATGCATCCAAAGGAAGAGAAGAATCCCATAAAGCAAACACTCTGCAATAGGACTCCTAAGGAACCACCGAGGATGAATGAAAATGCAAGGGTCAATCCCCAACTACGTTGAATTCTTCTGTTTCTTGGATTGTCCTCCACATTTGCAAAAGTCAAGGCCTTATCCTTGACCACCTTAATGAGGTGATTCTTCAAGACCAGGACCGTGAATGTAAGGTTCATAAAAAGGATCTCATTCCTGTATTTCCAAATAAGATGGCACAACGCTCCAAAGGAAAATCGGGCAATGGAGTGATAGAAGTCCTTTCGGGTAAAAATTTCAAAGCCCGGTGAAGGTTGTCGGCCCAACTGCTATTACGCCATGGAAGGTTGCATCGAGCCGCCCGAGAGAAATGCACAACTAGCTGTAATGCTACAATCAAAAAACAGATGATCAATCGAATCTGGCGTCAATTTGCAAAAAGCACAAACCGCATCACCAATCCTGCCATAAGATAAAAGGAGGGCCTGGGTGGGGAGCCGATTCTTGGTGATAAGCTAGAGATTGAACTGATATCTTGGGGTAATAGCATTATTCCATATCAAAGAAGCACACTTGACTCGAGGTTTCTTCGTCCTAATTAGGTGCCATGCCGACGCCACCGAAAATAAACCGGAAGTACTTCCTACCCAAGTAAAGCGATCCGGTACTTGTGATAAAAAAGGAAGAGGCTGCTTCCAAGACTCTAGTACTACTCGAATGGACTGACTAGCTGGCGAGAAAAGATCCTCCACCATAGCGAGCCTGGGTAAACCAGAACTATAGATTAATGAGTCCGAAAATAAAAGGTTGAGGGGGCCTCTTGAGTGCCAATTGTCGAACCAGAAGGAAACTGAACGGCCATCCCCTATGCTCCCGGCGAAAAGAACGCCGAAACTCCGTCCTAAGATGGAGGATTCTCTTCCATGCCCAAGAGCAAGAGGTGGGTTGTTTAACCATCCAAAAACTCTTCCTTTTCATAAATGTCAAATGGATCCACCTACACCACAAGAATTCTTTGTCCGTAAACAAGATCTAAATGTGTTTCAACATAGCCGCTTTATTGTAATCCCTCAGCCGACGAATCCCTAAACCACCTTCCTTCTTTGGAAGGCAAACATCATCCCAGGAGACCTTGGCACCACCCCTCCCTAGTCCAGGGCCCTTCCAGAGGAACTATCTCAAGATTTGCTCAATGCGATCCAGCACAAAGAACAGGGATAGTAAACATACTCGCCCAATAGGCTTGGATTGCATGCGAACCGACCTAATAAGCTGAAGACGACCAGCAAAGGAGAGGAAACGCTGAGTCCATGATTGAACCTTGTTGGTTATACGATCAACCAGGGAGACACAATCCGCCTTTCCGAGCCGGGAGGAGATAATAGGAACTCCTAAGTACCACACTGGCAGAGTCCCCTCAATGAAGCCAAGAGCAAGGATGATCTCTCTACGCAGATCTTCCGTCCCTCCAGCAAGAAAGACCTCACTCTTATTTGAATTGGGCCTGAGACCGCTCCATGCAGAGAAGGTATCTAAACCATCCTTCAAGAGAGATATAGAAGGCAAGTCGGCCCCGAGACCGCTCCATGAAGCTCTCCATTTAAGGAGATTGAAAACTTGGGAGTACGAACACAGACCATGATAATCCGAATAAAATGATCCGGGAAACCAAAAGCATGAAGGACCAACTCAAGAAAGTCCCAGTCTACCGTGTCATAAGCTTTCCGAAAGTCCACCTTCACCGCACACTTGGGCTCGTATGGATCAAGATGGAAGCCAGCAAATAACTCCTGAGCAAGAAGTATATTATCTCTAATACGCCTACCTTTAACAAAAGCATTTTGATATGGACTAATAATATCATTAAGGACTGCAGCAATCCGGTTAGCTAAGACTTTGGTAATGCACTTGTATAAGGTGTTGCAACAGGCAATAGGCCTGTAATCATTGACTGACGTCGCATTCGGAACTTTCGGGATCAGCACCAGAATAATATTATTAATTTCCCTAAGAAGTCTCCCCGTGGTAAGAAAATCCTTGACTGCTTCGGTGAGCAAAGGTCCTACCAACTCCCAGTTATGCTTAAAGAACTCGACACCAAAACCATCTGGCCCTGGAGCCTTCCTGTGAGGCAGGGAGAACAAAGTGTCATGAATCTCCACATCAGTAAACGGACGGGAGAGGAAGTTGATCTGATCATCCTTGAGAGGGCATCGTATGACCTCCTGAATATCCCGCAAGGAGGGGCTGGAAGACAAGGGTTCCGATCCTAAGAGCTGCTGAAAATGAGAGACAAAAGTCCGCTGCACTAAACTCGGCTTAGAGATAATATTCCCCGAAGTGTCCATAACAGAAAGAATCATGTTTTTTAGTTGTCTCCTATTAACGGAATAGTGAAAGAATTTGGTATTTCGATCACCTTCCCTGAGCCACCTGATCCTGGACTTCGCCTAAAGAAAGACTCTTCCTGGCTCCTTAACTCCAAAAAAGCCCTCCGATGAGTCTTCTCCAAATCAGCAAGAAGTTCACTAGATGGATCATGCTGCAGGCCAATCTGGGCTAGCCTAAGAGCGCTTCTCGCTACTGTAACCCTCTCAGAGATATTAGAAAAAGACTCTATTAAGCTGTTTCAAACGGCCCTTAAGAATCTTCATTTTACTCACTAGCCTAAACATAGGGACACCAACACACGGGGTCTCCCAAACTTGTGAGACAATGCTATGGTAAGACGGGTGTTTGGTCCAAAAGTCAAAAAACTTAAAAGGTTTTCTAGAAAACATCGGCCGCATCACTCTAACCACCATAGGCGTGTGATCAGAAATACCTAGCGCAAGGAAAGAAGCTTCCGAATAAGAGAAATCCTGGCTCCATTTGGCATTTACAAGCACTCGATCGATTTTCCTAGCCTTGTGGTTAGCCCCGGAGGAAGTAGACCAAGTAAAGCGAAAGCCAATATACCGAAGATCTTCTAGCTCGATTGAAACAAACATTGATTGAAATCATCAAAACTAGGAATCCATGTGTTAGAACCCCCAATCCGATCGAAGGATCTTTGATAGCATTGAAATCTCCCCGCCACTAACCAAGCGGATCCCGGAACACAGAACTCCACCGTACTAGGTCTGCCCATAGAGGCCTACGAGCTACAAAAGTATGCTCAAGCATATACCACGAGACACGGCAACAAATGTCAATCGTAAGAAATCTCAGCCTGCCATGTATCACCTGACTATTGGAAGAAATCACTTCAAAGGTCACCAAAGAAAGGTTCCAACCAATCCAAATTCTACCCCTATGAGAGAATTCATAATTGGCCACCCAATTCCAACCGAGAGACCGTCTATCAAAAATGGAACCAAAGAGAGTATCGGGAACTTTGGTTTCCAACAAACCAACCAAACAAAGCTTTTTAGTAGATATAAGGTTTCTAACCTCATCTTGCCTAAGAGGATCCATAAGACCCCTCACATTCCAAAAACCGAAAAACATAAATAAAAATATATAATATAGAATTAGATATAAAGAAGCAGCCGAAGAGGCTGAAATAAGAGCGGAGGCCTACCTCCGCTTATGCGGCTTCTTCTGCCGGTTGGCCATCGGAACCACCGAAGCTTTAGATGAAGGGGGAGCTGGATCAAGGGCAGCAAGCTTTTCCTGGATAGTCTCCACCTTCCTTGAAGAGGGAGGGGCTCTTAGGGAAGGCGAAGCGAGAGCAAATCATCCTCGGAGTAGTTATCCGAGACTTTCAATTCTCTAGCAGCCCCAAGCAAACCAAAGTTAGAGGCTTCGGCTTGATTCAACACCTCCTCAGGAGGAGTGGGAGTCTCCGGAACCGAGTTGGGGTCCTCCTCAATAGGGCTAGGAGGGTGGGATACCAACTTCGACCCCCCGACACTCCTCAACGCCTTGCGTGCTATGGTAGGGGGCATATCCTTCTCCAAGGTGGACTCCTTGAGGGAGGCGGGCTTCCCCTTTCGGAGGAAAAGGGCAAACCGGAAGAGGAGCCTTCCTTCGGTGCCTTTTTCTTCTTCCCCTTCACCTCATACCAGCGAAGTTGCGGCTCCTAAAGGTTACCCTCAACAACCGGGGCAGGTTTGGTGGAGGGCTGGAGGGCAAGTTCGGACGTTTGTACAGGGGCAGCAGGTTCGGTGGAGGGCCGAGGCGATCTCCCCGCTTCTTCTTCGACCGCCACAACAACTGGAGTCTCGCATCTATGCTCGAATGTACCACAGGAGGGGCATTCAGCAGGTTTCCATTCAAAATCAATTGCAATCAAGCGTGTAAACCCATTCAAAACAACATCCACGAAGGAACACCTTGGTTGATTTGCATAGATCTCAACATAAACCATCGCAAAAGAGAGCATCTTCCCTTGCTCCGTGCGTTGGTCAACATAGAGAGGTTTACCAATGACACTGGCAATTCCCCCAATAGCCGGAGCCGACCATAGATCAAGCGGAAGGTTTTTCAACCTAATCCACACTGGAACGGCAGTTTGCTTATCCTTCTTTAAGTCCAAGAGGGGTTGCCATTGCTGCAAAAAGAGGAAACTCTCGCAACCGTGAGAGGTCTACCTTCAAGGATCTTTCTTCGGAACTCCGGGTCTGGAATGTGGAAGAAAAAGAATCCTTGATTATCCGCCATAACCTCCACTAGCTTCGAGCCCCATGTTCGCATCAAGGCTTGTTCAGTGAGTTTGAAGGAAGGTTTTTCCCAACATAATAGCCAATAAGGCATTCATGCCACTTCGGATCAAAAGCCTTCAATACTTCCTCCGCAAGGTGAACAACGGGCTTGTTGTCCACAAAAGAGGGGGGAGAGTAGGCAAGGTCGTAACCTTTGGAAGCGAGCTTTGCCACATTTGCCCAAGTGCGAGTGGGGATACCTTTTGTTCCCAAGATCACGAACAGGTCCATTGGGTCTCCCGAAAGGACCGAGTGCCGCTTCGCCCTCTAGAGCGACCAGCACGGGGAGGGGCCATAGCGGGCCCTTGGCGCTTGCCCATTCGATCTGCTTGGTCAACCTTAGAAGGGTCGGATAGAGCAGGGACAGAGGGGTTCCGGCCCTGAGATGATGTTGCAGAAGGCTGAGCCTCGCGGGACATACCAGCCACGCCAACCGTGGTTGAGGCCATTTCACAAATGCCTTCAATGCAGTCCACGATCACAACAAAAGGCCATATAGAGCAGAATGGAGTACCTAGGAGACTTCAGCGGCACCAAGGAGGGAGAGAAGCTAGTTGCTCCTGATCTGAGAAGCCCAATAGACCGCTGAGCAGGCCGCACCAGCTAGCTTGCCAATCTTTGAAGCCTCTACCCTCAAGAAGCCCACGGTCTTGCGGACTGAGGGAGGAGGAATGGCTTGGAGGAATCGTGAAGGAGCTGTGGGCGACTCTACCCTCCAATGCCCGGGCCCAGGAACCAGCCGAGACTCCCGCTCCACGCAGCAAGCAAACCAGACGAGCTACTTGCGCACGCCACCTAGGGATTGCGAGATCTGGAGCTGTAGGCGAAACTAGACAAATCCGTTCGGTGGAGATGAGGAGGCAGGTGATAGGAGCCTACCCTCCAAATTTCAGCCAAACTGGAAGGCTAGATCTCCGGGAATGAGCTGCACACCAGCCGGATGAACAGTACCCACGAGAACACCGTAGAGAGGAACCGCGTGAACAGTACCCGCGAGAGGACGAAATTGGCTTTTTCCTTGATCTCTTTTGCAAGCTGTATTATTAGCCTTTTTCTGTGATTGAGTACAATATCTACGTTGCATGCACAGAATCAGGGATTAGATTAAAACCTTTTCTTTTAATTTTTTTTAAATCAGATTATATTTTCTATAGCTTCAATTTCCAAATAAATATATCGAGTACATAAAAGAAAAAGAAGAAGAAGAGTGAAAGAGGAAGAGTGGATAATATTTCATTTAAGATGATTTTGAATATATATTAAAAAAAATGTAACCATCATTATACTTGAGACTAAATAATATCATTCACGTCACTGAAGTGATTGAGCCGAAATAACTTTCTTGTTTTTGTCATAATTGATGTGGTTTTAGAGTGCATTTTTTTTTTGTTTAAGGAAAAAAATTGGAAATAACTTGTTCACTTTCCCAATAAAATCTAATGTATTTTTAAATTCAAATTATCAAAAAAAGAAATAAATTACATGCACATCTAAATGTTAATATTTATATACTTTGTAAAATCTCATATAAAATGGTTGGGACGCTATTTAATTTCAGATTTACTCTTAATTTCATCGAAGTTGCATATACGAGTTGAGTAACAAATCATTTAGTGAATGATCATATCTAATGTTCTTCAAAGAACGTTTTGGATCTGGGCTGCCAATTGTCCTTTTCATCAGCTTTTCATGAGTGCCCCCAACAATAATCCAAACGCTGGGCATGTTCATGTTGCAACTTATACATGCGAACAATCAGCTCTCAACCTAAAATACAAAAATTGGAAATAGAAAAAGGAATGAAGGATTTCACCAAACTCTACTTTGGGAATAATTACCAAATCAGGCATAAATTTTGAAAGAAAAGTTAATTGTAAGAAAAATTATCTTATATACACTTGATATAGCAAGTGATTTTTTTTTTTTTTTTTTGAAAATTGATGAAGAAAGTGGTTTGGTTTCCATGAATTATGAATACTCAAGAATGCTCTGTTATTGTCAAAAAATGAAGGTACCGTTAGCATAACGTAACCCTATTTTAAATTGTGATGATCTCAGTTGCATAGTTATACTCCATAGCATTATTGGTAGATCGAGCCACTAAGATAAAGTAAATAGAATCCAAACTATATGCTCGTCGGTGGAAAGTTGAAACTTTTGTTACAACTTTCATCTAATAAATACATTTATGAAGGTATATGCTGTAGAATTCCTCGTATCTGTAGGATCTTATAACCATGTTTAGGAAGCTGTATTATCCGAAAGCAGATACTATCTTGCCTGCCACTGACGACATTATCCGCGGCACACTTCAACGGTTGACACATGTCAAGCTTTGTTTCTCTCCTTTTGGCTCTCTCCCTGTCTCCATATTATTCCTCTCTCACTTCTCCTCCAACCCAACGCTAGCCTGTAAAACCGTCGAGATCCGGGTGAGGTCTCGACAGCAGCACCAGCTCCACGTTGAGATCCGGTGGCAGGGCAAAGAGATGGGAGGTAGAGAGAGGGCCATGAGGTGATGATCGACCGATGGACAAGAGTCAAAGCCGCGAGCTTGGTGGAAGCCACGGCGTCTCAGGTGGGTGGGAGCCAATCGTGGTGGTGGCGGCACGGTGGAGGCAGGGACGGAGGTAGGGAGAGATAGAGGAAGAGGCCGATAGCCAGCGAGCTAAATCTGACAGCGCTGTAGAAAGTGAGTGTGTGGTAGGCAGCGACGAATTCGCGTCCATCTTATTTAGTTTAAGATTCTGTAACTTTAACCATGAAACGAACGCGCCCGCTTGTATTTTCAAGGATTGGATGCTAGAGGAGAGAAGAAAAAACTTGATTGGGGTTGGCTTCGGTTTAGTAGCTGACTCAACTCTCAACCATCTACAGTAGGGAAACTAGAAATGACTGGACTCTTTCACCTCCAAAAGGTCCACATCCAATCGTCAAAAATAAATGAAAAGCAAAAGGCCAACTGAAACTAGAACGTGTTAAAAGGGGTTGAGCTTTTTGAAAATATACCCGGCCAATACAGTCCCTCCAATGACAATGAAGCTTTGCATGTGCGTACCACGACAAAACAATGCAGACTCTTTTCATGGTCATGGCCATCACTTTATATTTGACTGAATGGCCAGAAAAGTTCATTATTCCCTTCAAAAAAGTTCTCCCGGGAAATATCATCAGAGTTCACCTCCTCTCTCTCCAGTGGCAAATCCTCCAGAGAGCCCGACGAAATTGATCAAGGTGTTGCTCAACCACTACGGCCGTGACTCCCCAACAGAGGTCCACAACGTCCTCCTCGTGGTCGCCACCCTCATCACAGCCGTCACCTTCCAGACTGGGGTCACTTCCCCGCAAAACACTCGGGGTGGCATCTGGTAGGACAGCTCCAGTGACCACCTCCCCGGCAGGTCATTTACTCCTTCCAATAAGGACCTTTCTTGTTCTCCATCTACCTCATCATCTCTCTCACCTGGGCTTCCCTTCTTCCTCGAGGTCATGGTGGCCACTGTGTCAATGGCTGCCACTCCCAACTCGCCGGAACAGTTGCAGGACAGCTCTTCACCAGCTTCGTGCCATTCTTGCTCAGGACGCTGGTCCAGATGGGCAAGTATTACGTGTGGGCTATGTCCGAGTGAACTTCATCAAGTAGGAGGTGCAGTTTACTCTCAATTAATTAATTAGTTTGTTTAGTTCTTATCTAATATTCAGCCTCATCTTGCTCTGAGGATCAAGTACAGTGTGATGACTTTGTGGGAATAATTTAATTTTGTCAGAATTAATTTGTTCAATTTGGATCATATCTTCTTTAGGCAATTCTACTTTTTACATGCTTGTGCAAAATTTCTATTTCTAATTCTTTTTCTTTTATATTTTGAATTCACCAAAATAAATGACAAAATCATGATGATTTGTAAATATGATTTAGATGTTTCTTTATCTATTTTATATATCATTTTTGATC
Source organism: Eucalyptus coolabah (assembly GCA_014182585.1). Classification (NCBI taxonomy): domain Eukaryota; kingdom Viridiplantae; phylum Streptophyta; class Magnoliopsida; order Myrtales; family Myrtaceae; genus Eucalyptus; species Eucalyptus coolabah. The sequence continues at coordinate 21,303,484 of CM024624.1, read as the reverse complement.
AACTTCAGGGCATAAACAATGAAAAGTCCGTGCATGGTGATCCTCGAGCCGCCGTCACCGATCAAATTCCTCTTCTCTCTCTCTCTTTGGGTAGTAAAGGACCCGCTACGGCAGATCGGGGGTCGCCAGCCTCGGGTAGATATAAGGAAGTTCGACGTTTAGGCTGCCGTTTCATGCTGCGACTGTGACAGCACAGGTTGAGCTCATGGCGTTGAACGAGCGAGCCCTAGGCCGGGTTCACCGCGGGACTTAAGGGAGGAGAGAGATAGTTCGACGATGTAGTGCGGCGATGTGGCAGAATTAGGCAGCGCACCGTCGGTCGTGATGGCAAGGTGGCTGGTGCACTGGCTATTGGAGAAGAGTGATGGAATGAGTTTTAGGCTTTTTTAGATGCGCAGGGAAATTTTGGTTAAAGGCAAGTGGTATTTTGATCCAATGGGGTAACTTAATCAGGTAAAGATAATCATTAAATTCTATCCTATCCTTAAAATTCATTTAATGTACGGACTATTCTATGGATAAATTATATTTTAATCGATGAATGAATTCGCATTGCACTTTATTATGATTGATCGTGAATAACCCAAAAATTTAGATCATGTGTTATATTTTCAATTATTCGTAAGACCAATGAAGTATATGTGCAAAGCGTGCTCATGCCTTCCAGCTTCATAAATAAACTATTCCATGGATGGTAATGATGATTGAGCTCGTTTCTTTAGGAAAGCTTGAGCTTTTTTGAGCTAAATTGGCAAATTACAAAGAATGAGTGCCATCATGATGTTGAGAGAGTTGGCATTAATGATGAGTATTGTGACTTGACTGCAAACATTGAGTTAAGATGAAGATTTGTGTGAATATGTGTTTCAAGTTCGAGCGGCTGAAATAAAACTGGACTCGGAACTAATCAGGAAAATCTGGATTGTTGCCACTATCTTTAGGTGCGTGAAAAACTAGGAAATGAACTTCCAATTATAGCCAGCAAAAATCCTCAAGAACTTCCCTTCAAGGTTCGGCCAACCAGATCTTTAGGGCCCCACACATTGTTTGAACATATATATTTGAAGTTGGTGAGGTTGATAGCTAAATATTGATTTAAGGCAAAAGAACGCTTCAAATGCCATAACTTTGCACAAATGGACACTTAAGTGCCATAATTTATGAAAGGTACACTTAAGTGCCACATTCGAAGAAAAACGGATCACTTGAGTACCACTCCGGCAAAGTCCGGCCAAAACGCCGACGTAGCATTTTTTCGGCGCAAAGACGCTCAAAAATGCCATTTTGCACGTTGACATGGCCAAATAATGCAAAAACGGTGTCGTTTTGGGCTGACATAGTAAAAAATTAATTAAATTAAATTTAAAAATAAATTTAGTTAAAATATTAAAAATAATAATTGAAAAAAAGTGGGGGTGGGGAGGCGGCTCAAGGATCGCCCTTAGCCGCCGCCGCCGCCATCGCCCGCCGCCACCGGGAAGGGCCGACGACAAAGCAGGGGGAGAGCCGGCGGGTCACCGGGCCCCCGGCCAAGGGCCAGCGACCTTGGCCGATCGGCGGCGTGGGCTCTCGAGCCCTCACCCCGATGTGGGATGAGGGCCGCGACCCTACCCGATCTGTGGCCGGTGGTGAGGGCTTGTGAGCTCTCGCTATCGGCGGCGGGTCGCCGGCCACCGGTCATTGCTCGGTGACCTCGGCCAACCTCCCCCCGTCGCCGGCCCTTCTCGGCGACGGCGACTAAGGGCGATCCCTCAACCGCCTCGCCCCTTTCATTTTTTTTTTTTTTTTTTAATTATTATTTTTTAATATTTTAACTCAATTTATTTTTAAATTTAATTTAATTATTTTTTTACCACGTCGGCTCAAAATTAGGGGTGTGCAACCAGACGGGTTTGCAGGTTCCCGGTCCCGGTCCGGCCCACCTGAAAAACGAGGTCGGGAACCGGTTCCGATTGAAACCGGTCCGGAACCGGTTCCCAAAATTCAGACCACGTTTGAACCGGTCCGGGAACCGGTTCCGAGGGATTACCCACCCGGGAACCGGATCGACCGGACCGGTTTGGGAACCGGTTTGAGAACCGGTTTTTAAGGCAGCCCCAAATCAAAAACCCTAATTTGTTTCCGTCTTCTTTACCTCTCACACGGTAACGACTCACATCCGTAGACTTGCTTTTCCTTCGCCGCGCCATCGCCAGATCCGTCAGTGGGAGAACGCCACCGCCGGAGCCGTCGCCGGGTTCGCCACCGTCGCCGCCGCGCACCCCCTCGACGTCGTCCGCACCCGGTTCCAAGGTCTCTCTCTCTCGGGTGCTTCCGGCTTGTGTCGAGTTTTTGGAGTTTGCTTTGGGCTGATACGGATTCGTTCGTGCGCTCACGCAGAGAATGACGATAGAGTCGTGTGCCTCCTGGCGTACAGGAACACTACCTAGGCGCTCTTCACCATTGCTCGCTCCGAGGTTCTCTCTCTCTCTCTCTCTCTCTCTCTCTCTCTATGAGCTGAAAGTGCTTGCGTTGAAATGGGATTCTGAGTCGTGTCGTGATTTGCGGAACAGATAAGAAATGGGGGAAGGGGAAGGACAAGATAGACGACGAGGACATCACGTTCCAGCGCATGGTCGCCAAGGTTAGCCCCATCCATCTCCCACCCCACTATCTCCTGTCTCTTCTGAACCTGATTGAGCTCAGTTTCGTTTGGTGTGCGTGTTGTATGCCAGCTCCTGGCCTCCATAGTGCTTGGAACAGGTAGATGGTATCAATGGTTCAATTTGGGTTAGCTTTCTTGGTGGGATGATGTTCTAAGGATGTTACTTAAAATATAGATGATGATGGGATTAAGTGAAAGAAAAGTGCCAGTGGACTTAGGTGTGCTGTGCCCGAGGAACTACGCATTGAGGTTCTGTCCTAGGCTAGGAACTTGGGTTCCTCTGTTCATGTGTTCTGGATTAAGACGGGTCTGTAGAAATTTTAGGTGGTTGTCGTTTTACGGTGATCATGCCTGTGGTATTGATGTAAGAATATGTGAATTGACTCTTGGTTTAACTTTGTTATAAAATGTAGAAATATACTGGTTAGCGCAATTTACAGTTTGTCCAATGACTTGATAGATTGTAAAGACTGTTTTTTAGTTAGCGGGTCGAGGCCAGGATTCTGTTTTGCCATATAATTTTACTTCAGTCCCGATCTCCATTAAGCATTTGCATTAGGATGGTTTTCTGATAACATGCTTGGGCAGGGATCTTGGCCTTTACCGGGTGGCTGATGCAAGCAGATGCAAGAGGTTGCTGGAGAATGTGGAGGTTACCTTCATGGACGAGGAGGTAGGCATAGTCGTAGACAAACTTTCGCTGCGGTGCACCCAGCAAAGTGATGGGAAAGCTCTTTCCTGGGTTTTTTTTTTACAGTTTTATATCTTTCCTTTTTTTTTGTGCCTTTAGTTTCTAGGACCTTGTTTGGGCTTCATTGTGCAACCCTGGACAGTGATGATCTGCTATATCTCAAGGAACAAATGGAAGCTAAGGAGGATGCAGAACGCCTTCTACGCCGCACTGAAAAACGAGCATTTGTTGCTTTTAAAATATCCTTCAATGTTTGGGTTATCTTTTGTTTTTGGGTGAAAGTTTGATGCATTTATGTTGGAGCATTGAGATTGGTGAGGTCAATAATGTGAAGATGATGTTTTTTTTAAGGTTTTCATTGCATTTGAAGGAGTATACTTCACTGTCGATTTTGGCTAACAAGATTAGTCTAGGTTTTATGTAAATATGGTAATAGTGCAATGAAAATTTCCATACTTGTGCTCTTTGGGATTGGACTTTGTATGAGGCTTTCATGGGATATTGTGCATGATTCTACCTAGGTGTTCTAGGGTTTCTATGTTTTTGGGTCTTTTTTGCTGGCCGGTCATTGTAGTTTAATATCAAGGCAATGTAGTGGTGCGATCACAGTTTCTTGTTATAGTTACAAAGACGTATCTGCTGGAACAAAGTATACATATTGGGTTAATTGTTTCTTCTGGCATGCGCATTGAAAATTTTGTTTAGGATCTCTTTATTGTATTATTATGATTAAGTTGCCACCTAAGTGATCTTGATTGGGAGAGTAGAGAACTGATGGTCGACTCTGTTGATGTTTGAAGCCTTGATTGGGATAGTTTTTTGACACTGATGCACGAATTCTTGGCTTTAAAATGTGTCAAAATGTTTCTCTGTCATTGTTTTGATAACTTATAGATGTAGAGGTCATTAAAAGAGGTAGAATGGAAGCCCTGTCACAGTGCTTTCATCGAGTTTTTTACTTAATTGAAGGACACAGAGCTGCGAGTTTAGCAGATTCATCTCCTGCATCCGTTCCTTTGCCTCTTCGTGTTGAACCAGAACCAAAGAGTGGGATCAGGTATTGTCTCTTTTCAGTGCACGTGCAAGGTTGGAATTTTTAGGTTTTTTCCTCCTCTTAACAGTTCTAACTGTCCATCTAACGCAGGCAGCAAGTTCTCCTCAAGAAAGTTGTGGAAATCAAGCCTAAGCGGCAAAAGGTTTCTAGCCCACCAAATGCGAATCAGGCAACCACCATATACAATAATCATGTGACTTCTGAATCGAAGGCTGACCAGGTGAAGAAGCATCCCACGCCAACAGAAGCAGAGGATAAAACTGAATCGGAAAATCCTGTAAAAAGCTTGCTGGGCATAGCATATGAAAGTTCTAACGATGAGGAATGATCGAAGAATGAAGAGTGGATGCATATGTGCGGTGCTGCATGCTCAGTTTTTATGTTTACTCGAAGTAGGAAATGTAGTACAAGATAGAGAAACAGGTTCCAATATAAACAGGGTTAACCCTGTTCCCGGACCGGAAAAACAGGGTGGGTCGGGAACAGGGTCTAATGCAAACAGGGTCGGGTACAGGGTCTAAAAAATGAGAACCGGTTATAACAGGGTCGGGTACAGGGTCCAGGTCTAGACCCTACCCACCCTGGACCCGATCACCCCTACTCAAAATGATGCCGTTTTTGCATTATTTGGCCATGTTAGCATGCAAAACGGCATCGTTTTGGGCTCGTTTCAGCAAGAAAATGCCACGTCGGCATTTTGGCCGGACTTTGGCCAAATGGGCACTCAAGTGATCCATTTTACTCGATTTTGGCACTTAAGTGTACCTTTTGTAAGTTATGGCCCTTAAGTGTCCCTTTGTGCAAAGTTATGACACTTGAGAGGTCCGCACGTCATTGATTTAAATATATTGATTTAGGTATACTTTATGGTTGCAAAATACTCAAGCATAAGAGTTATTGTAACTCTACGATATGTAATTTATTAGTAAGTTTTATACAACTAACTCTTCCTTGAAACATATATTGTCACCTAAAATAAATCACGTAAAACTCTCGTGCTCTTTATTTTTTCTGATTGAATTCTTTAGTAATCTCATTTTTCATGTTTGACTTCAATAGTAAGATTCATTAGCTTTCGCATTTTTTTGTGGTAAGATCGAACAAAAGGAGTATGTGTTAAAAAAAAGACCTGGATTGAATTCGTGCGCATGGGTTTTTGGGCAATGGGTCGTTCATCTAGGCATTAAATGGCCTTTTAATCCATCAGAAATTAAGAAGTGAGAAAACTTTCAAAATACTCTTGAAGTGGAGCATATTTCTCAAAGTACCTCTTGATTGGTGTCTGTCTCAAAGTTGCCCATGAAATTGACGACGTGGAATTTCAGCTCAATTAGATACTTAATAAGAACCATAATTTTTCCATCTCAGTTTTCTTTCGTTCTTTCTGTCTTCTTGTTTGTTTCCTGCAAACTCCATTAATAGAGGTGCTAGAGCTCAAATTGGATTCGCACAACCTCGGTGAGGAGTCGCGCGACCCCCGATCATGACCCGAAATTTGAGGTTGCAGTTGGGTCTATAGAGTTTTGAGGATGGCTGAGTGAAGATGGTGGCCGTTAAAAATGCCTTCTTGAAGCTTGAAAAGTTGGAACAAGAAATAAGGGTCTCGGACAAGCTCACAGGAGATTTTTTTGACAACTGCCAACCATTGTGGAGGGGCTGCTGGAGGTCGTGGTGTGGCATCGAAGGTCTCAGTGGTGATGGGTGAGGCCCTGTGAAGCTGTGGTGGAGAGAGGCCATGTAAAGAAGATTATGAACATCAATGAGGAGAAGCGTGAGCTTGACAATCAATCTAGGTCCCAATGTGTGAAAAAGTTCAACTCAAAAGCCTAAACTAATAGGTAGAGGAGACATGTATATAAAATAGCATAAAACTCATAGATGAATGTGGTGAGATACTTTCAATACTCTCTCTCTCTCTCTCTCTCTCTCTCTCTCATGTGGGGTCTGGCATGTGGCGCCATACATATGAAATAAGTTAAAGCATGACTTGACTCTAACGCCATTTTAAGAGTATGTAGAAGAAATAATTGTGTTATATCTACATGTTCAATAAGGCTATAGAAGATGACTAAGTTAACAAGATATTACTTGCAAAAAAAAAAAAACAAGATATTACAGTATTGATTTACGATCAATTAGAATTGATTAATGATATGAATAATCAAATGAGATATATGCACAATCCTAAGAATTAAAGGAGATTTGTAAAATCAAGAGAGATATACGGAATTTTCGAGTTATCATAAGTAGAACAAGGAACGAGGGATCACAATACAAAAGATCATCCATGCCGTAGTTCCTTCTCTTTCATCATTAAGAGCTTGCATTTGTGCATCCACCTTATTATTATAGGAACTGAGGGAACCTATTGGAGAGATGGAATAGATGTGGTTAAGTGAAGCTGAACTCACTTAGGTTGTCGATAAGCAAAATAGAAATATAATTTGACGTTGTAGCTTTTGACTTTTTATTGTTAAGGCTCATCATCCTGTGTCATGTGAAACTAAGGTGTCAACTGGTGAGATTGAATAGGAGCTAAGACAGAAGGCAAATTAGAGAGTTTAAGATGAAAATCGTTGATACAGATTTGAGCTCTAGCAGCTCCACCTCCATTAATGGAGGTTGCAAGGAACACAAAAGAGAAAGAAAATAAGGAAATATAAAAAATATTTTTTTCTATAAAAGAAATATTGAATTGAGCGGAAAAGAGACATGCATGCATGAAATTGACATGCAAACCTTTAGTGGCAATATTGGATGAATACTTTAGGGAGCTAAGATTCAAGTACGGAGTAAGAGTTGATGATTTTTTCATGAGAGAGAGTCCAGGCCAAAATAAAGATTCCATTTAAAGTTTGTGTATTTTAACGGAATTGGACATTTTTTTTTTTGGTAGCGTATACCCATGTTTCTCATTGGCAAACCTCATATATCATAGAGGCAATGTCTTTTCTCTTCAGTTAACTCTTTTCGATGGAAATATAGTCAATGTGCAGGCCAATTGCCTCTGTGACATTTTCAAATGATTGCTCTCTATGGCTGTCACTAATCTCACACTCTTCTTATCTAATTTTCATATGAAGGATAATTATTCTATTCTATCCATGACCCAAATCCAATTGAGATGCTAGTAGTTACAAAATCTCTCCACATGAAATGTGCCGCAATTAAGCACCACAAGCAGTTCAAAGATCTGTTCACAATCAGAGTTGAGCTCATAATTTAGGGGAAGATAACCGGCCTCTTTATCTCCAAACCAAACACCTTAGTGCTAGATTGGGTTTGTTAACTTTGAAACTCCTCGCACGTGGAAATTGGATGAAAGTTAATTTTGTACTCCTAAAATTGTGGAATGGACGGCACTTATGAAAGCACCTTTCTCTATAGTTGACGGAGCTCATAACTAAGTAACATCTTTTGTGAGCGGAAAAAAATGAGATAAGTTCATACACAATAATGACGTGAGACTCGTTTTATAATATATTATGGAGACAGATTGTCTATTTCCTTCGACGTTTGAAAAGCTCGTGGATTTACTAGGTGTTCTTTTTTATAAGTTTATTAGTCTACCTATTTTAAAGCCCCAATTCACTTAAAAAGCATCAACTTTCAATTGGATCACAATTTTGTTTCCAACTTTTTTACTGAAAATATGGCCCCAAGTTAACTCTCCATCCAACGTTGCTGTTAAAGTTTAATGTGCCAATTCTATATGCACTTCGCTCCCTCAATGCGTCATTGATGATTTGCAATTTCAGCTCAATTAGATATTTTTAATAGAAAAACCTTTGTTCTTTCTAGTTCCTTATGTTCTATTTCTTCTTCTTCCTTCTTTGCCACCTCCATTATGTTCTTTTTTCTATTTCCTTGCTTGATCTCCATTAATTCTTCCACCTGCTCTAGCAGAAAATTCATTCTCAACCTCACAAAGATATTTTACATCATGGCCAATCCATCCGAAGCAGCAAAGACCAAGTGAGTACTTAGAACAGAACTCGCAAAGCCACATCTCGAAATCTCAACCATTATTCATGAAGTTACAAATGTCATATAAACTCACAACACAATTTATTAGGGAGATATTATGTAGTGGATCACTTGTAGACATCACACACTCAACTACAGAGAATCAGGGACATCAATCTAATACCTGACCTCATCAAACAAACTCCAATTCTATACTGCTAAAAGCTCGCATGTCTTAGCTCAACCTCAAGGAAAGAGAAATACCACTATCACTGACAACCAGGACTTTGGTCCTAGCTACTATTGCGCAAACAGTCCAAGAATCGAAAGAGCACTTTCGAGAAAAATTTTAAAATCATCACTAGCTTCTTCTGTATAAATAGAAGAAAAACTGCTATCATAAGAGGCAACGCATTTAGGGCCTTTTTGTCCCCACCACCCTTTGATGTGATCAGCAGGGATAACGTGAAGCAAAAGTAAGTTAGAACCATTGCGATCATAGATAGTATAATTAGCCAAAAGACGTACCGTTCTTGGTTCTCTTCTTCTTGGACCATTTGGATATTTTTGTCTTGTCGGTTCTTTTTGTCTTGGATCATTTTGGTGAGCCAAATGATTATCTGGATTGACACCAAGAATCCAAATGTGTTGCCTCCCAGGAAAATGATGTACACCAAGTTCGCGCCATAAGTTATTTTCTCATGTGTTGGTGCAGGGGCAGGGGCAGTATTATCCTTAGGTCTCCCGGAATTATCGTTACGTTCCACAATGCTTGGAGGCTGAAGCACGGATTGGTAGGTCGCATTGGCGATGAGCCCTGCAACAACCAGCAGGACCTCAATCTTGCCCCACCTCTTTCCATCATCTTTGTTCGAATTTTTAATTGTCAAACGTGATGATGGCTGAGGAGCATTTGAGACTGGTTCCCCATCTAATTGATGACTGTTACCTACCTCGATATCGTCGTCGTCCTCGAGACCGGTCTTGAAGCTCCGTGTTTGGCTCCCGCTCGTACGAGAATTTCTCTGATCTCTCTGTCTCGTGCTCCGCTTTGAGAGGGAGTTGAGACATCTAGTGGCGTCAAGCCACTCTCGTTCGGGGCGTTCACCTCCACAACCTCATACTCCAGAGTATGCCCACGAAGTACGAAGTTGACTATCTGCAACTCTTTTCCATCTTTGTTTATCCTCGTTGATTTTTAGACATTAAGATACTACATAACTTTTTTTTTTTTTTTTTGCATAGACAAAACATCTTGTATTCCCGTGACGATCAAATAAATTCCTTTTTTTTTTTAACAAGATCAAATAAATTCCTTTGCATGGAAGATTTTCGCATATGGGAAAAGTAACATGGGAAAAGTATCAAAAAGTTTTAAATCTATTGTATTGGTACCAATTCGAGCCTAAGCCTTTCCATTGGACCAATTTAGTCATAAACCTTTTAATATTGGTACCAATTCAGCCTATCCGGCCAATTTTGACCGGCCAAGACTAACGTGGACGCCGATCGATGGCCGAACGCTCGACGTGGCAATTTTTTAATTTTTTAAAAAATTCCTTTTCTTTTTTTGCTTTTTCCTTTTTATTTTCTCCCTTCTTCTTCCTTGACTGTTTTCGACCACTCAGGCGAGGGCCGCAAAGCCCTCGCGTGCCATTGACGAGAGTCGCCACCTTTCGCCCAACCTCTCCTAGGGCTGCCGAGGAGGCTTCGCTTGGATTTGGGCGAGGTTGGCCTTGCCACAGGCAAAGGTGGCCTCTGCTGGCAATGGTCATCTTCGCCCGTGGCAAGGCCTAGCGAGGGCTTCTTTAGCCTCGCTGGTTGCAGGCAAGGGCTGCGACCCTCACTAATGGTTGGCAAGGCCTTAGCAGCCCTCACCCAGTGGCTGACGAGCCTCTAGCTTGGAAGCTCTCACCTTCGCCCTAGCGATGGCCGCCATGTCCTTGCCCAGTTCCAGGCGAAGCCTCCTCACCGGCAGCCTTAGGAGAGGCTGGGTGAAGGACAGCAACCCTTACGGTGGTAGGCGAGGGCTTCGCAACCCTTGCTCAGTGGCCAGCAAGCCTCATCGGAGGCTCGTCGACTAATGCCGAAATAGTCCAAGGAGGAATAAGGAAGAAAAAAAAGGAAGAAGAAAAGAAAAAGGAAAAATTCAAAAAATTCAAAAAATTCAAAACAAATATTAAAAATCGCCACATCAATGTTTGACCACTTGTCGACGTCCACATCAGCCGGCCAAAATTGGCCAAATTGATCAATTTGGTACATATATTAAAAGGTTTTTGACTAAATTGGTCCAATTAAAAAGTTTTTTGACTAAATTGGACAAATGCACATGTTTAGGACTTTTTTTTGTACTTTTCCCAAATTAACATCCTAATGCACAAAGAAAAGTGTGATAAAAATAAGGGAACCGCAAGTCTTGCCTCAAAATTTTTGCTGGCTGCAGCAAGATGCAAGGTAGTGTTGCCTTCGTGGTCCTTCCAATTGATCAATTGCTCCTTCTTGTGCCGCTTCAGATGCTCCACCAACCGAACCAGCACTTTAAACCGGTTGTTCTTCACAGCGAGGTGCAGCGCGGTCTCCTTCCGGGCGGTTTTCTTTTCAACACTCAGGTGAAGTGGATAGTAGTATCTCCATGACATCGACCTCCCCGTGGATGATGGCATAGTGCAAAGGGATTCTTCTCTCCCGTCCCTCCATGGAGCACAGGTGTGTACCCACTTTCAAGAGCTCCTCCGCGATCTCAACATCACCACGAGCTGCCGCGATGTGCAGCGGGCTGAAGCCACACGGGTCCACTTTTTCCGCAAGCTTCGGCATATGCTTCAGGAGCTCTCGGACGAAATCCAAATGGCCGCCCACACAAGCGATGTGCAGCGGTGTGTGGCCGGCTCCTTCGAGAGCCATCTCCTCAAGGATTTGCTCGTTCCTGCTGATCAAGTCGTCCAGCTCATGGATATTGCCCTTTCGAGCTGCTTCTAACATCCTTTGCTCCATTTGATCGCAACTAATAATGGCCTCTCTCTTTTTGGAACACCTCTGGACTTGGACATCTGTTAAATTATTGATCCATTATATAGAGTTTTCCGAGTATCAGAAGCTCAATGGTGAATGATGGAAAAAGACTAGAAACAGCTAAGGTCCATTCACATTACCGCTTGTCACAATCAACTTTTCAGTAAAATACCGACAATATCCACGCACAGATCCAAACACGACAGATGTTCACCAAAAGATGACCGTGGCCGTGTCGCATGCCATTATTCGAGCCATGGACGTGGGCATTTTTTGTGTGAAAGAAAACGCTTCCAGGCCCGTCCGCGGTACTGCCCGTCACCGTCTATATGACAGAAAATTCTGCAGAAGAAATTTCTCATTTTTTCTGTTCGTTGTTAGTGGAACAAGGAAATATGCAGTCCGGGGACTTTATTAATGAAGTGCCTTTCCTTGTCGTTCTGTGTTATCTTTTTCATTTTGTTTGGAGTCATGTGTTTTGTTTTATCTCACGAGGGCGGGAGTGAAGTCAATGCCATGGTCTTCGTTGGCCAAAACTATTACGTCATTGTCAGGACTTAAAATGACGTCACTTGCCCCCACGACATTATCACATGAATCGATCCATCTTGTCAGAAGCATCAGATTGAGGAGTCACTGCTTACGAATTATTGAACAGCTTTGGGACCCCCCATGTCATAATTTCTTTGCTTTGCATATGTTTATTGTATTTGTATTCAAGCCGATGTCTATGTCGTTTGGTTCAAAATGCAGCGTCGTTTTCATATGAGGGTCTTGTTTCGTTTTCAGAATTAATATTTTGTCGGCGTCAGCCAAATTGAGATATTATCACATCTTTTTAGGGTCTTGATTATTATTATTTTTAGTTGTCCATTTAATTATTTTTTCCCTGGACTTTTCAATAGGAGTGTCAAAAGTTCTATTCAGTTTGGTTCGGATGTATATTAGTTGTGAACCGAATAACAACTAGAACTCCACCAATGAAATGGCATATATTGCCCTTGAGTTGAATTATTTTGTAGTTTGTACAAGGCAGTTGTGGTAGGTTAATTGCTCAAGTGTCTTTTCACCCATCGAAAGAAAATTATCTATAGATCTCGTGAGAATAGAGTTCATGGTAGCCACTTACTCAATCAATGATTTAGATTAGATCAATCTATATTATCTATAGTAGGAATGTGCATAGGTCGGGCTTTTGTTTAAATTGAAACTTAGCTCAAACATATTGGACCTATCACTATGAGCTTGATACGCTAGCCCAGTCTGTTACAAATTTAGGCTTTGCATCCCTCGCCTAGAGGCTGTCAAGAAGGAAAAAAAAAAAGAAAAGAAAAATAATAAAAAAATCAGAAAATTTTATACAAAAAGATGTGGAAAAATTATTCACGTCAACATCAGCTTTAGTCCTATGAACGGTCGTCATACACATTATTGATTTCTTTCCCAAATTGACTGAAATGACTAAATTGACAAATTGCAAAAATTTTTAGGATTAAATTGGCTAAATTAAAAAGTTTAGAATTACATTGGTCATTGTATAATAGACTTAGGATTTTATTTTATTTTTTGGAAAATTTCCCTTTTTTTTCTTGAGGATGAACTTAGTGGCAGCTAGCATAGCTTTGGTAGCATACTTCACCCTGAGCTCTCTACTAAACAAGGTGTTGCTAGAGACCTTGCATTTAAATTCTTGGATTGCTTGTGTTGATTTCAAAACAACCACGAAGAGGACAATGAAGAGAAAGAGCCGAGTAGGCCTAATTTTTGCAAAGAATGACTTAACTAGCTCCTATATGTGCAATATCTTGAATCTATTTGTTGAAGGTATACAAATTTTTGACACTGGTGAAAACCATGGAATATATATAGTTGAAAATTATGCTCTCTAAAATTTATTATATGTGAGAATCGTAGATTATCTCTTGCTCAATTAAATTGCCCTAAGTTTGATTCTAAATTTTACTATTAAATTACTGAGTTGGATGACATGTAATAATTGACAATTGTAATAGTTTGGAGTTTTATCCACTATTTGTTTTAGATTTACTAGTTTTAGGTTCTTTATAATGTTAATCCGATAAAGAGTAAATTTGTCATAAATGTATCAATTGGAGGGTTTTTGGTTGCCAAGAAATTAGATTTGGATAAATTTATCATGAGTGCACTGCCTGCAGGGTTTTTACTTGGTCAAAAAAATTAGTTTTTGGAAAATTTGTCATAGATATAGTGATTTAGGATTTTTCGTGATTCGACTCAAAGTAAGCTCTATAATTTGTGATTTCATCTCAATTGAACCCCCCCCCCACCCAATCTCACTAGTGACACGGATGTTTGCTCGACAATGACCACGTGCATGTCGTGTGCCGTTATTTGCGCCGTGAATCAGGGCGTTTTTGTCCGAGGCAAGAGTATCTATGTCTTCCATCGGTGGAAGCCAAGTCAATGCCACGGTCTTCATAGACTAATACTGTTACGCCATAGTCATGACTCATGACCCTAGGATGATGTCATTGCCATATGATTTTATTATGGAGTCCCACCTTGTCGAAAGCATCAGACATTATTGAACTACTTTTGGACTCATGTATTATAACTTATTTGCTTTACATATATCTAGGGAAGCCACGGGAGGATATTTGTATTCGTGTCGATGGTCTATGTGGTTGGATTCAAAGTGCGTGTCATTTTCATGTCAAGGTCTTGAGTGGTTTTCAGAATTGCTTTTATGTGGCATTAACCAAATTGGAATATTATCACATCTTTAAAGTCTTGTGCCTCCTTTTGATATTATTGTCTTTCAGGTGTCGTTTCAATTGTATTTCCCTGGACTTTTCTAGGCACGTTCATATTTATCACTGGTTGACCAAGCGGGTCAACTTTTGATCCCCACTTTTCAGAAGGATTAGATTTCTGTTCTTTTTTTTCTCATTGAGACTCAGGGCGAGCATCTTAATTTGCGTAATGCTATACACAGCTAATTTAACCAATTGTGATTTGATATATAACAGTCCGACAATTAACGAGGTGACGCGCCTGTCCAATGAAGCCTTTGGCAATGGTAATCCTCATTTCGAGTTATAAAACGACATGAACATTAAAACCTAACACATCTCAGAAAGTTTCAATATAGTTGAGCAAATCTCTATTATCTATTTACTGAAGGAATTCGCCATAGCTACAGATTGTTTTGTAGTTTATACAAGGACGTTCCAGGAGTTTAATCCCTTGATTGTCTCTTGACCCACCGAAGGAACATTATCTACAGAACCTATGCAGGAAGCCTGAATAGGCCGCTGATAATATGGAGTCCATAGTAGCTCAAACAATCAATGATTTAGATGACTAAATTATCAGTAATAGGAATGTGCACAAGTCACGCTGCTGCTAAGATTGAAGTCTGGCCCGAAGATATCAGGCTTGCACACTCTAGGCGCTTAGTTCGTAACAAATTTAAGTTTCACGCCTCTTGCCTGATGGCCAGTGACCCTCACAAGACTAGAGTTGAAAAGAAAAAAATAAAAAAATAAAATTTCAATTTCTTTTCAAAAGTGAAAAAATCGTCCATGTCAGCATCGATTTTACTATGAGCCTGACTTTCACGTTATTGATTTTCGATTAAAATTTGTCAAAAGGACTAGATTAGCAAATTTTCAAAAGGTTTAGAACTTAATTAACTAAATTGAAAGGTTTAAGATTAGATTGACAATCGTACAATAAGTTTATGACTTTTATGGTAATTTTCTAATTTATCTTGAGGACAAACTCTGTGGTAGCTAGCAAAGCTTTTGCAACGTACTTCACCCCGACCTATCTATTGAACTAGGCATCTAGAGTTCTAGAGGTGTTGTTAAAGACCTCGTATTCGAACTCTCGGATTGCTTGTGTTGATTTCAGAACAACCTTAAAGAGGACGGCAAAGAAAAAGAGCCGAATAGGCCTAACATTTGCAAATGGTGATTTTACGAGCTCTTATTAATGCAGTATCTTGAGTCTATTTGTTGACTATATATAAGTTTTGACACCAATGGAAACCATAAAATATGTTCAATTTTATTATAGTTGACGACTGTGCTTTCAAAAATTTATTACATGTCACAATTGTAGATTATCTCTCGCTTAGATAGTCAATTGAATTGCCCTTAGATTGATTTTGATACAAATGTAATAATTTCTTTTGTCTCCTTTTTTTTGCACTTGGTCAAGGTTTGTCTCAATGGAAATATTATCCCACACCTCTTGACAACGGGTTATATATGCTTTTATATCATGTAGTCTCCCTATACCTATCAATTTAACTATATAGTTTGGGATATGGGGAGGGTAGATAATAACGACAAGTGTCAAAAATCCGACGGTGTTATAGAGAGTGCATGTTTGGGAAGTTGGGATATTGTTCATCCTCCCGTAGTTTTGCTTGTCTCAATGAGATCTTTATGTTTATATAATTAAAAACAATTTTTATTGCACAAAAATCACGAAAAATGGCAAAAACTATATGTTTGTGTTCTAATCTATGGAGGCTTTGATACTAAAGTTGGATGGTTTTGTATCTCTCTTACCTCAAAAACTAGCTCAAAAAGTGAGGTTTTCTTTTACACTTATGAATTGATCACTATCCCATTTCACAACCGATATGGGACAACCTCGATAATTTCCCCTCACACATCAGGCCTTGGGTCAAATGTAACTTTTGAGTCCAGACTTGTTGGCAACTACGCTCTGATACTAGATATTGGCCATGAAAATATAATCCCACGATTTCCATAACTAGAACAAGACACATATAATCAAGTAGAAAGATTAACGCACCTATTTTGAAATCCATCATTTTTTATGTGCAAAAGTGATGATCCAAATGCAAATCTTTCTCTTCTATTGCCCTTTGTATCATTAGCTCAATGAGATACCCCCTCACCCTTTAGTACTAAGTAAACGTTTCTTTTTAAGGATAATTGTGTGTGTTAAGATTAGAGGAGAAACTTGAGTACTATTTATAGAGTTTCCAACTAGGCCCTCTCATTACGGGCTAACCTCAACACAACCCATACTAGCTAATTTCATATTAGACTAATTAAGAAACATTCTATCTCACTTTAGACTAACTCCATAAAATGGTAAATTACAATATTAATTAATGTAGCTCATATTAGGAAAACTATTACAAGTGTGTGTATGGTAGGCAGTGATGAATTTGCATCGGTCTTATTTAGTTTAAGATTCTGTAACTTTAACCATGAAACGGGGTAAGTACAAGTATCATTGCCAAATGTTGTATACGGCGCTCATTTTGATATAAAAAGATTTATTTTGGATCACTTAAGTGCCAAAAATTTTGAAAAATGATCATTTTAGTGCCAATGCCGATCTAGTTGGCTGGAAATCCGACGTGGCAGTTTTTATTAATTTTTGAAGCCAACGTGGATCACCGGAGAGTACAATCACCATACAAACAACAAAACGACACCAATTTGCCTCTTTTCCCCTAAGTAAGAATCCTAAATCCCCAAATTGAGAGAGAATCAAAAGTTCAAAACCCTAAATCCCCAATTTGAGTGCATACTTCGATTTTCTCCCAAAATTATTAACTCGCTTTTGCAAATGAATAGCATAAGCTTCAGCAACAGCTCCCATTTCTATTTTTAAAAAATGAATTAGATGGTGAGTGTTACTGCATTATTGTGGGTCACCGAGTCCGAGAAGAACATCTGGGACTCGATTGAATCTTGGGAGAAGATTACATGGGTGCGGTAGATATAAAGAAGGCTTGAAGTATAAATATTTCAAATGGGTTAATAGAAAATTCTCTAATCGAGCGAGAGAGATAATCTTGGAGTTAATTGAAGGTCGACATCAACCTCCACCTACATTAATGGACGAGTTGGAGGATGTCAACTCAATGCAAGCTCAAATGAAGGATTTAATATCTTTGGTCAACCATTTGAAGAGGGAGGTTTCACGGCTAAAAATTGAAAGAAACTTTTATCGAGTATTAATTGTGTTGTTATTTTCTTGTGTAGTATATTCAAATGTGAAGTGAGTAATGAGAAAAAATTTGTATGTCTACCATAGTTGAAGACGTGGAATATGCACTTTTATTGGATTATTTATAAGTAATGTGTGTTTTGATTTGCAATCGGACTACAATGATTGCTTGTAAAGGAGTTAAGGACTGTTCATCTATGCTCTCTACCGGGCGACTAGTTCCCTGTAGCGAGCGTTCTGGTTTTTGAGTGATTCCGATCTCTTCGGGGATCCGTTTGGCCCGATTCTTGGAGGGTTCTGGTGCGTTCCCGAGTTCGTCTTTGGCCGAGCTTCGAGCTGATCTTGCGGCCACTTCTGGGTCGTCTCCTTTGAAGGTAAGCTTCGTCCCATCCCTCTTAGGATCTTAGCCGAAGCTTTTTCCGTGCCATGGCCTATATTGCTGGTGTCCTTGTGCTGCGATAGCGTTCTGGTGCGTTCAGCTGCTCGGTTTCGTTTGTGTTCTGTATGGCATCGACGAGCTTTGATCCTTCGGGCAGGGATAAGGGCAAACCCCAGGTGCCCATTGCAAGGAGTCGAAGCCGTGTGCGATATGCCTCTAGAGGCCGGAATAGAGGATGCCCTGGTAATCTGAATCGGGAGAGTTCGAGAGCTCCCCTTACCCGATCATGGGTCAATGTGGCTAGTCTGTCCTCTAAAGGATATGAGCTAGGTTTTGCTCCACCTATTTCGGTGGGGAAGAAATCGGTAGTGCGGTTGTCTGCGAGATTGCTAAGTTTGCTGGTGATCCGAAATGGAACTCTTGTCTGGTGGGATATTATATTGGAAAGAATGTGCCATTTAAGATTACCGAGATGGCTCTAAAACGGGCTTGGGGGCTCACCTGTCCGAAGTCCTAGCCAATGATGATGGTTTCTATTTTTTCATCATCCCTGATGATGAATTCAGGAAGAAAATACTGGATGAAGGGCACTTGACAGTAGCCAGAATCCCGTTAGTACTCAAGCAATGGCATCATACAATGGAGCTAAAAAAAGATCTTCAATCTTCGGTTCCTGTCTGGATTCGGCTAAAGAATATACCCTTTGCGTATTGGTCAACTCCAGAATTAGCGAGATTGCAAGCGCAGAGGGAGGCCCTTGTATGTAGATCCTTTGACGGAGAAAATGAAACGTTTATCATTTGCCGAGTCTCGTGTTGAAATTTATGCAAAACAAGAGAAATGCGAGGAAGTTGAGGTATGGGTGGATGACAAAGCCTTCTCGGTTCAGGTGCTTTATGAATGGAGACCGAATTCATGTGAGAAGTGCTGTGCATTTGGCCATAATTGCCTGGCAAAGGCAGGCACCAAGCAACCTCCAGTTGCTGCAGTTCAATCTGTTGCTGCTGCAAATCCAGTTACTGCTACTGCAAATCCAGTCTCTGCAGATCCGTCTACTGCAGATCCTAATATCTCTTCCTCCTCGGAGGAGGGATGGAAGCAAGTCACCAATAGGAAAAATAAACACCTCCAGGGACATAAGGAGAAGCTAGGACTTACTCCTCCAATCCTGACCTTAAAGGCCAAAATGGCTGATGGTCCGAGTAAGATACATGCTCCCCGAAGGTCGATCTCGGAAGGTGATGGGAACTCCTTAACTCTTGCTATCTCTAAGCCTGTCGAAGCTATGGCAGCTTTGTCTTCTGGTGAAGAATTGGAGGAGGATGCAAGGGCTGTTAGCGATAGTAATGCAGGTGAGGAAGGGGATTCAGCCCCCGGTTCGCCAAGCCTCCGGATGCTTCTCAACCTCGGCCTAAGACGCCGCATATTCAAAAGGCCCCGCTGAAGATTTCTTCTATGGCCAATCCCTCTAATGCTCCTAATAAGGGGTCGAGCAGAGGAGGCCACCCGGACGAAGGTAGTGTTTTCTGCCCTCCCTATTTTTTGATGAATTTTGGTGTTTGGAACATTAGGGATTGGGAAACCCCGTTAAGCAAGCCGAAATCAGAATTTTGTTAGGTCCAATAATCTTTGCTGTGTTAGTATTATTGAGACCAAGATCTCCGATGCTGCTTTTAATTCGGTATCCTCTCGTTTTATTACCTGGTTGGCGGTGGGTTAATAACTATAATTATTCCCATAAGGGGAGAATTTGGGTGGGTTGGAACCCCCCGAGGTCGATTTTTTGGTTAATACCTCCTCGAAGCAAGTCATCCACGGGAGGCTTCTTTGGCTGATTTCGGGTAAGGTCCTGTTTCTTTCGATAGTTTATGCCGAGCACCGTTTCATGTCTAGAAGGCCTCTATGGGAAGATCTTATTCATACTAGTGGTATCCTTTCCTCTACTCCCTGGATTGTTGCTGGGGACTTCAACGCAATCCGTGACCCTTCGGATAGAGTGGGTGGTTCAAATGCTTGGATCCCGGCTTTCGATGAATTTAAAGATTGTTTGACTCAAGCGGGCCTAGATGATCTGCGTTATACTGGATATAGGTATACTTGGACTACTTCATCTGGTCCTAACCGCAAGCAGAGGAAAATAGACAGAGTGTTGGTAAATGGCTGCTGGAATTCGACATTTTCTTATTCGAAAGCATCCTTTTTGGCTCCGCATATCGATCATTCCCGATGCTTGTTAAGGTTATGCAGTACCAAAATCTTCCAAGCCATTTAAGTTCTTTAATTTCTGGATGACCCATCCGGATTTCTTTTCATTGGTTTCGGAAGCTTGGCTTTCTCCTATTCAAGGCTCGCCCATGTTTACTCTCTGTGCAAAGCTTCAGCTTCTGAAATGCAAGCTGAAACAGCTCAACAAAGAAGCATTTTTTGACTTGTCTATGAGAACGGCTGAGGCCAGGCGGGCTCTCCATGCTACTCAGGATGCATTGCAAGCCGATCCCTCAAATGGTCGTCTTGCGGAAGCCGAGAAGCAGCAAATTCAAGTTTTCACAAACTTGCGACTTCAAGAGGAATCGTTTTATCGGCAGAAATCCAGGGTACGCTGGTTGAAGGATGGGGACCTTAATACCAAATTTTTTCACCAAGTTGTGAATAAGCGTCACCTTCAAAACAGAATTATATCTCGTGACTAATGGAAATACCACTACTTGTTGAGCCTTCGGAAGTCCGTAAGATATTTGTTGATCATTTTCGTGATCTTCTTACGCAACTCTGCCGTCGCCCGTCCTACTATGGAGGAGATCCGAGCAGTGCTTAAGCAGACTCTGGATGTGGATCAGGTGCGGTTTCTATCTGCCCCTATTTCGGATGATGAAATTAAAGATACTTTGTTTTCTCTTGCTACCGGAAAAGCTCCCGGGCCTAATGGTTTCAATGTTGAGTTCTTCAAACACTCTTGGGATGTTGTTGATGCTTCGGTTATCTTGGCGGTTAGAGATTTCTTCGTAATGTGAGCTGTTGAAGCAAATTAATACAACCATTATTGCCCTTGTGCCCAAAATCCCCAATGCCTCCACCGTCCATGACTTCAGCCTATTGCGTCTTTGTAACACTATTTATAAGTGTATCACTAAGCTGATTGCTAATCGTTTATCTCGTGTGCTGCCATCCATCATTAGTTTGCCTCAAAATGCATTCGTGAAGGGTAGGCATATCAATGATAACATTTTGGTTGCTCAAGAATTGTTCAGTGGGTTTCACCATGATCCGTATCGGCCCAAATGCGTAATCAAGGTTGATTTTAGGAAAGCATATGATACAGTTAACTGGGAATTCATTGAAGTTTGCCTTCAAGCTTTCGGCTTCCCTCAGCACTTTATTGACCGAATTATGAGCTGTGTTCGTTCTCCAAAATTCTCGGTATCCTTAAATGGAGAGCTGCATGGATTTTTTTGCAAGTGGCGAGGTATCCGCCAAGGTGACCCTATGTCTCCATACATATTCACTCTTGTGATGGAAGTATTTTCTGGTTTATTGGACATTCAAACAAAGTGTGCCCGGCTTCGGTTTTTTCTAGAGATGTAAATCGACCAAGCTCTCCCATCTATTCTTTGTGGATGATGTCCTTTTATTCTCGGAAGCTAGCTTGGCCTCTATTGATCTCTTGAAGGCTGGAATTGATTCATTCTCCACCTGGAGCGGATTGGAGCCGAATCAATAAAAGTGAAGTGTTCATAGCCGGTGGTTCGTCCGATCTTCGAAGTGGGATCTTGAACAAACTTGTCTTCCAGGTTGGTTCTCTCCCTTTCCGATACCTTGAGTACCAGTTATATCCGCAAGGCTAGGTAAAGCGGATTGTGTTATGCTGGTCAATGCAATAACAGCTCGCGTTCAATCTTGGACCCATAGATTCCTGTCATTTGCTGGTAGACTTCAGCTCATTAAGTCTCTGTGCTCTACTCTATTCAAGGCTTTTGGGCAAGTGTATTCTTCCTGCCATGTGCTGTTTTAGATAGAATTGAGAAAATCCTCCGCCAATTCCTTTGGAAGGGGCCGATGTTGGGTCCAGGCGGGGCCAAAGTAGCCTGGTGCGATGTTTGCCTCCCTAGAGAGGAGGGAGGGGTTGGTATTCGTTCCTTAAAGGAAAACAATGTTGCCTTGATGCTTAAGCACATTTGGAAGCTCTTTTCGGATAAAGAATCTCTATGGTGTAAATGGGTTCACTCCACTTTCTTAAATCGGAAAAATTTCTGGGTAACTCTTATTCCGACTTTTAGTTCTTGGGCTTGGAAAAAGCTCCTCCGCCTTCGTAGTATTTATCAGCAGCATTTTAGATGGAGGATTGGCAATGGCAAGTCTATGTCATTTTGGTTTGATCCGTGGCATCTTAATGGCCCTCTCAACCGCCTATTCTCTAACCAGAGATCTACCGTTCGGCATCCCTAGAGATGCCTCGTTTGCTGATGCTCTCCCACGCCTTTAGGCTGGTATGTCATTAATATTATGGCCAATTGGTGGGATCCCATCCCCGAATTTAACCAGCAAGCGGATCGTTTTCGGTGGATTCGGCACCCTCGGGCCGTTTCTCAACAGCCTTCTGGGAATTATTGAGGCCGAAAGGTGATGCCGTGCCCCGGTCCTCGTTCGTGTGGAGCTCCTCCATACCGCCGAGGTACCAAACCCATCTCTAGCTTATTACTCGTAATAGACTCGCCAACACAGTCCCGCTCCTCTCCTACGCCAGATTCCAGCAGCTCTCTCGTCCCTTTTGCTCCCGTAGGCCCGATTCGGTGAACCACCTCTTCTTCGCGTGCCAAACTCCGGTAATCTCGCATTCTTTCCGGGCTGCTAAGTTTAATATTTTGTGGCGTAACAAATCCCGGCGAGAGAACCTAGTTTGGGCGATGAAGCACTTCTCGGATAAGAGCTTTTATAACTCGTTGGCTAGGTTTAGCTTTGGAGCCCTTTGCTATATCATTTGGAAGGAGCGCAACAATATTATTTTCAGAAACCAGACTTTATTCCTCCCAGCGATGAAGATGCATCTCCGTAAGGCAATCAAGGATAAGGCGTCGACCTTTAAGCATGTGATAGATACCCCGAAGAACAGTAAGACTGCAATGTAGCTGGGACTTGAGTCCTTCTATCTTTCTTTGATGGAGGGTTTTGGTTTTAGCTTAGTCTTTCTTGTTTAGGGTTTCTTTTTGGTGTCCGTTGGATCCCTTGGCACCCCCTCACTCTTCCTTGACTCTTGTCTCTGTGAGTGATCGTTTTGTTGGTGCCAAGCATCCCCCTTGTAATTTTGTGCAAAATCTATTATACTTCTTACCTTTACCAAAAAAAAAAAAAAAAAGTGTGTTTTGATTTGCTGCAAATTTTGTATGGAGCAGAAGGTTTTGTTATAATTTATGGTAGAAATGGAAGGTTGGAATTATAATGCATTAATTATGAGCACTTAAAAGTTTTCTAGATTAGTTGTGTATTTGTCAATATTTGTTTTGGTTAATTTTTGCTTTAAATATAATATTTTGTTGCATTTTTTATTTTATAATGGTTTGTTGGTTTGCCACAACCATTATTGCACATGGTGAAATTAAGGGATGGTGACAAATTTACGATTGACTATTTCAATGCCATAAGTTGTAAATAGTGATCGCTTAAGCGCCAAGTTTTTATTTAAAAAAATCATTTAAGTGTCAAGTGCAATTACAAAATGATCACTTATGTTGCACAAGTTTTTATTTTTTATTTTTAAAGAAAGAACATGTTAGCTTCAAACGTCACTTTACTTTCATCGGTCGTGGTGCATTTTATTGCATTAGTTGGGTTGTGATGTATCTTATTCTTGCACCAATTGGGTTGCTGGTGCATCTTATTCTTGTATCAGCCCATACAAGTGTTGATACAATAAGATGCATCAACACCCAAAATTGCTCATGCAAGAAGATGCAACACTCACAACTACACCAAAGCGAGCTGATGCATTTTGTTCTTGCACCAAGTACATACAACTAGAACCCATAAATTCATTAGCATCCGCAACTTCAACCAGCAACAATATATGCACACATCACTTTTAAAAATAATATCAACCTCATAAGAACATTGCACCAACAACAAAAAATTATATAGCATAACTGTTTTGCTAGCATTGCTAGTCAAAACCAACACAAGAGAAAATAACAAAAACAGCTATTACCATTGACATTGATTGTTACAAAAGAAAAATATGTTTGACTTTCCTCCTCAATCATTAAAGGTTCAGCATCCTCTTCAAAAAAATAAAAAATAATAACAATGGCAATATGTACCCTCCCATCAATCAATATGCACAACACCTCCATCTCCTTTTCCTCTTAATGCTTTGAATTGATTCATAATCCGAGCACTTTTTCAAACTGGATGTGCAGGCTCTTTAGCTGACCTTTATGTCACCTCATTTTCTTTGTTCTTGACAGTGGTTATTTTTGTTCTAACACGTGTCATGTGTTGGTTCATATGATCACTATTACTCTCATGATTAGTTGGTTGAGATGGAACTAGTACTGAGTTCTTTTTGAATCGCTGTTTTGGAGTTGAACTCCCTGTCTTCTTCTTTGGAGCACTCTTCTTGGGCTGCACCATTCATTTTTAAGTTGGTCCACCTTAAAAGATAAGTACCTCCAAAATTCTTTCAAGCTACAAGAACATAGCCATATATTATCAACTAATTGAATTGAAGTATAACAAATTAAATGCATGAGATTTACAAATCTTACATTTAAAATAGTCATTTTAGTACATTCATTTATGTAAATCCCATAACTATATTGCCTTAATCTTTTCCAAGAGCCTCTTTTGTTTGCTGTAGTGTATCATTTTCAACAGTAACCTAGGTTGCACCGACACGGCGCGACACGACACGACACGACGCGACACGTCGACACGTCATTTCTCAAAAATAGAAAATTCCGACACGCTGGGACATGTTATATATTAAATAAATATTTTTATTTTTAATTAATTTAAATCTAATTTATTAATTAAAAAGAACTTATTATAAATTTACATTAATCATTCAACATTTTCAATAAGATTCTAAGTTTTTATTATTTCATTACTCCAAATTTACTTTTATTTCTTTAAAATCAAACTTCCTTTCCCCAAAAAATACCCCGCGGGCCCAAACTCCCTCCCTTTTTCCCTCGACATACCCCCACCCCAAAATTTTTTTCACTTTTTCTCCTCCCCACCACCTGACAGCCGTCTCTTCCCCTCCCTCCTATCATTTCCTCCTCCCTCCAACACGCAAGCCCCTTTTTTAATCTTTTATTTTCCTCTCGCTTCTCAAAACCCTAGCAGCACGGCACCTTCTTCTCCTCCTCCTCGCCCCGCCACACGACGCCCATCTCCGAAAGCATGAAAGACTCGCAAGAAAAGCACCAGCATCCGGGCCGAAGGAGCGGAAAAGGAGTAACCCAGAAAAATTTCAGTGGAAGGGATTGGAAAAAGGCGGAACACGCGGTCCCTATGCGCGGAGACTCTGCACACCGCCACGAACTCGACCTCCTCTCCCTTGCCGCCGCCGCCCCCCACTTGACGACGCCGCCCTCCCCCACGAGTGCCTGCCTCGTGAAGTTTCTCCACACGGCCCTCACCTCACTCTTTTCTCTTTCTTTGGCCGTCTCTCGCCGTCACGGGCTCGCTTTTGCTCGCGGCCTCCACCCTCTCGGACACGCGTGTCAAAGCGTGTCGACAAGCATTGACCGCGTGTCGAATTTATTGACACGCAGTCAATGCGTGTCCGAAAGTGTCCGACACGTCGACACGTGTCGGACACGACTCGAAGCTCCGGCAACGTGTCGATGCAACCTAGATAGTAACAAATAGGGGAGCAACCTATGCAACTTATGTAGTTGCTCGTTTTCTCACCTAAGAAACATATAACAAATTTAAATTTCAGCCCATAAAAGACAAATACAGTGATATACAACTTACAGGATTTTTTTCCTCATTTGCTCAACAGTAGACTCAGTTATTGTTGTTGTTGATATCTTGCCCGTTCTAGTCCCCGTGTCCCTACACTTGAGTCTACAATAAAGCTTTTTTTTTGGCATTTTAGTAGACCTTACAACAATGTATTGTATTAGGATTATGACTAACTAGAATAAATAATTAAGCATCTGCTCATTTTCATGGTGGAAACAAATGAAGAAAACTTCTCAAATTAATTACAAGTGCATGACAGAGGAAAAGCACAAGAGAAGCCGGTATACATAGTCAACCATCAAACTCTATCAAATATGAACTGAAAAGTTACTGATGCAAATATGATACTTACTTTACAATAGGACTTTCGTCTGCCTTTTAGTAGGTATTACAACAAGGCCTTATGTTTTCCTTTAGTAGGCACAACAATAAGCTCTTTAGTAAATCATGTTGCTAGTATTAAATCAGTCATCATATCTTGTTGTTAATGTTGCTTTTTCAACTCATAGTCTTTCTTATTATGTCATTCCTCGTGGCAATAAGAACATTTCATCTTTATCCAAGTTCTACTCACCCTCTAACTTGATGCCTCATCCTGCTGCATTCTTTGTCTCCTTTTGACTTTCTTATTTGCTTCTTTAATGGTAAAGGTAGAGAGCTTTCATGATTTGTTGGCTCACAACACTTGTTGTTTTTGCACCAATCATCTAGGTAATCATCTAGGTTTTCTTGCTTCATCTAAATAGCACAAATGGCATGAGTACAAAGAATTCCATTCGCTGCCGTGTTTGGCATGAACACTTTCTTCTATCTAGGTTGACAAAATACTTATTATGATTTTGAATGATCTCATATCCATGATCTCCATTCCAAACTTGATAGCATAACCCAATCTCTTCACAATCTTAGGACCACAGTCTTTAGTCCACTTTATAGTATCATCTCTTTGGCTATGCAGTTTAGTTATGACCATAACTCGATATCATCAAGCATGCTAATGATTGGTTCGCACTGCTTCTTTTTGCAATTCAAAACTTCATTGAGGTTGTTTTTAATGATATCGCATTTAAACTCTTCGTTGAAGAATGCCTAACACCAGTGCTTAGCTTTTGTTTAGAAGAGTGCATCAAAACATTTCTTTGTCAGCTGCAACAATCCCTATTTGACTAATCTGAAATCAGTCATGTTGATACTCTTCTCTATCTGCCAAAACTATTTTTGTAACATATCTTCTATGAAGTTCCTTGACCAGTTTACGTATATGTGCCTCACGCACATTATATGATTAGCATGTAGCATCAACTCAATCAATGCAGAAATAAGTCCCTACAAAAATTTAAACCAATAAATACAAATCAGGAAAAATATGCAAGTGATTAATGGTAAAAAGGAATGAATTAATTGACAATGAAATTACTTTCTATTAGTCACTCATGAATGTCCATCCTCCCTCATCAGTTATCTCAAGGTCTTCAATGAATAATTGGGTTGTGAGCACTTAGCTTTCACAAATTCTTTTGTATTTCTAAAGAATTCAACGCTCCTCTGTTCAGCAACAGAATTCTTGACAACAGCTTCCTAACTATTTGGCATCGTCAAATCTCATGGCCACAAACAAGACAAGTTTATCAACAGTCGGATTATAGCAAGTATACTTACCTTTTCTTCTACGAACAGGTTCTTCATTATCATTACAAAGCTCATTCTCCAAACCAGTAATTTCATCACCGCGGCTTTCTTTATCTAGACTTCTATTATCTTCAACTGGAGCTCCATTCCTATTTACCAGCTCAGACCTCTTTCCTAAAGCTGCAAAAAAAAAAAAATTCTAAGAAATTCCCTTTACTTTTGTCTTGACTGTGTGAGTTTATCATCATCTTCGTCACTTGGGAAACTTACTGAAACCAAATATTCATCTTCCAATTTACTGGATAGAGCAACTTCTCATTCTAATCCAATGAAGTATTCATTGTCCATATCTTCACCCAAGATTTTAGGACATCTCCCTATTCATTCATCTCTATCAATATGACTTATCTCCCTCTCATTTTGCCCTTTATCTAACATAAACTCATCCCCGACCTGATTACTCACTTGAGTAAGATCCCTCACTTCTTCTTTTTCGGTGGTGGTTTGTTCATCCCCATCCCCATCCTTATCCTCACCATTCTCATCATCATTATAATCCTCAACATATATCATAGTTTAGTTGCTGTGAAGACAATGGTAAATGATATCCTTAATATTATTATCGTCATTAAAAAGTCTCAAGTCATCCTTCAATTCCTTCTTAGGAACACAGTAATGTAGTTTTTGCATTTTGCATTATAAAAAATACACCAAATCTCTCACAAAATTAATATATGATGGCTTCCAAACATTGACAAAAATAGTACATTCATTTCCACTAGTATATTCCCAATCATCGATGCCAATAACAAACTCTCCACCATAATAAATAATGATGCCTACTTGATTCTCATCCATATCGATGCTGCACCCAAGGAATAAAAAAAAAAAAAAAATCATTAGTTTTCGAGACTACATGATAAAATCAACAACTTCACTTACATGTCCTTGTCGTTTTGTCGAAAGAAACAAATGCGACCAATTTATTTAATTCGGTCTCTTTACAGAAACAAAGGAAGCCAAATTAAATAAACAAAGTGAGGTTCCCACCACCCATTTTTCAATTCAATTACATTCGGTTTCCCACAAAAGCAGTCCAACTAATTAAACAAAGTAAGGTCCCACCACTGTTTCCCTTTGAGTTGAGTCCCAATTTTCCCCTCCGCGCCTTATTTTTCTATTTGGTCCCCACAAAAGAAAGCGAATGCCAAAGCACTAAATTTTTCTATTCGGTCCCCATAAAAGTGAGATCCCCACCACTTTGCCCACCACTTTCCCCCTGAGCCAAGCCTTCAATTTGCCCTCTGCGCCCTAACTTGCCCGTTGGAATCCTAAATTTTTCACTAAATTGGCCCACACAGAGAACATGACAAACCTAAGTGAGCGAGAGTTGGCGACACAACCAGCGAACGACAATGAACAATGGCGCAACTTCAGCGGTGGCCGAGCAACAGTGAGTAAGCGATGGTGGGCAAGTGAACAACGGTGGGTGAGTGAGTTATAGCCGGTGTCGAGCAAGAATCGTAGTTTGTATGCTGCCTATACGAACCCTATTTTACTCCCTCTTCAGTGATGCCGTTTTGGCCATAAAGTAATGCGGCGTCATTTTGTAAGTGAGAAGAAATGACATCGTTTTGTGCCATTCCACGTGAACATTCTTCTTCAATTTATATATATATATAAGCCACATAATCATTTTAGTGGGAATCTCTCGCTGGTGGCACCAAAATGATCGTTTTTTCTTTGATTTAGTACTTAAGTGATCTAACAGAAAATTTTGATACCAAAGTGAGCGCCATACACAATTTTTGGCACTGATAGTGTACTTACTCCATAAAATGAACGCATCCACTCGTATTTTCAAGGATTGGATGCTAGAAGAGAGAAGAAAATCCGCGATTGGGGTTGGCTTTTTGTTCAGCAGCTGACTCATCTCTCAACCATCTACTGTAGGGAAACTACAAATGATTGGACTCTTTCACCTCCAAAAGGTCCTCATCGAATCGACAAAAATAAATGAAAAGCAAAAAGCCACTTGAAGCTAAAACGTGTTAGAAGGGGTTGAGCTTTTCGAAAATATACTGGGCCAATACAATCCCGCCAATGACAATGAAGCCATGCATGTGGTACCACGACTAAACATTCTACAGAATCTTTTCATGGCCACGGCCATCGCTTTATATTTTGACTAAATGACCAGAAAAGTTCTTTATTCCCTTCAAAAGAGTTCGGACAGGAAATATCATCAGACTCCAGAGAGCCCAATGAAATTGATCAAGGTGTTGTTCAACCACCACGGCCATGACTCCACGACAGAGGTCCGCAATGTCCTCCTTGTGGTGGCCACCCTCATTATAGCCATCACCTTCCAGGCCGGGGTCAGACCCCCGGTGGCGTCTGGCAGGACGGCTCCAGTGACCACGTCCCCAGACAGGCCATCTATGCCTCCCAATATGGACTTTTCAACGTGTTCCTGGTGTGCAACACGCTCGCGCTCTCGTCGTCCATCTACCTCATCATCTCTCTCAACCAGGGCTTCCTGTTCTTCCTCGAGGTCATGGTGGCCACCGTGTCAATGGCTGTCACGTACAGCTCAGCAGTCTTCGCTGTCACTCCCAACTCGCCGGAACAGTTCCAGGACTGGTCTTCACCGGCTTGGTGCTGTGTTTGCTGAGGACGCTGATCCAGATGGGCGAGTATTACGTGTGAGCTGTGTCCGAGTGAACTTCATCAAGTAGGAGGTGCAGTTTACTCTCAATTAATTAATTAG
Organism: Eucalyptus coolabah; assembly: GCA_014182585.1. Classification (NCBI taxonomy): domain Eukaryota; kingdom Viridiplantae; phylum Streptophyta; class Magnoliopsida; order Myrtales; family Myrtaceae; genus Eucalyptus; species Eucalyptus coolabah. Next base: position 21,273,389 of record CM024624.1, on the reverse strand, counting down.
TTTGTTTAATTTTAATCTAATCTTCAGCCTGACCTTGCTATGAGGATCAAATACGGTGTGATGAATTTGTGGGAATAATTTAATTTTGTCAGAATTAATTTGTTCAATTTGGATCATATCTTTCTTCTTTAGGCAATTTTGCTTGCTATATGCTTGCGCCAAGTTTTTATTTCCACTTCCTTTTCTTTTATATTTGTATTCACCAAATAAATGAGAAAATCGTGACGATTTTGTAGTTACGATTTAGATGTTTCTTTATCTACTCTATATCATTTTAGATCAACTTCAGAGCATATACAATGAAAAGTCAGTGCATGGTGAACCTCGAGTCGCCGTTACCGATCAAATCTCTCTCTCTCTCTCTCTCTCTCTCTCTCTCTCTCTCTCTCTCTCTCTCTCTCTCTCTCTCTCTCTCAGTCATAAAGGACCCGCTACGGCAGATCGAGGGTCGCTAGCCTCAAGCGACCCTAGGTATGAGGAGCTTTGCCGTTTAGGCTGCCGTTTCACGCTGCGACCGTGACCACAGAGGTTGAGCTCATGGCGTTGCACGAATGAGCCCTAGGCTTGGTTCACCGTGGGATTGAGGGAAGAGAGAGATAGTTGGACAGTGTAGTGCGGCGATGTGGCGGAAGAAGGCGGCAACATCGGTCGTGATGGCGAGGTGACTGGTGCACTAGTTATTAGAGAAGAGTGAAGAATTGTGTTTTAGGCTTTTTAGATGTGTGGGGAAAATAGCTTAAAGGCAAGTGGTATTTTGATCCGATGGGGTAAATTTATCGGGTAAAGATAATCATTAAATTCATAGGATGTCTATCCTATCCTTAGAAGTCATTTAATATACGAACTATTCTATGGATAAATTATATTTTAATCGATGAATAAATTCGCATTACACTTCATTATGATTGATCGTGAATAATACAAAGATTTAGATTATGTAGTATATTTTTAATTATTCATAAGACCAACGAAGTATATGTGTGAAGCCCACTCATGCCTTCCGGCTTCATAAATAAACTATTCAATGGACGGTAAAAAATATTGATGATGATGGAGCTCCTTCCTTTAGCGAAGCTTGCGCTTTGTGGAGTTAAATTAGTGAATTATAGAGAATGAGCACTATCGTGAGGTTGAGAGAGCCAACATGACTGATGAGTATTATGACTCGACTACAAACATTGAATTATGATATAGATTGGCAAGAATCTGTGTTTTGAGTTTGAGTGGTTGAAATAAAACTCGACTCGGAATTAATCGGAAAAGTCTGGATTGTTGCCACTATCTTTTGGTGCGAGAAAAAACCTAGGAAATGAACATCCAATTGTAGCCAGCAAAAATCTTCAACAGCTTCCTTCAAGGTTCGGCCAACCCCATCTTTAGGGGCCCACCCATTGTTTGAACATAAATATTTGAAGTTTGTGAGGTTCGTATTTTTGCTAAATATTATTGATTTAGGTATACTTTATGGTTGCAAAGTATTCGAAAGTGGAAGTGATTATAACTCTACAGTCTGCAATTGATTAGTAAGTTTTATGTGACTAACTCTCCCATGAAGCAAATATTGTCACTCTCGTGTTCTTTATTATTTCTCATTGATTTCTCTTGTAATTTAATATCTCATGTGTTCTTTATTATTTCTCATTGATTTCTCTTGTAATTTAATATCTCATGTTTAACTTCAATAGCAAGATCCATTGGCTTCCGCATTATTTTGCAATAAGATCCAACAAAAGGACTATGCATAAAATTAAAAAAAAAAAGACTTGCGTTGAATTCGTGTGCATTGGCGTTTGGCCAACGGATCGTTCTTCTGGTCATTAAATGGCTTTTTAATCCATCAGAAATTAACAAATGAGAAAAATTTCAGAAAACTCTTGAAGTGGAGCATTTTTCTCAAGTACCTCTTGATTGGTGTCTGTCTCCAAGTTGCCCATGATATTGATGACGTGGAATTTCAGCTTAATTAGATCTTAATAAAAACCTTAATTTTTCCACCTCAGTTTTCTTTCGTTCTTTCTATCTTATTGTTTGTTCCTTGCAAACTCCATTAATAGAGGTGCTAGAGCTCAAATTAGATTCGCACAACCTTGGAGTGGAGACGCGTGACCTCCTATCATGACCCCAAATTTGAGGTTGCAATTGGGTCTATAGAGCTTTGAGGATGGCTGAGTGAAGATGGTGGTCGGTAAAAATGCCTTCTTGAAGTTTGAAAAATTGGAACAAAAATAAGGGTCTTGGACAAGGTTGCATGAGATTTTTCGACAACTGCGAACCATCTTGGAGGGGTTTCTAGAGGTTGTGGCGTGGTGTCAGAGGCTTCAATCATGATAGGTGAGGCCCAATGAAGCTGTGGCCAAGAGAAGCCGTGTAAAGAAGATTATGAACATAGATGTGGAGCATGAGCTTGACAATCAATCTGGGTCGCTACATGTGAAAAGTTTAACCCGAAAGCCTAAACTAAAAGGTAGAGATGACCACACGTGTATAAACAGAGTATAAAAATCATAGATGAATGTTGTGAAATACTTTCAATACTCTCTCTCTCTCTCTCTCTCTCTCTCTCTCTCTCTCTCTCTCTCTCTCTCTCTCTCTCTCTCTCTCTCTCTCTCTCTCTCTCGTGTATAAACAGAGTATAAAACTCATAGATGAATGTTGTGAAATGCTTTCAATACTCTCTCTCTCTCTCTCTCTCTCTCTCTCTCTCTAAATAGGTATTCAGATTTAGAGTTATTACCTAAAAGACGGGCAAACAACCCATGATTAGACATGAACTCTCCCAAACTCATACCTCGCATTACATTCGGTGTTGAAATTGACAATATGAAATTTTTTTTTTTTTAAAGAATGGGTCACCACTAGTTTATTGGAATCGGCTAAAAACTAAGTAAGCATGGGAATATAGCTCATTTTCTACAAAATCAAAGAATCTAGGATCAGGAACTTGATTACACTAATTAACCAGTTAATGTCCTTTCGATAAGTAATCTTGTTCATTTAAAAAAAGATTTTTGTCAAACAATTTGGATTAATTTAATACCAATCTACTAATATATGAGGTAATCATGCAGGTGTACAATTGTTAACGTAACAATTAGCAACTAAGAAAAGCATTAAATAAATTACATGGGAAAATAAGCATCCAATACTAAGAAATAAATAAATGCTAATCCTAACTAGACTAAAAGGGAAGCTAAAATCAACATGTCAAACAATTGAAACTTTAAGGTAGAGCCCTAAGGGATTGGTCAACCTTGAGCATAATTCTAAATTGAAAAACTCACTTTTCAACAGAAAATAACTGAAAAGATTAATTTTAACCATTTTGAGGATTTTTAATTTTTTGAATTTTATAATCTTTTTGAATTTTTTTCTAATTACTAATGAAATTTTCAAACATTTTCCGGATTTTTGAATTTTCTGAAATTTTTGAATTTTCTTGATTCTTTAATATTTTTGATTTTTTTTTTTAATTTTCGATTTTTTTAATTTTCGAGATTTTTAATAGTGGAAATTTTTTGTATTATTATATATATATATATATATTTTTTAAATTTTTGAAATTTTGAAATTTTTGAAATATATTTTTAATGTTTAATATTATTATATTCGGGAAAATGGGTTCAAACCAAGTACACCCGATCCGACGTCTCGTATTTAACCTAAAACGAACAAAACTCTTTTCATAAAACTTTGGAAAAAAGCCACGAAAACCTTAAACTTTTCTCAAAATGATACATTTACGCCAAACTTTTTTTTTTCGTACGAAAAACCAAAACTTTCCAAACCACGACACATTTATCCCATTAAGGACATTTTTGTCTTTCTATTCTATTTTTCCTTTTCTTTTTTTTTCTTCTTCTTCCCTCCACCGGCCATGGTGGAGCCGGCGAAGGGAAGCCGGCATCCAATGACCTCGCCGGCGTCGGGCAAGGGCAAGGACACCCTCGCCCGGCGACGGGCGAGGACGGCCCTGCCGGATCCGGTTAGGGCGAGGTGGCCCTCGCCGGCATTGGGCGAGGACGGCCTCGCCCGGATCCGGTAGGGACGCCCGCTAGCAACGGGCGAGGGTAGGGACACCCTCGCCCGACGCAGGCAAGGGCCGTCCCGATGCAAGCGAGGGCGAGGGCGGCCCTCACTCAACGGCGGTGAGGGCGGCCCTAGCCCGAGGCCGGTGAGGGCAGCCCTCGTCGGACGCCACTTCCCTTCGCCATTAGTCGGCAAAGGGAAGAGAAAAAAAAATTTAAAATTTAAAAAGTAAAACAAAATTTAAAATTTTAAAAATGAAAAGACCAAAATGCGCTCTAATTTTCGGAAAGAATGTGGCACATAACGAAAGTCCCACGATTTTTTGTGTCACAAAAAAAAAAAGTTTGAGGTAAATGTGTTACGGTTGGCAAAATTTGCGATTTTTCACGTCACAAAAAAAGTTTTAGAAATTTGTTACTTTGTAAGAAAGTTCGGATTTTTCGTGGCTTTTTCCTAAAACTTTTTGTGTTTCTTTTATTTTTATATTAATATTAATTTTTAATTCTTTTTCATTTTCATTTTCTTTTTAATCTTTTCTTTCCTGCTTCTGGTCTTCTTCTTCTTCGTGCGTTCTCAGCACGCCTGAAGCTTCCATTAAACCCAGAAGTTCCGAAGAGTTCAACCCCAACCTCAAAACGCCAAAGCCATGATCTTGATGTATATTAATTCCATCCCGAGCCGAGAACAGCGCGCACCACTATCCAGCAATCCTGAATACATATAAAACGCAAAATGCAAGATGGACGTGAGGCGCGACATTCGGCCACAAGCACGAAAATGGACAAAATGAAGGCAAATGTTACTCTTTGAAAATGAAACAGACATTCCTAAAGTCCATCCAGCCCACACGTTCGAAATGGCTTATGGATTGATGTTATCTCTCTTCACATTGCTCTTTGTTTGTTTTTTTTTTTTTTTTATTCTTTATTTAATTTTCCCTTCCCTAGGCGTGGTTTCTTTCCTCACTGAAGCTCTCCTTTTCTACGTTCTCTTCTTTGCCGAGAACACCATTGACCAGATCTCTCTTGAAGAAAGGCCACCGTTCAAACTCGCCAACCACTACCCACGATCAAGGAGATAAGGCTTCACGCAAGACGACCTCAGTAAATAGCGATCAATGATCCAAGAATCTTCGGATATGGTAAAGGCAATGGCTGTTTTACCAGAAGCGCCCCAAGGGCATTTTATCAAACGCCTAGGTGCGTCGGCTCAAGGCAGCCACGGACAAGAATAAGACTCGAAACTAGACCAAAGCTCCACGAGATTGGCAGGGAATGCTCAACATCAACAAGGGACAACATAAGCAAACTCGAAACGCACGCCCCGACTCGGTAAACCACGCGAAAAATGTGAGAGAGCAGGCGGTGGGCGAGATCGATAGATTGGACTACGTCCGGTCCTCGCACCTCCCCGAGCCGGGATCCTTAGGAAATCGACACGGGTTGAACCACAAACCGGGGAACTCACCGGAAGAACTTGAAATCGAGGAAAGGAAGCTGTGGCTTAGTGGTTTCGGTTAGGAGGCGCAAGCTCGCCTCGGGGATGGCCGCGCGATTCTCGGCTGAGGTGGATTCTGGGTCTCCCTCTTCCCCGTCACTCTCCGTTTCTCTCCCCCCCCCCCACCCCTCGCTCCCTCAAGCTCTCTCGCCGAACGAACCCCTCAAATCTCTCTCTCGCCCAAACCTTCGAGAAAAGAGCAGAACCCCTCTCTCTATCTCTCCCCTCCACTCTCACCAAAGACCTCTCCCCTTTTAAGCCCGCCCGGCAGGCGCACATGGCCCCTGCCACCGCCAGCTATCCTACCGGCCTATCCCCCGACTGCCAGCCTTGGTCGTCGCTTCTGTTCTACCCCTCTACCTCCTCTCTCCCTTTTTGCAGACCGCGTGCAATGCGCGAGGGAGAAGGAGGAGGGAAGAGGCCTGTGGGCCGGGCCATGGACCAAGGGGCAAAATGGGCTGGGCCCAAACGGAAAAGAGGAAGAAGGGAAAAGAAAGAAGGCCGGGCCGGCCTACCCTCGGCCCATTCTCGCTTTCTTTTCTTTTTTTTATTTTTTAATTTTCGATTTTTTATTGATTTTTTTAAAATTTTAATAATTAGTGATAGTAATGAAAATGCACCTGCTGTCTACATGCAATGCATTTTAATGAAAACATATGTGATGAACATTATTTATTTTACTTTTCTTTTAATTAACTAATTTTTAATAATAAATTTTTTAATTTCTTTAAAAAATAGATTTCCTTTTTTAATTAATACTAGTGATGCTAATGCTCCCAATATCTATATGTGATGCAAAAATTAATACATAATTTTCTACGTGATAAACCCCTTAATAAAATGATTAAAATTTAGATGTCAATAGGCCATACATGTGAAATAAGTTAAGGCATGACTTGACTTTAATACCATATTAAGAATATGCAGAAGAAATAATGGTGTTTTTTCTGCATGTTCCATAAGGCTATAGAAGATTACTAAGTTAACAAGATATTACAATATTGATTTACAATCAATTAGAATTGATAAATAATATGAGTAATCGAATGAGATATGCACAATCTTGAGGGATATGAAGAATTAAGGGAGATTCACAAAATCAAGAGAGATATACATAATTTCCTAGTTATCAAATGTAGAGCAAGGGATGAGGAATCGTGATACAAAAGGTCATTCATGCTGTCTTTCCTTCTCTCTCATCATTAAGGGCCTGCATTTGTGCATCCACATTATTATTATAGGGACCAAAGACGGGGAGATGGAATAGATGTGTTAAGTGAAGCTAAACTCACTTAGACCGTCGATAAACAGAATAGAAATTTAATTTAACGTTGTGGCTTTTCACCTTTCTGTTCACAAAGGGCACATTTAGATCTATTATGGTTGTGGCTTGTTGTCCGGTGTCATGTGAAACTAAGGTGTCAGTTGGTGTAACTGAATAGAAGCTGAGATAAGGCAAATCAGAGAGTTTAAGATGAAAATTGTCGATATAGATTTGAGCTTGAGTAGCTCCACCTCCATTAATGAAGGTTGCAGGGAACGTAGAAGAGAAAAAGAAAATAAGGAAATAGAAAAAAAAATGTCTATAAAAGAAACATCAAATTGAGCGGAAGAGAGACATGCACACATGAAATTGGCATGCAGACCTTTAGCGGCAATATTGGATGAAAACTTTAGGGAGGTAAGATTCAAGTACAAAATAAGAGTTGATGATTATTTTAGAGAGAGTTCAGGCCAAAATAAAAATTCCATTTAAAGTTTGTGCATTTTAAAAGTATTTGATATTTTTTTTTTGGTAGAATACACCGTATTTCTCATTGACAAACCCCATATATCATAAAGGCATTGTCTTTTCTCTTTAGTTAACTCATTTCGGTGGAAATATAGTCAATGCGCAAGCCAATTTCTTTTGACTTTCTCAAATGATTGCCCTCTGAGACCGTCACTAATCTCACACTTATTATCTAATATTCGTATTGAACGATAATTATTTTACCCTATCCATGACCCAAATCCCATCGAGATGCTAACAATTACAAAATATCTCCATGCGAGATGTGTTGCAATTAAGCACCACGAGCTGTTCAAAGATTTATTCACAATCGAAGTCGAACTCGTAATTTAGGGGAAGACAACTGACCTCTTTATCTCTAAGCCAAACACTGGTAGACTGGGTTAGTTAACTTTTAAACTCCTCGTGTGAGGAAATTGGATGTAGAAGAGGTGCCAAAGAGTCAGAAAATGGGAAAGCACAAAAAGTGAAATGCACATGGAACATAAGAAGAAAAATTCAGACCTTAGTATGTCCTTAGACTTTGGAATGTAAATTCAAGGATATTTTCTAAGTAAATGGAAGAAATGCTTTCTCCCCAATTTGGGGCTGAAGCATGTGAGTATTAGCACGTTAAAATAAAGAACGTAATTCTATCAACCCACTAAAGTAATTTGACAGGTTGGGTAGCTCACAGCGGAGCTATCAAGACGCATGGCTTTTTACGATAATTTCAATTTTCGAATTCCTAAGTATTAGAAAGGTGGAAATTATTGTCCGTCATACAAATTTTCTTCTCATCACATCAAATAGGTGATAAGACACCATTATCTTTTCATCCTTTTGTTTCAATAATCATGTAAAATTGCCAATACTAATCTTATCACATTCTAGTAATAAATAATTCAATAGAAGAAATTTATCAATTTTTAAATTAGTAAGACAAGGAGATATATAATTGGGACTTTGGCAGTTCATTTTTAGTGAAAGTTAATTTTGTACTCCTAAATTGTGGAATGAACGGCAAAGCACCTTTTCTATGGTTGATGGAGTTCATAAGTAAGCACCGTCTTTTTGTGAGGAAAAGGAAGGCATGAGATAAGTTCATACACAATCATGATGAGAGACTCATTTTATTTTATATTATCGAGATAATGTGTCTATTTTTCAAGGTTTAAAAAGCTCGTGGAGTTATTGGGTGTTCTTTTTTATAAGTTTATTAGTCTACCTATTTTAAAGCCCCAATTCACTTATAAAACATCCACTTTCGATTGGATCTCAATACCATTTCGCACTTTTTTAATCTCATAATAAGGCATCAAATTCCATTTTTTTTTTTGCCGAAATCTGACTCCACGTTAACTCTTCATCCAACATCTCTGTTAAAGTTCAGTGTGCCAATTCTATATGCACTCCCCCTCAACGCGTCATTGACGATTTGCAATTTCAGCTCAATTAAATATTTTTAATAGAAAACCCTTTGTTCTTTCTATTTCCTTATGTGTTATTTCTTCTTCTTCTTCTTCCTTCCTTGCCACCTCCCTTATGTTTTTTTTTTATTTCCATGCTCGACCTTCATTAATTCTTCCACCTACTCTAGCAGAGAAATTCATTCACTGCAGCTGAAGAAGCAAAAGACCAAATGAGTGCTTGAACTCACGAAACCATATCTCAAAATGTCAACCACTATCCATTAAGTTACAAACTTCATATAAACTCACAACTTAATTTATTAGGGAGATACAATACAGCAGATCACTTGCAGAAATCACACACTCAACTACAGAGAATCAGGACATCAATCTAATACCTGACCTCGTCAAACATAATTCAAAATTATACTGCTAAAGGCTTGCGTGTCTTAGCTCAACCTCAGGGAAAGAGAAATACTACCATCATTGACAACCACTTTGGTCCTAGTTACTTTTGCACGGATTGCTGAAGATCTTTAATTGAAAAGCTGTTCCAAGAAAAATTCTAAAATTCTCACCAGCCCCTTCTGTATCAGTAGAAGAAAAACTGCTATCATAAGAGGCAACACGTGCAGGACAGTTGCGGTTGCCGCACCACGCGTTGATGTGATCAGCAGGGATAAAGTGAAGCAAAAGTAAGCTAGAACCATTGCCATCAGGGATAGCATAATTAGCCCCATCAAATAGCGGAACCTAGTGAAGGAAATTGCGGGGCGCATTTTTTGAGGCAAATTTTGGTGAGGTGAATGATCATCTGGACCGACACCAAGAATCCGAATGTGTTGCCTCCCAGGAAAAGGATGTACACCAGGCCCGCGCCATAAGTTATCTTCTTCTCGGTCCCGGTGCAGGGGCAGGGGCCCTATGGTCCCCGGATTCCCCGGAGTTATTGTCGGCCTTGTCAAGTGCTATAACACTTGGAGGCTGAAGCACGGATTGGTAGGTCGCGTTGGCGATGAGCCTGGCAACGACCAGAAGGGCTTCGTAAATCCAATCATCTGCTCGATGACCCTTACCTGCCTCGATATCGTCATCGTCCCCTGAGACTGATCTTGAAGCTCCGTGTTTGGCTCCCGCTCATACGAGAATTTCTCTGATCTCTTTGTCTCGTGTCCCCTTTCTGAGGGAGTTGAGACATCTAGTGGTGTCAAGCCACTCTCATTCAAGGCGTTCACTTGCATGACCTCGGACTTCAGAGCACGCCCACGAAGCAAGAAGCTAACCACCTGCAACTCTTTCCCATCTTTGTTTTATCTTCATTGATTTTCAAACATTAAGATACTACAATTTTTTTTTTTTTTTTTTTTTGCATAGACAAAACATCTTATACCCCTGTGATGATCAAATAAATTCCTTTGCATGTAAGATTTTCGCATATGGTAGGGATACCAAATTAACACCCTTACTGAAGTAATGCAGAAGGAAAAGTGCGATAAAATAAGGGAATCGCAAGACTTGCCTCGAAATTTTTGCTGGCAGCAGCAAGATGCAAGGCAGTGTTGCCTTCGTGGTCTTTCCAATTGATCACCTGCTCCTCCTTGTGCTGCTTCAAATGCTCCACCAACCGAACCAGCACTTTAAACCGGTTGTTCTTCACGGCAAGGTGAAGCGCGGTCTCCTCTCGGGCAGTTTTCTCTTCAACAGACTCAGGCGAAGTGAATAGCAGTATTTCCATGACATCAACCTCCCCGTTGATGGCAGCGTAATGCAAAGGGATTCTTCTCTCCCATCCCTTCACGGAGCATAGGTGTGTACGCTCTTTCAAGAGCTCCCTCGCGATCTCAACATCACCTCAAGCTGCTGCGATGTGCAGCGGGCTGAAACCATCTCGGTCCACTTTTTCGGCAAACTTCGGCATATGCTTCAGGAGCTCTCGGACGACATCCAAATGGCCGCCCAAACAAGCGATGTGCAGCAGCGTGTGACCGGCTTCTTTGAGAGCCATCTCCTCGAGGATGAGCTCATTGCTGCAAATCAAGTCTTTCAGCTCATGGATATTTTCCTTTCGAGTTGCTTCCAACAACCTTCGCTCCATTTGATCGGAACTAATAATGGCCTCTCTCTCTTCTTGGGACATCTTTGGACTTGGACATCTGTAAATTATTGATCCACTTCATAGAGTTTCCGAATATCGAGAAGTTCACTGGTGAATGATGAAGTAAGATTAGCAACAGTAAAGTTCCATGCACATGGCCACTTATGATAACCCAACTATTCAATAAAATATTGACAATATCAAAGCACAGATCCAAACAGTAGGACCACGTGTTAAAGGAAAAAGCATTGAATCTAGAATTCGTTTGGACCAAAGGTCAGTTTTTTTGTCATAAATTGGCTTTTTAACCACATCGAAAATTAAAAAGCGGCAAAGTCTCGAAAACCCTCTCAAGAGAAGGGTGGGGGGGGATGGGATATCTCCCAAAGCACCTCCGAGATGGATGTTCGCCTCGAAGTAAGCTCCATAATTTGGTGAATTCGTCCCAATTGAAGCCCCCTCAATCTTGCTGGCGACACAGATGTTCACCAGACGATGACTGTGCGGGTGTCGCATGCCATTATTCGAGCCATGGACATGGGCACTTTTTGTCTGAAAGAAAACGCCTCCAGGCCCATCCGCGCCACTGCGGCTACATGACAGAAAATTCTGCAGAAGAAATTTCTCATTTTCTCATTTTTTTTTATTAGTAGAACGAGGAAATATGCAGTAAGGGACTTTATTAATGAAGTACCTTTGAAGCACCTTTCGTTTTCGTTAGCTTTTTTTTTTATTTTGGGTCATGTGTTTTGTTTTATCTTAAGAGGGCGGGAGTGAAGTCAATGCCATGGTCTTCGTAGGCCAAACTATTACATCATAGAATGACGTCACACTTGCCTCCATGACATTATCACGTGAATAGATCCATCTTGTCATCAGATTGAGGAGTCACTGCACATGAATTATTGAACGGTTCTGGACCCCCATGTCAAAATTTATTTGCTCCACATATATTTAGGGCAGCAGTGGGGCCTATTTGTATTTGTATTCGAGTCTATGTCTATTTGTTTGGTTCAGAATGTAGTGTCCTTTTCATATAAGGATCTTGGTTTTCAGACCCCCAAATTGAAATATTATGGCATCTTTTAGAGCCTTGTGCCTCTTTTTATTATTATTTTTAGTTGTCATTAGATGCATCAGATAGGAGTCACTGCACATGAATTATTGAACGGTTCTGGGTCAAAATTTATTTGCTCCACATATATTTAGGGCAGCAGTGGGGCCTATTTGTATTTGTATTCGTGTCTATGTCTATTTGTTTGGTTCAGAATGTAGTGTCCTTTTCATATAAGGGTCTTGTTTCGTTTTCAGAATCGATTTGTTTTTTGGCGCCAGCCAAATTGAAATATTATGGCATCTTTTAGAGCCTTGTGCCTCTTTTTATTATTATTTTTAGTTGTCATTTTAATTGTTTTTTCCCTGGACTTTTCAATAGAGGTGTCAAAGTTCCATTTAGTCCCAATGTGCATTAGTTTTGAACCGAATAACAACTAGAACTCCATTAATGAAAAGGCATATATTGCCCTCGAGTTGAATTGTTTTGTAGTTTGAACAAGGTAGTTCTAGTAGTTTAATTGCTTGATTGTCTTTTGACCCATTGAAAGAACATCATTTATATACCCCATGCGAGTAGAGTTCATGGTAGCCACTCACACAATCAATGATTTAGATGATATCAATCTACATTATCTGTAGTAGGAATGTGCATAGGCCGCACTTTTGTTTAAATTGAAGCTTGGCACACTAGCCTTGACTATCACAAATTTAGGCTTTGCATACCTCACCTAAAGGCTGGCAAGGATCAGCAAACAACCCTCACCAAACTCGAGTTGAAAGGAAAAAAGAAAATAATAAAAAAATAAAAATTTTATAAAAAGATGTCAAAACTAATTCATGCCAACACTAGTCTAGTTATATAAAATCAGTTGGTATTCACATTTTCGATTTCTTACCAAAATTGGTCAGAATGATTATATTGGCAAATTGTGAAAATATTTATGATTAAATTAGTCAAATTGAAAAGTTTATAACTAGATTTTTTTTTGTTAGTCCTGTTTTATTCCTATTCTACACTCACTTTCAGAAACCCACTCCTGAAACTTACGCGTCCCTACCCCATCCTCCCGAGAATGTGGGGATTTGAACCTCACCTCCCCCCTTCCATGTTGGAAGGGTGGCCACTGGGACGAATCCCATGGTTAGTTTATAACTAGATTGACTGTTATACAATAGATTTCGGGATTTTTTTTTTTTGACAATTTTCCCATTTTTTTTTCTTGAGGATGAACTTAGGGGCAACTAGCATAGCTTTTGCAGCGTACTTCACCCCGAACTCTCTACTGAACCAGGCATCTGGAGTTCTAGAGGTGTTGTTAAAGACCTTGCATTTAAATTCTTAGATTGCTTGTGTTGGTTTCAAAGCAACCACTAAGAGGACAATGAAGAGAAAGAACCGAGCAGGCCTAATTATTGCAAAGGATGACTTAACTAACCCTTATATATGCAATCTCTTGAATCCATTTGTTGATTATATACAATTTTTGACACCGGTGAAAACCATGGAAGATATATAGTTGACTACTATGCTTTCAAAAATTTATTATATGTGACAATCTTAGATTATCTCTTGCTCAATTAAATTGCCTTAAGTTTGATTTTGTTAAATTTTATCGTCAAATTGCTGAATTGGATGACACGTAACAATTGACAAGTGTATTAGCTTGGAGTTTTATCATCTATTTGTTTCAAGTTTACTAGTCTTGTGTTCTTTGTGATATTAATCCAATTTAAAAAAACTAATGAAGGGTAAATTTATTACAAATGTACTAATTTGAGAGTTTTTGATTGCCAAAAATTAATTTTGAGTAAATTTTTCATAAGTGGACCAATTTAGGCTCTTGGTGGTAAAAAATTAATTTTTAAAAAATTTTTCATAGATGTATCGGTTTAAGTATTTTTCATGATATTAACCATTTTTCTCAAAGCACCTCCAAGATCATTGTTTGACTCAAAGTAAGCTCTATAATTGGTGATTTCGTCTCAATTGAACCCCCACCCAATCTCAGCGGCAACACGGATGTTTGCTGGATGATGACCACGTGCATGTCACGTGCCGTTATTTGCGCTGTGAATCGGAGCATTTTTGTCCTAAAAGAAAATGCCTCCGGGCCTCCGACTCCACTTCTTGCATAACAGAAAATTCAGCAGAAGAAATTTCTCATTCTTTCTAGTTAGTAGAATGAGGGAATCTACACATCAAAGGTACTTTAGTAGTTCATTTTTAACGAAGGGTATGGGAGTACCTTTCCATATCGTTTTGCTTTGTCATATGAGGCAAGAGTATCTATGTCTTCCGTCGGTGGAAGTGAAGTCAATGCCATGGTCTTCATAGAGTAATACTATTATGCCATCGTCATGACTCATGACCCTAAGATGACGTCATTTTCATTGACTTTATTATGGAGTCCCACCTTGTCGGAAGCATCAGACATCATTGTACTACTTTGTGACTCCAGAATCATAATTTCTTTGCTTTACATATATTTAAGGTAGCAAGGGGAGCATATTCGTATTTGTGTCGGTGTCTATGTGGTTTGGTTCAAAGTGCGTGTCATTTTTACATTAGGGTCATGAGTGGTTTTCAGAATTGCTTTTATGGTAGTGCTAGTCAAATTGAACTATCATGACATCTTTAAAGTCTTGTGCCTCTTTTTGTTATTATTGTCTTTTAGCTGTCATTTTTATTGTTTTTCCCCTGGACTTTTCCGGGCCCGTTCATATTTATCACTGGTTGACCAAGCGGGTCAACTTTTGATACCTATTTTTCCTAAGGATTAGATTTTTGTTCTTTTTTTCTCATTGAGACTCTAGGCGAGTATCTTACTTTGTGTAATGCTATACGCGTCCAATTTAACCAATTGTGATTTTATATATAACAAATGAACATGTAAAGAGACAGTGTGACCATCCAATGAAGCCTCTGGCAATGCTAATCCTCATTTTTAGTTATAAAACGACACGAACTACAATGAAAGCCTAACACATCTTAGAAAGTTTCAATACAGTTTATAGTTGAGCAAATCTTTATCATCTATTTATTGAAGGAATTTGTAGTGGCTATGGACAATGAGAATTTTACGTGTGAAATGGTATAGATAGCTCTCAAGTTGAATTGTTTTGTTGTTTGTACAAGGACATTCCAAATAGCTTAATCCCTTGATTGTCTTTGGACCCACTGAAAGAACATTATCTATAGACCCTGTGCAGGAAGCCCATGTAGGCTGTTGATCATATGGAGTCCGTGGTAGCACTCAAACAATCAATGATTTAAATGACTAAATATCAATAAAAGGAACATGCACAGGTCATGCTGTTGCTGAGATTGAAGCCTAACCTAAACATATCAAGCTTGCTCACTCTAGGTGTTCATATCGTGACAAACTTAAGCTTCACGCCTCTTGCCCGATGGCTGGCAACCCTCGCAAGACCAGAGTTGAAAAGAAAAACGAATAAAATAAAATAATAAAATTTCACTTTCTTTTCAAAATTGGAAAATTTGTCTATGTCAGCATCGGTCTAAGCACGAAAGACGCCTAGCTTTCATGTCATCGATTTCCAATTAAAATTGGTTGGAAGGATTATATTAGCAAATTTTCAAAAGGTTTAGGACTAAAAATTAACCCAATTGAAAAGTTTAATACTAGATTGACTGTTATACATTAGGTCTATGATTTTCATGGTAATTTTCTCATTTGTCTTAAGGACGAACTCGGTGGCAGCTAGCAAAGCTTCCACAACGTACTTCACCCCGACCTCTCTACTAAACTAGGCATTCAAAGTTCTAGAGGTGTTGTTAAAGACCTTGTATTTGAATTCTCGGATTGCTTGTGTTGATTTCAGAGCAACCACAAAGAGGACGGCAAAGAGAAAGAGCCAAATAGGCCTAATATTTGCAAAGGAAGATTTTACTAGCTCTTATCTATGCAATATCTTGAGTCTATTCATTGACTATATATAAGTTTTGACACCAATGGAAACCATGATATATGTTCAATTTTGATATAGTTGACGACTATGCTTTTTCAAAAATTTATTACATGTCACAATTGTAGATTATCTCTCGCTCAGATAATCAATTGAATTGCCTTAAGTTTGGTTTTGATACAAATGTTATAATTTCATTTGTCTCCTTTTTTTGCGTTTGGTCAGGGTTTGTCTCTGTGGAAATATTGTCCCATACCTCTTGAAAATGGGTCATATGTGCTTTTTAAATTCATGTGATCTCCCTATACCTATCAATTTAAACTTTTAGAATGGGCTTTCTAACATAGTATGGGAGATGGGGAGGGCAGATAATAACAACAAGTGTCAAAAATCCGACAATATTGTAGAGAGTGCGTGTTTGGAAAGTTGGGGTATGATTTATACTCCCCATCAATAGGAGTACATCCAAGGGGGGAGGAAACAAAATGCGAAGAGTCAAGTAAATATCAAGTTCAACCTCGATCTGGAGCTTTTCCACCCTCTCTTCGACTTGAAAGGCGTAGTAGTCGGTCTTGATACGAGATTTAGTGGGGTTACTTTGATCATAACTAAGAGTGCCTCAATTTACTTGAGCTAAGAGCGGGAATAGTTACGAATTTCATTAGGTCGCGTGAGAGAAGGAGGTCATTCGCAAGAAGCACGATCCCTCTGAGAGTTACTGAAATCGTGGAATTGAGAAGATGAACATGCAAACATGGGTAAAAACACCGACTTTCTTACTTGGGCAAAGCAATTCCAGCGGGGTAGACTTCATCCGATGCAAAGCAATATTCAACATGGTGACGGGGTATGCAAGCCGTGAATCTTGACCTTATTAAGTGCATTCTAATGCAAGAGTAATTAGGTGTACAAGTGCACACCCATTGGTTTGATCACACTCCCCTCGACTTGTTCGCAAAATCCCATGGATGATCGGTATCTGTCTTTTAACTGGAACCTCAGCAGTGGTCCCCAGATTCGAAAATCAGATTGGGTATTGATGAGCTGCTGGCCCATGTAACAATCTACTCTAAACCGACCAGTCCGATTCACAAATATCATATAAAACTATGTCTCTCAAATACAATAATTAGCTTAGGTGGTCATGCATGTGTCTTCATATTGTAACATGGAGTCCATGGCTCAAATCATGGCAAGAAGCAACATTTCGTCAATAGAGAGAGAACTCAATTAATTAGGAGGAGCAGATTAGTCTCAATTAATTAATTAGTTTGGATTGATTCATCTAATCTAACAACCATCCTCACCAAAGAATTGGCGAGGGATGAGCTCACCAGATTCCAGTGAGCTCGAGCCTTGTCGTAGGTCGGCGAGCTCGTCCCACACCCGTAGTCAATCCTTGATTAGCGACTAGCCAAGGAAGAAGGAAAAAGGAAAATGAATAAAAAAAATTGATTTCTTTTAAAAAGAAATAAAAATAAATAATTAAAATGAGTGCACAGAGAAGAATGTGCTTGGTATGGGTGAAAGAAAGAGGAGACAAAATGAGTTCCACTTTTTGTTGATGGAAAACATTTATGAAGATCTCTTTTCCATATTTCATTAATCTGTTTGTTTTTCGCATGCCAAACACTAGAAAATCCGAAAATCATTTCTGTGGAGATTGTTTTCCGTGAAACGGATGGAGCAGTTTTCCTTGACAAGTCGGATACTTTCGTTTCGAGTAAAACTTTATGATAAAGGAAAATGCCTTTAGGGAAATTATTTTTTATGAAAGTGAACAGTTTTCTTTATTTGGTGATATGTGATCGAAAATGTTACCTATTGTTCGGAACTCATTTAGAAAGTGATTTCAATCTTATGACTTTATTTCATGGCAAAAAGAATATTGAATTTTCAAATAATTACTTTCTTTTTTTTTTTTTCTTTTTCTTTTTCTTTTTCATTTTCCTTCCTCTCTCGTCGGTCATTAGGCCTCGTGATAGCTAGTTACCAGCCATAGGCACGAACTAACACGCTCGAGCCTAGCTAGCTTGTGGCGAGGCTCTAGCTCGCCTATGGCTAGTCACCAACCTTCATCATGATCGGCGCCCAGCTAAAGAAGAAGAAGGAAAATTAAAATAAATAAATTAATTAAAAATAATAAAAATTAATATATTCAAGATGAGTAATTCCAGAAAATGCTTTAACCGATTTAGATTTAGGAATTCACTTTTCTAAATTTATGCAATAACATTTTCATTGACCCAAAAGTGTTTTCGATTGATCAGTCACTATTCATAAAATAAATGAATTGCCATAAAACACTTTTTCCTAAATAAACGCCCCAAGTCGTATTAATTTTTGCTTCTAACTTCACAAAAACCAACTGAATACATATGGTTATTAGGAGAAGCCCACTCAAAGTACAGTTCGCTGTTGAGTTGAGGATTTACAAAGCACAAGCAGATTTAATTAAATTAAAGTACAAGTAGAGATGGCGGTGAAAAGTCATTCCCGATCAAACTCACATCTTAAATTTATCCCGTTGAGAATTTAATCGCCTCCACCTCTGCAGTCGCCACCATGCCATGGCATGAGCCCGTCGACCCTCAAGCCGCATTGCTCGACCGATTATTGGAGGAAAGTGAAGAAATATACTTTAGGGATTTTTCAGGATAAGCGGGGTAATTTGCTTAAAGTCGAGAGGTATTTGGGTCCGATGGGCTTGTTGGAAAAATTCTTCGAAATTGGACAGAACGGAATCGGACTCAACTAAATTATGGATCCCCAGTAATGGAGTCTACAGCACTTCTTTAGGTCTAGATCATCGATCTTAGAACATAAGAAAATGCACAATCACAATTTCAATTTCTCAAATGCAGAACCGAAAAAGTACTTTAGTGCAAGTGAAATCACTGAAAGACAAGAGGCCAGAAAAGCATCACGCACCAAACTAATCCAAACTTTTTTGTTTTCAACTAACTGTAAAATTAAAATACCATCTTACAAATTACTCCTGCATCTCTGGCACGCAATCCAATTCCATCTTATGGGTTGATCAGAATCTTAATATAGAAAATGAACAGATGAAAAAACTGCACTTTGACATATCTCAGGTACACTGGGGACTAATCGAAGCATTACATAAGAACCACGTGAAGTGCATAAACCAAGACAACGCCATCATCTCTCCTGTGTGTAAATGCACCGTACATATATGATCTGTAAGCAAATCACAGGGTACTACAATTGCAAGTCTTTCATTACTATACAAGGGCGTGGACAATTAAATCACCTGCACAAATGCCCCCCGTGTAAAAACCCATCCGGCGCAAAAATCTTCTGCATCTCATGGAACAATTCCATCGCGTCAATGAACTCACCAAACCGAACCAAGGCATCTATCATGGCATTCTACCAAAGTGCACTCCTCTCAGACAGAGCGAACAAGTCTGCGCATGCCTTGAGAGCAAACGGGAAAATGTACTTATCCGGAAAAACTCTTCCATCTTCCAACATCCCCGGAAGCAGCGAGATGGCCTACTCCGTGTGGTCACTGCTTTGCGCGCGGGCCCTTATGAGAGCGTTCCGCATGAACGCATTCGGATTCTCAACTTGTTGAAACACCTGAAGTAGAGGATTTTGCTATGGAGGAAGGGGGTCTGCGGATCGTTGTCGGTCATTGTCGTGGTGCACAGAGCTTCAGCGTAGATTTGCTTGAGATGGGATATGTCTGAGCAGTCGTTTACCAATTGAAGAAGACGGCAGAGAATCGCTTTGGTCGAGACATTGAGAGTGTGCGAGGGATTGTGGAGAGATTGTGAGAACCATGATGCCCCTGCCAACAGAGGTTTCATTAAGATGTAGATATATTTGGAATGAATCATTAAGTCTTTTGAGTTTTCTTTCGTAAAAAATACAGCCATGAATTGTTGGGAAAATATTTGATGAACAATTCAGAAGAATAATAAAGTTAGACTTTGAAACGTGATGTCACTTATTTGCCTCACAACGTTACTAATAATCAATGACAAATTTCCTCCAAGATACAACAAAGTTTCAATTAAGAATACAAAATAGTAATTCTATTATTTTTCCAGAATCTTTCAATGGAAATAATTGGGAAAGATAGCTGTATTTTTGGAAAGAAAGTTCGAAAAGACTTGATCTTGATTAATCTAAAAACCGACATACTTATCTATATCTTTGAATAGAGGTAACCCTTTGGAAAATGTTGCAATATGAATAGGTATATTCTCAAAGGTTATCTTGAAAAACATAAAATAATAATAATAATAATAACAATAATAATAATAATAATAATAATAATAATAATAATAATAATTAGAGGTAAATAAATAAAAATAATCTTAACTCTTTTATCAACAGTCGTACTATTTCAACAGAATGCTATAATTAATTTTTATAAAAATAAAATCTCAATTTTTAATAAATAAAAAATAATGATTGTTGATTAGTGCTGGTCCACATGCATACTCACATTTTTTCGATGTGAGACAAGGCACCTCTTAGTTTGTTCTACAAACAAACTACCAACAATCCCCTACTTTGATGCATTAACCTTGAGCATGCACAAAGAGGAAAGAGGGTCTGCACAGCAACAAGGAAATTTGCTAAAGAATAGTATGACCTAACTCTTCTAATAAGCATAATTGAAATAGCAATTCCACCATTACCGAATCCATTTCTTCTGTGGAGTTGGATCCCTAGCGGTGCTATGAGAATTGTTCTCTTGTTCTAGGAGATATAGGGAAAGGAAGAGTCGCGTGAAGACAACAGAGAATATTAGAAGACAGATAACTTCTTTTTTCTACACGTATGACTGGAGTGACGGATATCTTGATTCCTTTTATTTACATATTTTGGAAAGATAGATCGGAATATATGATGCTAGTCTGCTGGGAAGCGCATAGTACTCAGTTATTTAACACATTTAACTACCTTAGCAACTGTCTGGGCAATAGTATAACTCTTAACATTCACACTGAGAAAAGCAATGTAATGGTATTTTGCAAGTCTAACAACACCAAAAATGTTTCACCAGGCCATGTACCATTACTACCATACCTTGCAGCAATTTTTGAATAAACATCAGCAGGATTTTCTGTCGCAACTGGATTTACTGCAACAGCTTCCATCTGGAAAATGAATACAGTGTTGAAAATAAAATGAATGCTCATGAGAAATTAAAATATTAAGTTATAAAAAATTTTAGGCTCTAGTTTCATAAAATTAATTTGGATGACATGCAAGACTCTGCTTAACATATATATTATCATGTCAACGGTTGAGATAACTGATTCATCATCTCATTGTCAAAATAGCAACAAAGACCGGCTAGATATTAGAACTACATTTCCACAACGGAAATTAAGGAGATTAATCAATATGAAAAAAATATCATCTCAGATAAGCCATACATTTCAGATATATCTCAAGAACTACAACTTGGAAAGGGTCCTTAAGGACTTTTCTTCGAAAAACCCAATTGGTGTAGCATTTACCCTTCAATGTTGGAGAAAACAAAAATGGAAACCCAATTGTGATATTTCAAACCACTCTTTTAAGTTTACAAGAAAACTTAGTTATGCTATATCATATTTTAAAAAAAAAGTAACAACAGCATACCACATAATAAAATTGAATTCTCTACGAACTTTATGAACCTACGACAACATCCATCATAGTCTCCTGCACACTACAAAGGCTAAAAACCTCTTAATATCTAGGCTTGATACTACAAGTGTAAGCAGACGAACGAGCTACATCATATTTACCGTTTGCATGATAGAATCAACAAGCCAAATAGAAGCTGATACTTAGGTCGTTTCAAATTTATGAAGTTACCATTCAAAAACTAAACAACAAAAACTTCATAAAAGTGTGTGCAAAATTAGAACCTGGTGTAGTTGTTGACTCATCTAAATCATCTTCCTGTCAAATAAAATATGATAAAAAGAATTAGCGAAATAATGATGGAAAGAACAGGGCAAAAATTACAGTGCCTGCAAAAAAAAAAAAAGAGCATGTAGTTGCAAAAGCAACTCGACTCACTCTAATGCCGAAAAGCATAAGAGCATGAGGGAAATTCCTATGCAACCTCGACTATTCAAGTTGGCTTTGATTGGTGGGCAGCATCTGCAAATGAGAAAGAAGACTCAGAGTCCACTCATTGAGGTCATGAAGACTCAGACTCAGTGGTCGTGTCATTTCATCGATATGCTTAACAGGTAGACAATTACAGAGTTTAGAAGAATCTGACGGACCAGCAAGAACATGCTAGTCAAAAAGAACAAAAATAAAAGGGAAAAACATCAGATATCAATACGTTTGCCTTTCCATTGCAAAAGGCAGCCAACC
The DNA here is from genome assembly GCA_014182585.1 of Eucalyptus coolabah. Lineage (NCBI taxonomy): Eukaryota > Viridiplantae > Streptophyta > Magnoliopsida > Myrtales > Myrtaceae > Eucalyptus > Eucalyptus coolabah. The sequence goes on along the minus strand of CM024624.1, from coordinate 21,251,242 downwards.
GAAAAACACGGAAAGGCAAACAAACCTGAGAACTATATAATTACTGTAGATATCAAAGATACGCCGCATCCACCCTTTTTAATTACTCAAAGTAACCTAAGCTTAAGGTTTCGCTAATGATCATATACAGTCAACAGAATACAAGGTTTACGCCGTCAGTCATCTCAGCACAGCAAGATATCCTAAATTTAAGGTTCATCAAAAACCCTAGCTGCCCGAGGAGACAGATCTGATAGGTAGTCTCACAAACAGATCGAACTTCTTTTTAGAAGATTGGAAGTCCAGCACCATTGGGGTCTCAAAGTTGCAAAGCAGAAGGCACTGAAAGAATTTGCCACCAAAATTGTCCTACTGATGCTGCTCATATATTTGCACGTATGCCTCCGAGAGTGCAACCATCTGGGGAAGCGTTTCTGAAACATGCAAATCATGCATCTCATACCTAAAGCATAATGTAGGAATTGTCAATCTACACGACAATTGCACTCTCATTTCCCCAAAAATCACAGAGAGGGAGAGAGAGATTTACTGAAATTCTTCAGACTTCCGCCGAACAAAAACCCTGTAAGAACCTTCACCAGGTTTGCCATCATGAACAACGTTGGCAATCAAATCATACTTTGATCGCAGCCTCCCCCATCTCCTGGTGAGGGTAATGGAATGTAGTCCTTCAATTCCAAGTTCTTGACAAGAAAATTAACTGCAAAAGCAATCATAAGTAATCGATACTTAAAAGTACTAATTTGATCAACATTTCACATTCGCCACTTCATATTGTCTTCTAAATCAAATCGCAGCATTACGAAATGGCTGATCTGATCATCATTATGGGTGTCAAAATGGGTTGGATCGTTAATGGTCAAGCTTGCACCCATAATAGGTTTTAAAAGTAAAAAGCTGAAATAAATGGGTTTTAAATGGGTCTGCTCGGGCCATTTATGACCCACTTATCAACCCACTAAAGCGAACCCATTCACTCTCCTCTTCGACGTCTTCGTTTTCTCGCTTTCCTCCATCGTACGACATACTGCAAGTCGGGACTCGTAGGGCCGAGAGCTCGCTGGTGAATTCCTGTCTTTTCCGAGCACTCCTTCTCCTTCCGCTGTTAGTCGCCGCAGCCACCACCGTCGCCGCCATCTTTGCCGTCCGCGGAAAGCGATTGTGCTTTGATTGGGCAAATCTGCGGTCTTTTTAGATCTTCGTCGCTGTCATCCGATGCAGTTCAACCGCAAACCTAAGCCGTTTTCATAACAGCTTGGTAAGTAATCGTGTCTCGGGCACGCCCTTCTCGCTTGTCTTGTTTCGGGTTTGGCCTCTTCTTTGGTGGCAAGCTGATCGGGTGTGGGGCTTGCTGGGTTTTTCTATTGGATTGAGTTGCGATGTGGGTCATTCCGATTGGTTTTTCGATTGGTTAACCTCGATAGGGGGCTCCAAAGGTTCTTATTCTTCGGGTGAAACGACGGGTCTTTCATTACCAATACAATGCAGCTTAACCTCAATCACGGGCTCCATAGATACGTGTTCTTCATTTGAAAGCCAAGAAATTGAATCATGGAACACGTGACTGCTAAGTTAGGCGGATGGTAGCTAGGGCCAAAGTGATTCATTCATGTTGTTTCATCTGTTTGTTCTTGTGATCTTTATAATAAGAACAGCGTTCTTGAAATTGTGCACATGTATTTTGTCAAAAGGACCTACGTGAAATAGAAAAATTATTACTTGATTCCCTGGTCTTGTTATGAAAGTGTCTGCATTGCTTTTTAAATTGCAGCGATGCATTCGGTTACATTTAAGACTAGCATTTTAGGTAAAATTTGTTGCTGTGTGACCTCTGGTTCGAGTAGCAGAAATAGTTTTCTTGCAAAAATCTGTGTACATTATAACCAAAGTGGTCGGACCTGTCCCATCATCCCGCGCAGAGTGGGAGCTCCGTGCACTAGCTGATGTTTTGTTCCAGCATTTTGCAGTTTGCTATTGCTTGAGCTGGTGCGCAGGGTCTTTTCGGTGATTCGGTTTGGTTCCTCTGTTCTTGCCTTCCGGGTTGATTTGTTTATTGGTTTCATTCCGTTTCAGGCTGGTGAATTAGGTTTTATATTGGAAAGTTTGTAACTGTTTGACGGTTTTTTGTTATCTTTTGTTCGACGGTATAATTCCTACCTTTGCTGTGTATATAAACTGGCTTATGCTACTTGCTTCGAAAGGTTTATACGAAATCAACTGCAGGGTGTTTACTTTCTCTTTTTATTATGATGTTTTAGGTGCTTTCCTCCCCTGTTTTATCTACTATTTGCAAGAGATATTACAAAGTCACAGCAGAAGCATTACGAGTTTATGGGGAGCTTTTTTTCAGTGCCGGCACTTCAACCTATTCCGAAGATGGAGTTAGTGCCTACCATTGTTGTGGGGCTTCCTTTGTTTTTCCTCTTTTACACCAAATTGACGGTCAAAGACGATTCGATTGGTGGATTTTTTGTTCTTGTGAGTGATGTTCATGGGGCGGTTTGTGGTGATTGCGAGTTGGGCTCTGATTCTTGTTTCTTTCTTTTTGCATTTTCATTGGCTGATTGGTGGGCTATTCTGTTTTGGAGATACTGAGCAGACAGCCACATGGACAAAGAAATTTACAATCAGCTGGTTCAAGGCTGAAGAAGAAGGGTATGACGTGAGCAAGTTCCACAAGACTCCACATAGCAACAAATTCACACGGAAGAAGAAGGACCTAAGGACACCAAAGGTGTTTGGTGGATCAAGTCCATTCTAGGAAGATAGGGGGAACTCGATTTCACAGCCAGCTTGATGAAGATGATGCGGCAAAGTCTTCATGGAGTTTTGAGTACATATGAGTTTTCATAAATAATTAGCATATGATGTACCCCTCGTTTTAAGTTAGATTGAAATCTTTTAGTCTCGAGACTACCATGCGTTTTTTTTTGTTTGATGTATATTTTGCTTCTATTGTGTGCAGATATTGTATCAATGATGAGAGATTGGCAATGAATAGGAGCTGTTCAATTATGAGATCATTTTGGGATTCCTTTCCGCTGACGGAGTGTGGGTCATGGAAAATTTCAATACTTGTGACCTCTTAAAATTAGTCTAGGCATAAAGGTGGCACTCAGAGAATGTTACATCAAAGTTATTTGTTCAATGCTCTCAGCAAAAGGGGCTCATGAAGATCTATAGACAATTGCTCAACTATCAAAGTAATGCACTAATATTCCTTAAATTCTTACATCCATTGAGACACATTCCATCTATATAAAAAAAAAATCTTTAGAAAATCAGTCACTTGGCCTATTGGAAAAATGATACTAGAGAAGGATAGATTGGTTTCTCTTTTTCCATTGGCTTATTTTGGCCTCATAGTAAAATGAACAAATGCTTGTAAAGTAGAAAGAAAGCAACTTAGCTGTTCTTTTAATGCATGTTGGAACCCTTGTGAGAATACTTACTTAATTTGCTCAATCATATTGCAGAATATATATATATATATATATATATATATATATATATATATATATATATATATATATATCCTCTAGAGTCGTCGAGCGAGCTTGAGGCTCGCTTATGGCCACTTCAGGCTGTTGTCATGGCCAGCGGCCGGCCAAAGAAGAAGAAGAAGAAAAATATTTAAAAATAAAAATTAATTTTTATTTAAAAATAAAAAAATAATTAAAATTGATTTTTTAAAATAATTATTTTAAAAATTATAAAAATTTTCCATTAAATTTGTGTTGTATAAAACTATTTTAGCAATACCATACATATATATATATATATATATATATATAATAAATTAAGTTTAGTTAAATGGGTCGTATGGGTCGAGTATGGGTCGGGCCGGGTATGGGTCAAAATTTTTCATTGCAATAAACGGGTCATAGACGGGTTAAATGGGTCGATTTGGGTCGGACCATTTATGACCTGACCCAAACCCGACCCGACCCTCCCATTAAAGGGGTCTAATCATCATCAAAGTTCCCCAATTTTTTCCAACTAAAATCATCAGTTCAAAAAGCTTACCTAGAGTGGGTTCTTCTCCACCAAAAATAAAAATAAAATAAAATAAAATTTTTTCGTAAGTCTCCGCATATGGAGAATGAGACACTGAGGCAATCTCTTAACATGGTATCCCATCCTTGCAAGACGGGGACGGACAACCTCTGTTACTATTTCTCCATCAAATTTCTTCGATATGTTGAAAGGGGTACCGGAAAGAAAATAAAACATTAAGTTAGATCAATAAGCACTTGGGACTACAATGGTGTAGAAGTGCCACATAAATCTTTGAGGATCTCTCTCATCTGATATTCAACTTGAAGATTCCCCATCACATGATACAAGCCCATGATGAAAATTCACGATATGATCACAATCCTGAACTATCTTAAAGTGTATTGTTTGACTTGATTCTTTCAATAAAAGGTACCAAATTGTTGTAAAGTACTGACCGAGCGGGAGGCATCTAATGTGCTTAGGCATCAGGGGGCGAGAAGCATCGGGGGCAACTGGGCAAGTGGTGTCAAGGGTGAGCAAAGATCGTGGGTGACAAGGTGAGCGGCGTCAAGGCGGGGGCCGGGTGAGCAACGAGCTACACGGAGGCAACGGGCAAGCGGCGAGTGATGTCGGGGGCGAATGGGTGAGCAGTGAGCGACGTACACCAGGGGATCTAGGGGCAAGCGACAAGAGGCGTCCACGGAGGGATTGAGTAGCGTCTAGCAGTGACATCGAGGGCAAGCGGTGTCTAGCGGCAGCATTGAGGGAAAGCGATGTCTAGTGGCTAAGCGGCGAGGTGAGCGGGGGTGACAGCATCGAGGGAGGCAAGGGCGGGGCGAGCAGGAAGTGAATGGCGTTAAGCGGGACAAGTGTCCGGCGACGGTGTCAAGGGCGAGCGGCATTCGGCGGCAACATCAAGGGCAAGCAGATTGGGGACGGGGCAGAGGCAGAGAACGGGAGAGGACAACTAAATTGTGGGTTAATGATTTGGGGGCTTTTAAATTTTAGGAACCCTAACCTAACCGGTTCTCGGTTCTACCCAAGAACCGCATTCACCCCTAGTCCGATGTGGAGCATGAGCTTAAACCTAAGTTTAGTGTGTGAAATAAGCCTAAACCTAAGTTTAACAAGAGAGATAAGCTCGAAATTGAAGTTTCAAACTTTTTGGAGCTTAAGCTTGAGTTTAGCATGAGAGATGAACGTAAATGCGAGCTCCCAACATTCTTGGAGCTTAAAGGTAGCTCAATGAGGTGGTACAAGTGAACTTCAACATTGTAGGAACTCCAAGCAACTTAGAGGGTAGCTTAAATAACAGTCATAAAAGTTCTAAGCTTATTCCATCGGTGTTAATTTAGTTATAAATATTTTAATTATGTTAATGTAGTCCTCAATCTTTTGACATAAAGCCAATTCAGTCTTTCTAACTAATTTGGATTGGATATTGCTAGTGTGGATGCTGAACAGCCTACTTAGCATGGTCGATGCTAATGTAGGCATTTTTAATAATATATATATATATATATATATATATATATAATTTTCTAAATTTATGTTTTTATATTTTTTTCCTCCTCTTTCGATGGCTTGTGAGGGTGGCGACGCCTAGCCTCGTAGGCGCCAACCCCGCACAGCGATGCCCCATGAGGCCGTCCTTGCCCAAAATCATTGGTTGACCACATGTGTAAACTTCATATCCTTGTTTTGCTTTTGCATTGGATCTCTACTATTTTTCTCATTGAAAATTTGAGAATTGTAGTAAAGTAAAATGTAATACTTTGGACATTACTAATGAAGAATACATTAGCTTATTTATAGGCTTTACAAAGTTAAATATCTAAAGTAGCAAAATATCAATTGTATCAAATTAGAATCAATCAAGAGAAATCTCGCGTATATATATATATATATATATATATATATAACATCCCCCTCAAACTCAAGATGATTTGAAAAAGGTCAACTTGAGTTTGGAGAAAAGATCTAGAAAACACCTAGGCAAATGTGTCTTGCTAAAGACATCAGTAGTTTGTTTAGTGGATGAAGTAGAGATGAGTCAAACAATGCCACAAAGAACATGAGATCGAATGAAATGACAAGTCTATTTCAATATGCTTGGTTCATTCGTGGAAAACGCACTATGTGCTATTTGAAATAGCAGCTTGGTTGTCATAATGAATGACTGTTCCACTGTGTTGACATATTCTCATGTCTTCTAGTAGCCATCACAACCATAGTAACTCCGATGTCGTATCAACAAGAGCTCAATATTAAGGGCCCGTTTGTTGGGGGGGGAATGCATTTGCAGAAAATACAAATACCTTTGGGTAAATGGGGTTTTCCAAAATGCAAATGTCGTTTGGTAAAATTTGCATTGAGAAACAACTTTGACCAAAATATCGTTTTGGTAAAAATTTACATTTGTAATTAACTTTTATTAAATTAAAAAGCAAAAATATTTTTATATTTTTTATATAAAAATATAAACATATAAACATAAAATATATATAAAAATAGATATGTTTATATTTATAAATATATATTTATTAAAAATAAAATATATTTATATAAAAATGGATATGTTTATATCTATATAAAATATATAAAAATATATAAATATTTATTATATATTTTTATAAATATTTATTTATTAAACATAAAATATATATAAAAATAGATATGTTTATATAAATATATATTTATATAAAAACAATAGGAGAAAAATAGATATGTTTATATTTATAAATATATATTTATTTATTAAACATAAAATATATTTATATAAAAAATGGATATGTTTATATCTATATAAAAATATATATAAACATAAAATATAAAAATATGTTTATATATTTATATAAAATATAATTTTTTTATATAAAATATAAAATTATATTTTTATATAAAAATATAAACATATTTATTTTTTTTATTTATTTTTATTCAGGCGGCCGATTGGCTTTTCCACCGGAGATGAACAAAAAACCAGAAGTTGCATTTCGAAGATGCAACTTGCCAAAGGACCTCAAGAGCTGCATTGGGCTAAAGGCCCTTAGAGCGACTTGGAGATGCGATTGCATCTCGCCAAAGTCGTGCAAAAAAAACGAACCAAACAGCTTTGCATTTGGCCAAGGGACTTTAGAGCCCAAATGAGCATTCCAAATGTCCGAACCAAACAAGGGCCTAAGTTTCTTATACTAGAACAAGCAACAATAGTTTGCTTCTTGCAACACGTGAGAAAGTGAGGTGCCCAAAAGAAATATTAGCCTATAGTGGAGTGACAATCTTGACGGTCCCCAACTTAGTCAAGATTAGAATAAGTTGTCAAATCCAACATAGATTGAGAAGAATAGTGAAGGCCATGAAATAACGTACCCTTAATGTTGCAAAGAATTTGAAGTACTACAACAAAATGCGTCATGTGGCGTGTGGTTATGTACTAACTAACAATATAGACAACATGGGCAATGTCAAGTTGAATAATAGTAAGATATATAAAACAATTCGACAAGCTGTTAGAAGAATGAAGGATTCAAAAGAGGAGCCCCATCTTTAGCATTGGTCTCGGCAGAGTTGTAGCAATCTTGTTGTCAATGAGTTTGACTCGACAAATAGGATTAGTGGCATGTTTGGCTCGTAAAAGACAACAATCGAGGAATTTGAATGAACCTTCAAGCCTAAAAAGTAGCTAAAAGTAGCTAAGTCATCCTAGATCTTTCATTTCGAATTGTTAACTGAGATATTGCTTGAAGTGTCAATATGATCATTGCCGATAATAACCATGTGATCTACATATAAGAATAGCATGATATATCCACGAAATGTGCATCAAACAAAAGATAATTATCATAGGGACTAGATTTGAAGTTGAGAGGTTACACAATAGAGGTAAATTTGTGATACCATGCATGGGAAGCCTGTTTCAAGCCATACAATGTTTTGCGCAACCGACACATTTTGTTGGAACAATGAGTATATCCAAGAGAAAGGACAATATAGATTTCTTTAGTAAGATCACCATTCAAGAATACATTTTGAATATCCATATGGAACAAAGACAGCGCTTAACTGTAGTAACAGCGAGAAGACCACAAACAGAAGTAAGTGTGCAATAGGAGCAAAAGTCTCTTTATAGTCAACTTTGTATTCTTGAGTAAAGTCATTCATCACTAGTTAAGCTTTTTAACGATCCACAGTACCATCTACCTTATTTGAATCTTACATACCCATTTACAACCTATAATAGACTTATCGAGATGCAAATTAACCAAATTCATGTATGAGCTTTGTCTAAGGCCTATAACTCATTTGTCATTACTTGCTGCCAAGAGGATTAGTGCTAGCTTTTCTATATGTGTGAGGTTCAAAAAGGGAAGTAATAGTAGAGTAACAATTGTAATTATGAAGTCGAGTAGAAGGTTGACTTACTCTGCTGGAACGATAGACAAAGGATGATAGAATTTCAACTGTTGGAGAATCCATGGATGGAACAAACATGTAAGAAGTTGCCGAGGTGGTCTCACTAGTAGAACTTGCATCAAGATTATAATAAGAAGTAGGAGGAGGTAGTTCTAGAGAGGAGGATTCACAAGTGGAGGGAGCTGTGGGATCTTTAGGAAATAAACCCACTAAAGTATTAGTAAAGAAAGGAACATGAGACGATGACTTGAAGGGATGAAGAGAGGGAACATCTTATGTTCCCAAAAGATAACGTGACAATACACACAAAGACAATTAGATATAGGATCCCAACATCTATAACCTTTGTGCTCAATGTCATACCCAAGGAACCAACATAAATGAGCGCGAGGCTCTAACTTTGCACGTTCATGCGAGAGAAGTACAAAACAAGCACTACCAAAGACTTGAATAAAACTGTAATTAGGGACACTACCATACAAGCGCTCATAAGAAGAAGTGTTACCTATTATAGGTGGTGGAATACAGTTAATAATGTATACAATAGTAAGACAAGCCTCTTCCCTAGACAACTTCTGGACAAGAAGTAGAGAATAGAAGAGTATGTGTAATATCTAAAATATGCTTATGTTTACGTTTTGCTCGGCCATTTTCTTGGGAAGTTTGTGGACAAGAATGATGAACAATAGTACCATTTTGGGAGAGAATTCTCAGCAATTTCTTGTCTCTAAATTTCATGGTATTATCAATACGAAAAATCTTGATATCTTACCACCGCCCGCGGTGGAAGCGTTGGTTAGGGCTTGGTACCCCAAACGCAGGGGAAGGGTTCGAATCCTCCGTGGAAGCGATGCTTCAACGCATAACGCGCTTACCCGCGCTTGAGGGTCGGCGGTGGGGCCCCTACGCTCCGGGGTTTACTCTCCCCGCGAAGCGGCGTTCGGAGGTTCCCCGGGTCACCAAAAAAAAAAAAAATCTTGATATCTTGAGAAAATTGTGTTTTTATCATGGCAACAAAATCACGGTGATATGAGTAAATTCTGAGCAATTTTTCATAAGATAAAACCATAGTGAAAGTTGGAGATGGCCCAAATATCAAAGTGAATGTCGTGACCTAATTTTTTTCGGGTTCACCACCTAAAACTAGGTTAATGGACTACTAAGCTTTTAAACTTAGCTCGAGCCTCCCAAGCCCATACCACCCGCGACTTAAGATTCAAACATTTAACATGCGAGATGTTATTAATTAGGAGTCGCCACTAATCTGTTTAAGGTAGGTCGATTAGACACCTAAGTAAAATAAAGGGAGATTTATTTTACTCCTACGAACCAAAGACTAAGGGTACGGGACTTTGTTACACTAGAATTTTCTAATGCCCTTTCTAATTATTTCTTCTTAATTTTTCAAAATGTTTTTGCAAGCAAACATTTATTTTAACTTAAGTTACTATCATGCAAATGTGATGACCACACGGGTGCTCATCCATTATTTAAAACATTCAAGTAAATAAATTGCATCACATAAAGCAAGCACATATTTTTTTTGGATTTTCTTAAAATTAGAATTCTTTTATAAAATGCATTTTAACACTAAATGACTTAATCTTATTAATGTGGAAATTCTAATTAAATGGGTCTATTTTGCGAACTAGTTATTATGCAACTTATGACCTAACTTTACTAATAAATTCTAATTAAATGATCATATTATGCAACTAATTAACATGCACCTAAATTTTTATATTTTTGTATTTTTTTATTGAATTCAAAACTAATAAAAACCCTACTCAAGCTATCTAAAGTAATTTTCTAATCCATTTTGGGAGTAATTTGACTTAAACCCTATTCTGTCTTAGAAAACTATTTTTTAAAAAAAAATGAGAATATGAAAATGTGCCAATTATATCTAAGACTCTAAAAAAAGCTATTTAAGTCTAATCCTAACTTATTTCTTTTAAAATATCTAAAAATGAAGTCCTAAAAATATTATCTAAAAATGCAATCCTAGAAATATAATCCTAAAAATTTGATTAATTAAACTACGTGTCTATTATATTAAACCCTAATGTCCTATATGCTTATGCAATTTTTGAATATTTTGATTTTTTTGATTTTTTTTAGTTTTTTTTAGGTTGAATAATTATTAAATTAGGGTTAAATCTAAACAATTAATATAGTCACTAAATAAAGGATCAAAATAATTGAAAAAATAACTCCGTCAGTCTCATAGGTTAAATTAACAATTATTTTAACCCTAATCATCACAACAACTCAAAATAATTAAATAATCTAGTCCGAGTCTTACGGATCAAATTAAATAATTATTATGATTTAACAATTAAAATTTCACTAAAAAGCCCAACAATTAGAATAATTAAAAAAATAATCCAATGTCTCTGGATCAAATTAATAATTATAATAATTCCAGACAAAATCCATGCGGATGATGCATACTAAATTCACAAATATTAACATAAAATATTACAACTTAAATAGATAAACTTAAAATAAGATAAAATAGAACAAAATAAATAAAAGAAAAAGCTGAACCACCTAAAGAAAGAGGGGCTTGCTGCTGCGTTGATGGGCCGCCGTTCGAACAAGGGCTATCCGTCGGAGCTCCAGCAAGGTTCGGAAGTAACCAGACCTGCAGCTAAATAGAGGAGGCAGCAAATGGTCCTCGGATACTGGTGCAGGCGGAGCAGCAAGGCTTCGGTGCGACGGTGGACGGCAGGAGGCGAGCTGCTGCGGGATGGGCTGCCGGAGCGACGAGGGTGCGCTCGCGGGTTGCGGGGTGGTCTGCTGGCGTCGCTGACGGGCTTCAGGGATGACGCTGGTGCAGAGGCGGGGTGGCGCACGGTGGTTGCGAGCAGCAGGTTGCGGCTGGCTTCGGGGTGGCGCACGGTGGTTGCGAGCAGCAGGTTGCGGCTGGCTTCGGGGCGGCGTGGCGGTCACGGCTGGCTTCGGGGCGCAGGTCCGGTGTCGCGGGGGTAGAGCACGGAGCGGCGGACGGCGTCGACCGCAGGTCTGGCGTCGCGGGGGGAGTGGAACGGCGAGGCGTCCGGCGGCTGGGTCGGCGAGGAGTGCTCGCGGGTCACCGGTGTGCTGCAACAGAGGATTCGGGGCGGTGCGGCGGTCGCAGCTCGGCAAGACGTCGGGGGAGCGAGATCGGCGGGTTGCAGGGAAGCGTCGGTGCGCGAGGTGCGCACGTCAGGTCGTCTCGGTGAGGTTCGCGGGGAGACCGGTGGCTGCGTCGGCGCGGGGAAGGCGTTGCGAGGGGGTTCCACCGGCGGCGAGCTGAGATGGTTGGCGTCGGCAGCAGGGAGCAGTAGTGGAAGCTTCACGGGTGGAGACGGTCGCGGTCGTGGAGGCAACAGCGGCGTGGTGCTTCGCGGAGGAGGAATCCGAGGAAGATGAACAGTGTGTCCTATTTTCTTCTTTTTTTTTGTTTACTTCTTTCTCTCCTGACACTCTCTCTCACCTGTCTCTCTCACTTTTACTTTTCTGCTTTCCTTCACGTCATCTCTCTCTGTATCTTCTCTTCTCTCCACCTTTTCTTTTGACTTTCTGAAAACCAAATGAAGGAGCCCCTAAACGATAGAATTTTGCTCTGAGTTTTTTTTTTTCGAATTTTCTCCCCCAATCCGAAAGGTGAAGAAGAACCCTCTATTTATAAAGCGAAAATTCGAGTTTGTTTCGCCGGTGGAGATTTTTGCTCAACCTCTCGCCGGTGGAGATTTTCGCTCAACTTCTCCAACAAAGAAATGGCTCCAAAATCCTATGTTGAATTATTTTGAATTCAAAATTTCTTTTCAAAATTTCCCTCTAATCTTTTATTTTCTAAAAATTGAATCTAAATTAGGTGTCAACAATGAATAAGATCAAAAGGAGTAAGAGAGACTAATTCACTAAAATCAAAGGCAAGGCATGACGTTTTCCCAATTGGCAAGGTAGAAAATCAAAATGATTATTATCAATAGAAGCTAAATGACCGTTTGAAATTAATGATTTTAATCTAGAGGATAAAGCATGACCAAATCGAGAATGCCAAATTTCATATGACATTGTGGCTGCACAACCAGCAAATGAGTTGAGAATATTCAAGGAAACAAGCTTAAATAGGCATCTCATTCTATGGCTTGTCCCAATAGTTTGTTCCATTTGTGGATCCTATGCATAACAATCATGAGATGAGAAGTAGACATCAAAGCCAAGTTCACACAATTGTCCTAATAAAATCAAAATTTGAAGTCATATGATTGTAGCAAACAGAGTCAAAATACCACAAATTAGAAGTACTTGAAGAGATAGACATAACGGAAGGAAAAAAGAAGCTAGAAGTACCAAACTCTTCAAGAATGAAATGAAGATCCTCTAATGAAAGAGTGACAAAAATCCATTAGAGAAGTCCTTACACTAGCTATAGTAGCAGATGGACTTACATGTAGACCTCAATTTTGGGGTTGATTAGCCATCCTTGTAAGTTGTTTAGGTCATACTAGATAAAAATTGGACATCAAAACTTCTAATATGTCCATAATAAGCACTATACCAATTTCAACACAGCAGATTAAACAAAAAAAAAAAAAATGTGAAGAAACTAGTACCTCAAGAACTGATCTGGAGCATATAAGGCCAAAACGAACTCATAATTTCAAAATCCCCCAGGGAATCGATTTGAGATGGCCAACAATTGGCCTAAAAGTGCATGAGTCGATCAGAATAGCATCAAATCGATCAGAAATAACGTCAAACCGGTTGGGAATAGGATTGAACTAGTTGGAAATAACATTGAACCGGTTGGAATACAGACAAACCAGTATGAACCAGCCTAAATAGAACCGAACTGATCTAAAAGAGGACGAAGAGGTTTGAAATTCGATTGAACCTATCCGATCAATGAAGTTAAATTGGTCGGATTGGCAAACTGATGTTACTATTTACGTCAGCCGCATGGGAGTGTCTAGGTGACAGCAGGTGCATGGATTTCACGCGCAGAGAGCGAATGTGGCATGTCAAGGCACGTTTTGCATCTGAAGGCGATGTGGTTGAGTTGAGTCGACTCACCAAAGCTTCAAGAGGCTGATGGTGGTGGTTGTTGGTGAATATGAGCAACGGAAATGGATGAAATAACTCCCGAGGGCTTGGTGGTTCGCCGGGGTAGTGGCGTGTGCTACAGCATCCAATCCTCGTTCTTGATAGTTTTAGGTCAAACTCGTAGAGGATGGTGGCTTGTGGGTGGGTCTTGGTTTTTCGAAATACTGATGGAAGGTGCCAAATCAGCACAGAACAATGGGGGCTTCTTGGATCCGAGATGTGGCAGTGCGTAGAGAGGATTCTGGCATTCTTGGACAACAAATTTTCAAGATCCTGATGGTGATGTCTATTCTCTAGAATTAGCAGCGGAAGTGTCTCGATCAACTGCAGAATTGAGGGTGAAATGAAAGTGACGCAGCCAATGCAACTGTCGTTAGACTGAATGGACGCTTCCTTAGAAAAGAATGGCTCCAAAACCAAATTGAGAATTATAGTGACAAAAAAATGTAATATTCCATGAACCTATTTATAAGATTTAGAGGCTAATTATCTAAAGTAGCAAAATATCAATTACATCAAATCATAATCAATTAAGAGAAATCTCCAAATATATCTATTATCTCAAGCATAAAGTTCGAGCGTATATCTTGCATTGCAATGCTACACCCATCCAATTTCAGAATTTTTAAAATCATATCTCGTTGGAACCTTGTGCGATTCCATAAATATCTCTGCAAAGATGTGAAACATTTAAAGTGGTATTATGCTTATACCACCGTTCCATTGTAGCCTCTATTAAGTGACCTAGTTGGAAAATTTTGTCAAAAGCCGTAATCTTTTATACGGTGTCCGATGAGAACCTAAACATCTCAAAAGGTTCAGTGAACGCTATGTTGAATGACTTTGATATGCTTGTCCTAAGTAAGATATGATTATCTTAGATCGCCCTTCCAACGAATATAACTGGCTCAACTTGTTTATGAGGCAAGCGTTGAACATAAAGTTTTATTATGAAGAGAGGGACCAAGCCTGGCAAGGGATGCGACAATTAATGTGCTACTTGTCCGAAATCGTTACTGTTGATTCTTTTGTTAGCTGTATGTTTGTAATTTTCTTTTCCTTTGCCTTCGTATCATTCTAGCTTATTGTACAAATAATTGATGACACGGATACCCCACAAATTGCCAGATCATTTGATACAAAAAAAAAAAAAAAAAAAAAATTAGTACGTGTAGCATTCACCTTGGTCAACGATAAATTTTCCCATCTCATTTTTCCTTTTTTCTTTCTTTCTCCTTCTTAGTCCCTTGCGAACTCCATTAATAGAGGAGATCGAGCTCAAATCAGATTTGCACAACCTCGGAGTGGAATCGCGTGACCTCCAATTTGAGTTGCACGACCCCAAATTTGAGGTCGCCGGCCTCAGTCACGGGTGGCAACCTCCATTAATGGAGGTAGACCATAGGGCACAGAGTGGAAGAAACGATCTAAACCTTCTCAGCAACAGTAGTTCTATGGAAAGCTTGGGCTTGTTTTGTCATTGCTCCGAGCGGATTTGGTCTATAAAGCTTCGAGGATAGCTGATTGAAGGTGGTGAACGATGATAATGCCTTCTTGAAGCTTGAAAAATTGGAACAAGAAATAAGGTCTCTGCCGAACTCACAGGAGATTTTTTTAACAACTGCCAACCATCATGGAGGGTTGCTGGAGATCGTGGCGCGGCCTCGGAGGTCTTGGTGGCGATGGATGAGGCCTGATGAAGCTGTGGCTGAGAGAGGCCATGTGAAGAAGATGATGAACATCGATGAGTAGGGGCATGAACTTGATGATCAATCTGGGTCCGGATGAAATATGACCTAGATGAACAATCTTTTCCCACAATGATCCATTTACTTTGATACCCCAGAAGAAACTTCCTTACCCAAAAGCCTAAATCAATACATGGTGGGAGATCACATGTATATGAAGAGAGTATAAAACTCATAAATTAGTATTGTGAAATACTTTAGTATCCTCTCTCATGTGCAAGCCGAATTAAGCATGGCACATGAAGCCATTCATGTGAAATAAATTTAAAGCATGACTTGCCTCTAATACCACATTAAGAAAATGCAGAGGAAAGAAATCTGTTATTTCTGCATGTTCCATAATGAAGACTATATTAGTCTATTTATAGGCTATAGAAGATGACTAACCAAGTTAACAAGATATCACAATATTTATCTACAATCAATTAAGGATATGAGTAATCAAATGCAATAGATACACAATCTTAAGAAATATGGAGAATTAAGTGAGATTTGCATAATCAAGAGAGATATACAAAATCTACTAGATACATCTCTGAGAGAGTCAAGTGGTCCATGTGATACACAAGGTCATCCGTGCTGCCGTTCTTGCTCAAAGTCTGAAGTTCAGTGCTGCCCCATCAAACATTTGATCTTTCCCTTTCATGATTAAGAGCGCGCACTTTTGCATCCGCATTATGATTATAGGGACTGTAGGAACTTGTTGGAGAGATGTGGAATAGATGTGGAATAGATGTGGTAAGTGAAGCTAAACTCACTTTAGTTGTCGATGAGTAGAGGGAAAATGTAGCTTAACGCTATGGCTTTTGACCTTTCTATTCACAAAAGGCACGTTTAGATCTGTTATCATTGTGGCTCATTGTCCTAGGAAAATTATCTGAAAAGTCCTAAACTTATTGCACGGTGACCAATTCAGTCATAAACGTTTCAATAGTAATCGATTTAATTTTAAACCTTTTAACAATTTGTCAATTTAATCATACAGTTTTTAATTGTGTCAATATAGTCTTATCCCATTTGACGATTTGTCAATTTAACCCTAAACTTTTTGACGATTTGTCATTGCGGTCTTTTCTGGCCAATTATCCAAATAATAAATTTAGGAATAAAATGGTAAATATTCAAAAGACTTAAGACTAAATTGGCATATTTAAAAGGTTTAGGACTGAACTAACTATCGCACCATAAGTTTAGGATTTTTTGGACAAATATCCAGAGTCTTGTGCCATGTGAAACTAAGAAATCAACTGGTAAGATTAATTAGGAGCTGAGATAGAAGGCAAAGCAGAGAGTTAAGACCTACAAATTTGAGCATGAGCAGCTCCACCTCTATTAATGGAGGTTGCAAGGAACGTCGGATGAGGAAAAGAAAATAAGGAAATATAAAAAAGAAAAAAATCAGGTTCTTTCATTATCAAGGAAATATTGAATTGAATTGAATTGAATTGAAATCTCACATTGCCAATGACATATGAAGGGAGAGAGACATGCGCACGTGAAATTGATGCGTGGACCTTTAGCGGGAATATTGGATGAAAACTCTAAGAGGGTAAGATCCCACTTAAAGTTTGTGCTTATTAAAGGAATGCTTTTTGAAGGAACTGGACCATTATTTTGTAACATACGCTCGCGTTTCTCGTTGGCTAACCTCATATGTTATAAAGGCAATGTTTTTTTCTCTTTAACTCTTTTCCGTGGAAATAAAGTCACTGCCCTGGCCAATTGCCTCTGTGACCTCTTCAGATGATCACCCTTTGTGGCTTATTTAACGTTCGCATTGATCAATAATTGTTCTATCCCGTCTGTGACCTAAACCCCACCAAGATGCTAACGATTAAAAGTCTTTCCGCACAACATATGCTACAGTCACGCATCACAAGCTAATATTTTATTCATAGTCGAACCATGATTTAGGGAAAACAACTAACCTATTTATCGCTAGGCCAAATGCCTCAATGGTAGATTGTATCAGATAACTTAAAACCCCCACGCATGGAAATCGGATGAAGAAGATACAACAAAGTATTGAAAATAGAAAGAAAAAAAAAAAAGTGAAATTTCACATGGAGCACGAGAAGAGAACGACATTAGGCTTTTTGCGATAATTTCTAACTCCGAATTCTTAAATATTAGCTAGGCAGAATTATTGTCCTTTATAATATTTTTCTTCTATCGCATCAAATAGGTGTTGGGACACCATATATCTTTTCGTCCTATGGTGTCATTAATCTTGACCTTATAAAGTTGCCAATCCTAATTTTGTCACATTCTAGTAATAGATAATTCTATAAAAGAAATTCCTCATTTTTTTTAAATCATAGGACGATTATAGGGACTTTAGTAATTCATTTTTAGTAAGGGAAAAAATTATTACAAAAAAGTTCATATGCTATTGTGACGTGAGATTATTTTTAATTTTATATTATAGAGACAGTATTTATTTCTTTTGATATCCAAAAGCTCGTGGAGTGATTGAATGCTTTTGTTTATAAGTTTATTAGGGTGCGCATGATAAAATTTATGTTTCTCGATTTCTTCTCGTTTCTCTGTTCCCCTAACAGGTTTGGAACATGAAATCCGTTTGGTAACAATCTGATTTCTCTATTTCAAACAGATTTCTAAATAGAGAAATCGAAGAAATCGAAATTTGAAATTTTTAGCTTCTCGGTTTAAACAGAAATAGAAATTTTTTTTTTCTCAACTTTTCAATTTAGTCCAAAATATTTTAGATCACTAATATTGAAATAGAAATAGAAATAGAAATAGTTAATTTAGTCTAAAATATTTTAATAATTTTTAATATAATCATTTCAATCAATATTGATTGAAAATCTTAACCATTGGGCCAAATGGTGGGAATTGAATGGACAAGGCTTCATTTGTTGCACGCAAGAGATTTCACGCATGGTAATAGTCAACTTGCCACATTCATATCTAACGAGTCTTTCTTCACCTACTCTTCCGTAGTACGCCGGACAACGGCTCTATCTAGCTAACTATTTTTTTTTATTCATAAACTTCATATTAAGACGGTAAAAAGGGGTCAAATCATTAGGGTTTCATCCGATTTTTCTTTTATAAGGAAAAGAGATCTAATAAGGAATCTGTTGTTCTTGTAAGAGTGTTGATGAAAATACAGATTTTGATAATAAATTTTTAAATAATCCTAGTGTTGATAATTTTGAAAAAAAATTGGTGACGATTTTTGAACATGGTGAGGATTTTTTTAACAAAATTTGGAAAGAAATTGGAATTAGACTTGAAGTTAGGACTTTTTAGGAGATTAGACTATTATAATCATGGCTATCATTAGACTTATTTGATTAATGTGAAATCAATTTCGGCAAAAACATAACGACATATTCACTACAATTGAATTTCAATTGATTTTTTTTTGCCACGTCGTTTATTTTTCGAAAGAAAATATTACGTAATACGAAACGTAAACACATGTAATAGGAAATTCCATGAAATTGTATTTTCAACTTTTGTAATGTATTAGTATTATTTCGACTATTATTTTGTATTTGAGGATTTCCTATGTTGTTTTAGTATTATTTTGACTATTATTTTGTATTTGAGGATTTCCTATGTTGTCATCTAATCAATTTCTATTCCTAGAAATTAAAATTTTATTATGTTATCAAACGGATTTCTCGTTTCGAAATAGAAATTTTGAATCGTTATCAAACGGGTTTCTTTGCTCGAAACTTGTCCGGAATAGAAATTGAGAAATTGATTTTACGGCCGAAAATCAATTTCTGTTTCAGAAATTTTACCATGCGCGCCTTAGTCTCCTTATTCTAATGCTCCAATTCACTTAAAAGCACCGACTTTTAATTGGATCCTAATTCTATCTTGAGTTTATATATATATAAATAAATAATTATCGGCTTTCTCTGCCCAATGTTGCCGTTAAAGTTCATTGTGCCAATTCCATATGCACTTCTCTCCCTCAAACCGTCATCGATGACGTGAAATTTTAGCTCAATTTGATATTTTAAAAGAAAAACCTTTGTTCTTTCATTTTGCTTTTGTTCTTTTTCTTCTTCTTCCTTCTTTGCCTCCTCCGTTATGTTCTTTTTTCTTTTCTATTTCCTTGCTCTAGCATAGAAATTCATTCTCAACCTCACAAAGATGTTTAACTTCACGGCCGATCCATCTAAAGAAGCAAAGACCAAATGAGTACTTGGATGGAACTCGCGTGACCACGTCTCAAAATCACGACCGCTGTCCACGAATTTACAAAACTGGGTATAAGCCCCCAACACGCTTTATTAGGGACTACGATACAGTGGATCACTTGCAAACATCACACAATCAACTGCAAAGAATCTAAGGATATCAGTATGATGCCCGACCTCAACGAACAAACCACAATACCATATTGCTAAAGGCTTGCATGTCTTAGCTCAAAAGAGAGATAACATCATCATTTACAACCCTTACTTTTGCCCTTCTTCTCTAAGTCCTTATTCTCTTAGTCCTTGTCCTCTAGCTGGTACATATCACCTAGAACGTGCAATCCAACAAGCCGTTCCAAGAAATAATCTATAGCACGTGCCAGCCCCTGCTGCATCAACAGTAGAACGAATGATATCATTAGCGGTGTCATGCGAACAGCTTTCTCGGCTGGACTCTTTTTACACATTGTCTTGAGCAGCAGGGATAACGTGAAGCAAAAATAAGTTAGAACCATGGCGACCAGGGATAGCCTAAGTGGTAGCTTAAGTGGCAGCCTGGCGTGGTTGGGGATAAATCTGGTGAGGCAAATGATCATCTGGACTGACACCACAAATCCTAGTGTGTTGCCGCCCAGGAAGAGAGTGTACACCAAGCCCGCACCATAGTATTCAGTCCAGGTTTTCTCGGAAGTACCTGGTTTGTGGTTGTCGACTTCTATTATCTTTGGCGGCTGAAGCACAGATTGGTAGGTTGCGCTCACAATGAGCGCGGCAACGACTAATAGGGCATTGCGGATGTCACCAAACGACTCCTTTTCTGCTTTTGAATTCTTCAATTGCGAACGTGGTAATGACTGAGGAGCATCTTTAACTGGTTCCTCCTCAGCTGCTTGATGATTGTTACTACCATCGACATCGTTGTTGTCCACCGGGACTGGACTTGATGTGGGCGAGTTTGATCTTCCTCTCCCGTGTTTGGCTCCCGCACGAACGAGGATTTCTCTGATCTCTCTATCTCCAGCTTCCCTTCGCGAGGGAGTTGAGACATCGAGAGGCGTCAACCCATCGTCGTTCA
Source organism: Eucalyptus coolabah (assembly GCA_014182585.1). Lineage (NCBI taxonomy): Eukaryota > Viridiplantae > Streptophyta > Magnoliopsida > Myrtales > Myrtaceae > Eucalyptus > Eucalyptus coolabah. Next base: position 21,230,723 of record CM024624.1, on the reverse strand, counting down.
CAGCGTTCACCTCCACGACCTCGGACTCCATAGCATGCTTACAAATTAGGAAGTTCACCACCTGCAATTCTTTCCCATTTTCCATACATTAAGATTATACGTAAAGACTTCAGGCATAGACGAGACATCCTTTATTTTAGTAATGATCAAAACAGACTCGATTCAATAAATTCCTTGGCCTAGAAGATCTTTGCATATGGTGAGATACCAAATCAACACCCTCTAATGCATAAAGAAAAGCAAATTAAAATAAGGAAATCGCAAGATTTGCCTCGAAATTTTTGCCCGCGGCAGCGAGGTGCAAGGCGGTGTTGCCTTTGTGGTCCTTCCAATTGATCACCTGCTCCTTCTTGTGCTGCTTCAAATGGTCCACCAACACAACCACCACCTCGAACCGGTTGTTCTTCACGGCAAGGTGAAGTGCAGTCTCCTCCCGAGCGGTCGTCTCTTCAACGGACTCAGGTGAAGCGGCGAGCAGTACCTTCATGACATCGACCTTCCCGTTTGCAGTGGCATAATGCAAAGGGACCCTTCTCTCCCGTCCCTTCACAGAGCAGAGCTGCGGACCCACTGTCAAGAGCTCCCTCGCAATCTCGACATCACCTCGAGCCGCTACGATGTGCAGCGGGCTGAAACCATCTGCGTTCACCTTTTCCACGAGCTTCGGCATACGCTTCAGGAGCTCTCGGACGAAATCCAAATGGCCAGCCACACAGGCAACATGCAGCGGCGTGTGACCGGCTCCTTCGAGATCCATCTCCTCGAGGATGAGCTCATTGCTCCTGATCAAGTCGTCCAGCTCATGGATATTGCCCTTTCGAGCTGCTTCCAACATCCTTCGCTCCATTTGATCGGAACTATTAATGGCCTCTCTCTCTTTTTGGGACACCTTTGGACTTGGACATCTGTTAAATTATATCGACCCATTTTATAGAGTTTTCCGAGCGTCGAGAAGCTCACTGGTGAATGCTGAAATAAGACTAGCAACAGCAAGGTTCCATTTCACATTTCCACTCGTGAAAACGCAGCTTTTCAGTAAAATAATGACAATATCAGAGCACAGATCGGACCATCGAGTAAAGGACCATAATAGACTCAGCGTGGGACTAGGCTTGATTATAGTGGAATGGGCTTGACGTGGCTGCAATGACACAGATCAGAGCATTGAAATCGTGCGGCAGACGGAAAGTCAGCTTTTTTGGTCATAAAGTGGCTTTTTAAATATATCGGAAATCAAGAAGCGAGAAAATCTCTAAAACCCTCCTCAAGAGGAGGGCATTTATCTCAAAGCACGTCCGAGATCGGTGATTGCCTCAAAGTAAGCTCCATAATTTGGTGATTTCGTCTCAATTGAAACCCCCCAATCAGCGACGCAGATGTTCGCCCGGACGCCGATTGCTTGTGTGTCACGTGCCATTGTCCACGCCATGGACGGGGGCATTTTTTTGTCCGAAAGAAATTGCCTATGGGCCTCCCGCTCCACTTGCTCTTCCGTCCACGCCACTCTCCGTTGCCGGCTACAGAACAGAAAATTCAGTAGAAGAAATTTCTCATTTCTTCATTAGTAGAACGAGGAAATATCTTCCTAGAGTTGTGGAACGAAACGGCAATTTTATCTTATGTTTCTTTTTTCGGGGTAAGGTGCTTTGTTTTATCTTTAGGAGGGCAGAGAGCCTACCGTCTCCCGGCCGCAGAGGTAAAGTCAATGCCGTGGTCTTCGTAGGCTAAAACTATTACGTCATAGTCATGACCCTAGGATGACATCACTTGCCACCACAACATTATCACGTGCATCGATTCTCCTGTCCTGGAGCATCAGATTCGGTCCCTGATACAAATTACTGAACTATTGTGGGACCCCAAAGTCATTATTTCTTTGCTTTACGAATATTTAGGGCAGCAATGGGGCGTATTGGAATTTGTGTCGTTGTCTATGTTGTTTGATTTAGAATGCGTGTCGTTTTCATATATGGGTCTTGTGTAGTTTTGAGAATTGCTTTTTAGCTGGCGCTAAGCAAAATTGGAATATTATCACATCTCCTTAGGTCTTGTGCCTCTTTATATTATTATTATTATTATCTTTTTTTGGTTGTCATTTTAATTGCTTTTCCCCTAGACTTTTCCATAGAGGTTGTTTGGGTTTGACCCACCAAGAGAACATTATCTGTAGACCCTATGCAGCAAGCTCATTTGGGCCACTGATGATATGTAGTCCATCGTAACCACTCTCACAATCAATAATTTGGAAGATATTAATCTACATTAGTTGTAGTAGAAATGTGCACAGGTCACGCTTTTGTTTAAATTGAAGTCTGGCTGCTCACCTTGGGGCCAATACAATAGCCTAGTCTATGACAAATTTAGTCTTCACGCCTCTCACCTAGAGGCTGGCCAAGGTCACCTAATGACCTTTGCCGACCTAGAGTTGAAAGGGAAAAGGAAAAGAAAATTAATCAAATATTTAGAAAAATTATTCACGTTAGCACTAGTCTAGCCACGTAAAACGCTCAACTTTACATTGTTGACACTTAATTTTGGAAAAATAAAATTGCATTTTGAACAAATAAAAAGAAAGATGAAAATAGGGGAAATTGATTTTGATTGAAGTATGTAAGGAAATATAGAATTCGACGGATATTCGGGTTTTGTTAAATGCAAAGAACAATTTTAAAATCGAGCGAACAAATGGCAAGGATTTTGATAAAATGGAAGGAATCAATGCAAAATCCAAATGATTCTAAATCACGCTTCGATTTATATCCACGATTTAATGTAACAGAAGATGGAAGTTTAAATTTTTCCATAGAAAATGGTCGATCGGAATCACTATAAAAAGGGTTTGACCTGCCCAGTATTCGGGGACCGAGGAAATTCGCGAAAAGAAAATTCGTGGGAAGAGCAAACAAAGAAGAAGAGGAACCTCCTTTGTCGTCCAAAGAAAAGTCTTTTTTTTCTCTCTTCTGACAACCTGCAGAAGTACAAAGAAAAAGAAAAAGTGAGCAAGAGACAGAAAGGGGAGAGAATTGAAAAGAAATTGTGAAAAGAATTCGTGCAGAAAAGGTGCAGAGAAAAGTGTGAGGAAGGGCGATTTTCGAAAACTTGAGAGAATTGGTGCGAAGAGGGAATTCGTACAAAAAAGAAAAGAAAGGAAAGCCCCTTCGTCATCGAAAAGGGGCGGCTTCTGCTTTCTCTTCTGACAAATACAGAGAAAAGAAAAAGTCAGCAGAGTAGCAGGAGGAGAGACGTGAGGCGACGTGAGAGGAGAGAAAAAAAATAAAAAAAAGAAGAAAATCGGTCTTCTTCTTCACGAACTCGCCTCCGTTGCTGCTGGTTCACCCCCCTGCGCCGGTGCCTGCGTCGGCCACCGCTGATCGAACCCACCAGAAGCCCGCTCGCCGCTGCGCCACCGCGAGCACCGTCGCCGCGCCTTGTCACGGACGCAGCAAGCCCTCGACGCGCCACTACAACGTCCCCGCTCCGCCCGCGACGCCGTCACTGCTCACCACCACCGCTGCGACCCGCGACCCTGCTGCTCGCCGATCTCCCTGTCCTCGCCGTGCTCGACGCCGCGGCCCCCCGAAGACAGCAGGTCCCGATCCGTACGCGACCCACCTCTGCAAATCGCCCTCCGCCGGTCTCTGCCTCGACATCCGCCCCTGCTCCGCGCACCAGCACCCGCGAGCATCGTTGTGCAACAACCTTCGACCCGACGCCCGTGCCTGCACCTCCCGCGCCACCTTGCCGTCGCTGACCTGCAGTATCCGACGCCGGCCACCGTCCGTCCGGTGCCCATCAACGCTGCAGCAAGCCCCTCTTTCTTTAGGTGGTTTAGTTTTTTTTTTCTTTTATTTATTTTGTTCTATTTTATCTCATTTTAGTTTATTTATTTAAGTTGTAATATTTGATGTTAATATTTGTGAATTTAGTATGCATTATCTGTAGGGATTTTGTCCGAAATTAACATAATTATTAATTTGATCCGAGAGACATCGGATCATTTTTCTAATTATATTTAATTTTTGGGCTTTTTGGTAGAATCTTAATTGTTAAAATCATAATAATTATTTAATTTGGTACGTAAGATTTCGGATTAGATTTTTAATTATTTTAAGTTGTTGTGATGATCGGGGTTAGAATAATTGTTAATTTAACCTGTGAGACGTCAGTTATTTTTTTAATTATTTTGATCCTTTATTTAGTTATTATATTAATTGTTTAGATTTAACCCTTGTTTAACAATTATTCAACTTAAAAAAAACTAAAAAAAATCAAAAAATCAAAAATCAAAATATTAAAAAAGATTTGCATGAGCATATAGGACATTAAGGTTTAATATAATAGACACGTAGGTTTAATTAATCAAATTTTTAGGATTATATTTCTAGGATTGCATTTTTAGATAATATTTTTAGGACTGCATTTTTAGATATTTTAAAAGAAATAAGTTAGGATTAGACTTAAATAGCCTTTTTAAAGTTTTAGATATAATTGGTACATTTTCATCCTCTTTTTAAAATTAAAAAAAATAAAAATAGTCTTCTAAGACAGAATAGGGTTTAAGTCAAATTAATCCCAAAAATGGATTAGAAGATTATTTTTAAATAGATTAAGTAGGGTTTTCATAAATTCTAAACTTCAATAAAAAAAAATCCAAAAATACTAGGTGCATGTTAACTAGTTTGCATAATAGGATTATTTAATCTGAATTTGTTCATTAGTGAAATCAGGTCATGAGGTGCATGTTAAGTAATTTGCATAATAGGCCCATTTAATTAGAATTTGCATATTAATAGGATTAAGTCATTTAGTTTTAAAATGCATTTTTAATAAAAGAATTCTAATTTTTAAGAAAATCCAAAAGTTGTTTGCTTGCTTTGTGTGATGCAATTTATTTATTTGAATGTTTTAATAATGGATGAGTACCCGTGTGGCCACCACATTTGCATGATAATGATTTAGCTTAAAATAAATCCAAGCTGCCTGCGAAAATATTTTGAAAATTAAAAGAAATGGTACCGAAAGGGCATTAGAAAATTCTAGTGTAACCAAGTCCCCGTACTTCTGGTCTCGATTCGTAGAAGTAAAATAAATATCCATTTATTTTACTTAGGTATCTAGTCGACCTACCATAAACCGATTAGTGGCGACTCTTAGATAATAACCTCTTGCATGCTTAAAAATTTAGACTTAAGTCGCGATTTGGTATGGGCTTGGGAGAGCCCGATCTAAGTGTAAAAAATTAGCAGTCCATTAACCTAGTTTTAGGTGGTCCACACCCGAAAAAATTAGGTCGCGACATACATTATCGATTTATTAGCAAAATTGGCTGAAAAGACTAGATTGGCAAATAGTGAAAATATTTAGGACTAAATTGGCCATATTAAAAGATTTAGAACTAGATTGATCCTTGTAGAGTAGATTTATGATTTTTTTTTTTTTTTTGCAATTTTTACCTTTTTCTTCTTGCAGACGAACTCAATGGCAACTAGCAAAGCTTTCGCAACTCACTTCACCATGAACTCCAAACTCTCTACTAAACCGGGCGTTTGGAGTTCCAAATGATGAAGGAACAATATTCTTCAAGAGTTATCATGTCGTGTTAGACACTTCAACATGTGTCCGACACTCTCTAACACTCAATCAATAGGTGTTGGGAAATCCGCGCCTACTCAACTCTTCCGACATTCTTCGACATGCGAATTTGAAATTTCGACATATGATTCCAACACACACGAAATTGATTTTAAAATTTCAAATAAATGAAAGGTCATAATATAAATATGTAAAAGAATAATAAAAATAACAATGGGAGAAAAAGAAAAACCCAATCTTTTCTTCTTTTTGACTCTCACTTCTCATGGCACACAATTCATCCCCAAAATTGTTTTTTTCTCTTCTCTTTTAACACGCTTTGACATGTGAGTCCAAAATGTGAATCGTTTTTTCCCCAAATTATTGGAACGGAGTTAAATTTATCAAATTGAAACAATGAATAATATTAATAAATGATGGATTAATTTTTTTTATGTAAATTCATTCCAGGTTCTTTTATTATTAATTATTTATTTGTGAATTTGAATCAAATTAATTTGATTAAAATAATAAAAATGATAATTTATCATGTATATATAAAAATATACATTTTATATACAATATGTCCTAACGTATCAAAATTCTTTACTTTTTGAGAAACGATGCGTTAGCGTATTATATCATGTCGTGTCGCGTGTTGATGTCAATGATACTTAAGTTTCAAAGGTGTTGTTAAAGACCTTGCATTTGAATTATTGGATTGTTTGTGTTGATTTTAGAGCAACCACAGAGGACAATGAAGAGAAAGAGGTAAGTAGGCCTAATTTTTGCAAAGGATGATTTAACTAGATCTTATCTTTGCAATCTGTTGAATCTACTTGTTGATTATATACACGTTTTGACACCAATGAACACCATGGAACATGTATAGTTGACAACTATGCTTTCAAAATTTATTATATGTGATGATCATAGATTATCTCTTGCTTAATAAAATTGCCTTAAGTTTGATTCCATTAAATTTTATCGTAAAAATTGCTGAGTTGGATAACATGCAAAAATCAACAAGTGTATTAGTTTAGAGTTTTATACTTTGTTTGTGGGATTTTTTGGTGATATTAATATAATTTAATGGAAATTAATGAATAATAAATTTGTTATAAATGTACCAGCTTATAACTTTTGATGGCTAAATTTATTATAAGTACATCGGTTTTGGGTTTTTTATTATCAAAAATTTAATTTTGGGTAAATTTGTCATCGATGTATTAGTTTAAGGTTTTTTTTTTTGTGGTATAAGTCCTTTTAAAGCACCTCTAAGATCAAGGTTTGATTCAAAATAAGCCCTATAATTGGTGATTTTATCTCAATAGAAGCCCCCATCCAATCTCACTGGCAACACAGATGTTCGCCGGATGACGATCGCTTGGACGTTGTGTGCCATCACTCGTGCCGTCTACCAGGGCGTTTTTGTCCTAATAGAAAATGCCTCCGAGCCTCCCGCTCCACTTCTTGCATAACAGAAAATTCGATAGAAGAATTTCTCATTCTTTCTAATTAGTTGAATGAGGAAATCTACATTAAAGGAACTTTAGAACCTCGTTTTATAATGAGGGGTAAATTCTACTGTCCTGGAGTTTTGGACTGAAGGGCAACCTACGAAAGTACCTATCCATATCGTTTTGTTTTGTCATTTGCGGCAAAATATCGATGTCTTCCGTCGGTGGAAATGAAGTCAATGCCATGGTCTTCGTAGACTAATATTATTACGTCATAGTCATGACCCTAGGATGACGTCATTATCATGTGACTTTATTTATAGAGTCCCACTTTGTCGGAAGCATCAGACATTATCGAACTACTGTAGGACAACTGTATCATAATTTCTTTGCTTTACACATATTTAGGGCAGCAACGGGAGCATATTTGTATTTATGTCGTTCGATTCAAAGAGCGTGCCATTTTCATATAAGGGTCTTGTGTCGTTTTCAGTATTGCTTTTATGTTGGTACTAGTCAAATTCAAATATTATCACATCTTATTGTCACGCCTCGAACCCAAGTGCACGAACATCTCACGATAATCAATTAAATTGCAACATCCCAGTACTTGTCGCCGACATATTCTTTTTATCTTTTGATTAAACACAAGCGAAATGTATATAATAACTCCAGCTCAATCAACAAAGAGGGATAGTATAACCATCATAACAACATTTCCAATAACATTACTTTTATTTATAAACTTATTAATCCTAGCAAATTTCACATTTACAAACCACTACAAAAAAAAAGAAAAAGAAAAAATAACAGCAAGGGTTAGGATTAACTTAAACTTCACTAGGTCAATCCCTCGCCTCCAAAGGGATCTCAAACGCACGTGACGGTTCTCCAACCTTCAGGCCTAAAAATATTTAAAGAACAACGGGGTGAGATATAAATCTTAGTGAGTCAATAGCAAAAACTTTGATGAGGACGTGAATTCGTCTCGGAGGCAACTTAAACACGCACAATATATAAACTTACCTCGCCATGGCACACCCCTACATATTAGTACATCACATCAATGCAACAAGCACAATCAATAACCAGAACACAAAACTCTTATGCACCGAGCATTCACACAAGTCCTCATTATAAGGTAAAATCCGTTTTGGTCCATCTCATATCTTGCCTCATATTTTTACCCAATAATCAAGTGCAATGCATCATAATCATTCACACGTATTCCATTATTATGACTCCTCGGGTTCACCAACTCACGAGTTGGCAATCTTTTGACATGACCAGGTATTATCCCGCCTCATCGGGCACGGTATCGTTACAACTCCCACCTAGATGGCATTCCATAAAAGAGAATTGGTTTGGCTTCAACCATGACTCGGTATCCGGACCCCCTGGGGCATCCGATAAAAATTGGACATTATCCCTAAACTCTCGTTGGGTGACGGGTTCGATTAAATAACCATTCAAGCACATTATCAACCAAGCCAATTTTTATTTGCCAGTAATTAGCCTAGTATGAAAGAATTTGCGTTCAAATATCCAACTTTGGCAAATTTTCATACTTAAAATTCCAGTAAAATATTCGTACATGGTCTTGTATTTAAAATCAACCCATTAAACTTTACACACTTTCATTTTAAAACCTCATTGTTTTATTTAGCACGTAAAATTCTGTGTCCAAACCCGACACCTCAAGATTTTCCATTAAGCTAATCATGATTAATTATGCTAAGTGTGATTAATTAAGCTAATTGCAATTAATTAGGCTAAACTTGATTAATTAACCTAAATGTAATTAATTAAAAATCGCCGTTAATTAAGCAAATGACGGTTAATAAAATAAATATCAAATATTTAATTTAACCATGATTAATTAATCTAATCTTAATTACTTAAACTAATCGCACTTAACTCTAATCTAAACCATCTTTAATCGCAATTAAGATTAAACTAAAATTAACTAATACTAACCTCTGTTATTCTTAACTAACAAAAGGGAGGGGGAGGGGAGGAGAGGATAGAGTGGATTTAGCTTGGATTTTTATCCAAAAATCCATCATTTCTTACACCAACTACTCCCTAAAATCCTCCTAGCCAAGTTTTTGGTCTCCTCTTATTTTCTTTTTGTTTACATTTTTCTTTAAAACCAAAATTTTGGCCAACAATTCACAACTTTGCCATTGGGTCCACTTTTCCTTTTGGACTTTCAATTTTCTGACTAATAATTCATTTTTTGAAAATTTCGAACTCGCATATAATTCAATGAAAAATGAGACAATGTTCAATAAATTAGTCTTGCAACCCTCAAAGGTTTAATATCCGAAATTGAATTAAATTTCATGATTAAAATTCAATTAAACATGACTTTAGCACGACATAAAATATCGGGTAACTTTTACGAGCTCTCATGCGATTGACCCGTGATCGATAATTTTGAATCTATATTTTTGCATCTTCGAATCATGGATGACCCTTAGTTGTCATATAATCGCGAGAGTTCAATTACATACCCTGAAAATGAGATCAATAGAAAATTCAATTTATTGTTATTCGACGTGAATATTGTAATCATGCAGAATCACTCGCAAACCGACTATGTACTTCCATTGAATCGATTCATATCTGTTCGCTAATTGATTTAGAATAGTGTAGTATTGACTTTTGTCGATTCTTATGGTCGAAAGCATCGATTATTGATTGAATTCTCTAGTCTTTCGCGTTTAATCCTTTACCGCCTTACCAATAAATTAGTTAACTCATAAGTGATTAGTTTAGAGTAAAATAACTATAAGTGCATCGATGAAATAATCATTTCATATATTTCGAAAGAAAGAAAATTTTGGGATATCACACTTAAAGTCTTGTGCCTCTTTTGGTTATTATTGTCGTTTAGTTGTCGTTTTAATTGTTTTTCCCTAGACTTTCCAGGCCCGTTCATATTTATCACTGGTTCACCAAGCAGGTCAACAGGTCAACTTTTGATCCCTATTTTTCCTTAGGATTAGATTTCTATCTTCTTTTTCATTGAGATTGTGGGCATGTATCATATTTTGTGTAATGCTATACACATATGATTTCATATATATATCTTGAAGAGGCAGCGTACCCATCCATTGAAGCCTCTAGCAATGCTAATCCTCATTTTTAGTTACTAAATGACACAAACTACAGTGAAAACCAAACACATCTCGGAAAGGTTTAGTAGAGTTCATAGTCGAGCAAATCTCTATTATCTATTCACCTAAGGAATCCATGGTGGCTATAGACGATGAGAACTTCACCAGTGAAATGGCATAGCTTGCCCTTGAGTTGAATTGTTTTGTAGTTCGCACAAGGATGTTCCAATAGTTTGATCCCTTGATTGTCTTTTGAGCCATTCAAAGAACATTATCTATAGACCCTGTGCAGCAAGCCTGACTAGGCTGCTGATCATATGGAGTCCATGGTAGCAGTCACAAAATCAATGATTTAGATGATATTAGTCTACACTATCAGTAATAGGAATATGCAAAAGCCACATTGTCGCTAAGATGGAAGTCTAGGCCAAACATATCAAGCTTGCTCACTCTAGGCCTAATACACTAGCCCAGATCATAACAAATTAAAGCTTCACGCCTCTTGCCTAATGGTTGGCAACCCTCGCCAGACTAGAATCAAAAAGAAAAAAAGAATGAAAAATAATAAAATTTATATTTTTATAAATTAAAAAATTATCCACGTCGGCGTCAATCTTATCACATAAGACGCCTAGCGTTCACGTCATTGATTTCCGATCAAAATTGATTGGAATGGCTAGATTGACAAATTGTCAACAAGTTTATGAATAAATCGGCTTAATTAAAAGGTTTAAAATTAGATTGGCCGACACACAATAGGTTTTGAACTTTTATGATAATTTTCCCATTTGTCTTGATGACGAACTCAGTGGCAGCTAGCAAAGCTTCCACAACGTACTTCACCTCAACCCTCTCTACCGAACCAGGCATACAGGGTTTCAGATATGTTGCTAAAGACCTCGTATTTGAATTCTCGAATTGCTTGTGTTGATTTCAGAGCAACCACAAATAGGACAACAAAGAGACAGAGCTGAATAGGCCTAATCTTTGCATAGGATGACTTTACAAGCTTTTCTCTATGCAATCTCTTCAGTCTATGCGTTGACTATATATAAGTTTTGACACCGATGGAAACCATGAAATATGTTCAATTTTGACGTAGTTGATGACTATGCTTTCAAAAATTTATTACAAGTCACAATAGTAGATTATCTTTCGCTCAATCAAATTGCCTTAAGTTCATTTTTGATTCAAATGTAATCATTTCATTTCTCCTTTTTTTGCATTTGGTTAGGATTCATCTCTGTGGAAATATTGTCCCTCACCTCTTGACAACGAGTCATATAAGATATTTATATATAGGTGATCTCCCTATATCTATTAGTTTAAACTTTTAGTACGAGGGGTGGTAAGATTCAAGCACTCTGCATACCCAGTCCAATTTTGAATTCCTTTTGCCGGCAATTTTTGTTAGGCGATTTGTAAACCAACTGAATACAAATGATTATTAGGAGAAACCACTCAAAGAACAATGGTTTGTTGAGTTAAGGATTTACAAACCTCAAGCAGAAGCATCAGATAAACATGGCATGTTGTCAAGAGGTTATTGCATTCGAGGCCTTAAGATAGGATGAGAAAAGTAATTTTCGATCCTATGATTTACATGATGTATATATGTAGTATATGGATGGCTTTATGTCTAGTCTACTGATGATGACATACCAAATAAAATGTATTCTAAAGGATTGAGAAACCCTAAATTTATAGCTAAACTTATATCATCTTGAGAACTTGGCTAACACACACTCTCTCTCTCTCTCTCTCTCTCTCTCTCTCTCTCTCTCTGAAGGAGGTTACTATAGCTAAATTTATTCTGAAGGATTGAGAAACTCTAAATTTATAGCTAAACTTATATCTTAATTTATCATCTTGAGAACTTGGCTAACACTCTCTCTCTCTCTCTCTCTCTCTCTCTCTCTCTCTCTCTCTATGTCATGACCTGACAGGAGTTATTGTTGTGACGTCCCAAGCACGTTGCCAACCCGTTTCTTTTTTTCTTTTTTTTATCTTATTATTAGGAGCATGCGGAAGCATGTACAATAACCATCACCCAAACAACACAACAATCAAGCAGTCAAGAAAACACAGCATGAAACACACTACTTCTATTCAATATCACTATATTTACAAGCCCTTTTTTCTATGGGCACTTTCTTATTTACATTAATCTTCAACTAGCTACGGGTCGGGGGATTCTTATCTTCTTTAATGCGGTTGCAGCTCCAAATCAGTACACTGAGACAAAAAGGAGGTGAGATGTTCACACCTACAAGTTTGAAAAGACAACAAAGTGAGTCGAAGACTTAGTAAATAAAGCCACTAAACATTGATATAGCTAGTATAAGTACCTAGAGGGGTGAATAGGTATATAAAAGATTTTTTCGATAATTGCACAATACTAGACAGTTGATAGATTTGAGACAAACAATAATCAAAGTAAGACTGAGAGAAGGGAAGAGAAATTAAACACGCGGTTTATAGTGGTTCGGCTTATTTCAAGCCTACGTCCACTCTTCTGCACTGACAGCCTATTGGCTGGATTCCACTATGAACAAAGAGATGTTACGTTGTTGTTCTTCCTTGATTTCTCGGTGTAGATGATTTACCACACTCGCTCAAGGTCTCACTAAGTATAGACGCTCTCTGTGTATACAATTTCGCTCAAGATATATCGACTAATATTCAAGGTGCTTCAGACTCTTGAATTTCTCTATCGATCATACACTAAAGCAACTAGAACGTCTTCCTTTTATACTCCTTTATGCCATCATACCCGTTGGCACTTACCAAAGGAATTCCTCCAATTTACTCATTGGATGGAATCAATCAAGAAGATCATTCGAGCTATTAAAGGAACCTGACGATAGCCCATCAATCCTGTTCGCCCATACAATCGGGATCTTGATTTCCAAGAATAGAACCTTCCAAGAATATTTCGTCGACCATCGGATCTTCAAACGATCTTGATTACGAATAAAAGAACTGTTATATTTATCCAGCCAAGAGATCTTCTCCGGAGGATATGACTAAATCCTCAACCAAATACTATGGCTCAATTGCCTTTGTCACTGGATTATAAAACCGTCAATGAGAATAGTCTTGAATCTTGAGTCTTGAGTGCTTGAGTCTGGTGATCTCGAAAGTCTTCGAGACTCTAAATGTAGGTCTCCAATTATCCGACTAGCCGATAGAAACGTTTTATCAGCTTCAAAATATTCTGGAAAGATTTCTCCGACAATCTCCCCTTTTTGATGGTGACAAAACTTTTCGTAGATTTGAACAACTTTGACCTGCAAAAACATTACTCAAGCAATATGTCTATCTCATAAAGATTAATAAATCAACCAGACTCGCATCCACAGAAAATCGGTTAGTCTTTCATGAGTAAGACCATACAACAACACTTGATATAAATGCAAATAGTCAAGCATCAAAATCTACACCCAAGTCATACTAAAAAACAAACATTCAAACACACAAAAGAAATTTAAAGTCAAAGTTTAAAGAGTTCAAATTGCAATTCTCCCCCTTTTTGTCATCATTAAAAAGGTGAGAAAAGAGTCAAGTCTTCTTGGGAATGTGCACAACTGAAATCTCCCATCAACTCGTACGATGCCTTCCACCTCTTCAAGTCTTCCCGTAGATGAGCCACCTCTTCTGCTTTGGCATTGGCTTGTAGTTGAAGAGCAAGGTCTTTCATTTTATCCTCCAGGGTAACAAAGGATGCTTGTCCAGCATTCTTCATGACTTGAAGTTCACAGTCCAGAGCATAGATTTGACCCTGCATTTCCAGAAGAACATCAATGATACGATGAAAATCTGCTGTATTGTCCGTCCGTGTGCTTGCATTTGCTCTCTCGAATGGAGTGAAGGCAGACGATGGAACTTTTGTGTAATCTTGCAGATTTGGTGTTGACGTATCATGTCCTTCTTCAGGCATTTGAGAAGCCTGAAAATCTTCTGGGATTTGCTGGTGAGCGACTCACACCTTCACCGTTGACAGCATGTGGTGTAGTCCTTCCTTGCTCGCCATCTCCCCCGTCTCTAGGACCTCAAATGGGGATGAGTGATGGTCATGCTCTTTAGCATTTTGATTCCCTTTTTCTCCGGCTTCATCTGCAGACGTTTCTTTCACTGCTTCTCCTTCTTCTTCAGCTTCTTTCTCTTTGTCTTCTTTCTCTTTCTCTTGTTGCTCCTCTACTTCTCTGTTCTTTGCTTGCTCCTCTTCTTCTCTCTGTTCTTTTTCCTCTGCTTCTTTGCCTTTCTTCTGATGTTCCGTTGATTCAGGGACAAAACGTCCGGTCCTTATCAATGCAGAGATAGTGAGATCTTCCTCTTCATCTTCATCCTCCAAGATGAGAGTTCTTTTCTTTTTAGATGGGGCACCAATGGGCTCCTTCCCTTTTCTCTTTGATGCAGAAGATGCTGGAGTCTTCACTCTGAACTTCTCCATTGCCTTAGCAAGCTCTTTCAAACGCATTTTTGTCAGCATTTTCAAACCCACCACCATTTTGTCGCATGGTCGAACACAAAGAGTATGTGGAGGTTTAATGTTTAAGTGTCTGAAGATCTTGGTCACAAGACCTGGGTAAGGCAATTGGCCCTTGTCCTTCACCATTGCTCTGTACATGTGAAAGAGAATAGTGTGAGGGAGAGAGAACTTATTCCCTGTGTTGATCGCGTACATCAATTTCGCCTCGGAGTTTGACACGTCAGTCTTGGATATAGACTTTGGCCTGATATAGTTGATCACAATTTTGTGAAGCAAGATGTTGATGGCACGCATTCTTGAGTAGGTAATTCTTCCCTCTCAGTATCCCTGTCTTTGACAAGCTCCAATGTGGCACGAGCAATCGAAACTTTGATTGGTTGATAGCGTCCTCTCTCAACTCCAATTATATATGCAAATATGTCTACATCTACCATATAGACTTGGTCTCGAACACTGAATGATATTCTATTCGCATCTAAAAAGCTAAGATTCGAATAGAAGTATGCTGTCAATTGCACATAACCGTCTGTGGTATCAGAGCAAAATTGCTCAAGTTGAAGCATTGAACTTCTCCTTAAGTTCACATTAATGGTATCCAAGAAATCGAAATCAACACTTCTAGGGTTTATCACCCCTCGTTTCAACAGTCGAAGAACAGATTCTCCTGTTCTTTCGATTTAAACAAATCCATCCTTTTCCCCTTCACCTTCGCAGCAACACCCATTCTAGGTTGAAATTCACTGAACATTTTATCATCATCGTTCCGTCGTCGGATTCTCGTACCGATACACGAGGGTCACTTGGAATGTTTGCAAGTGCTTCCTCGGCCTTTCCTTTGGGAGCAATTCCCATATCCTCCATTTGTCGCAAAAAGATATACTCATTCCCATAATTCTTATCTTTAAGGAAATCATCTACGTAGTTCAACGGAGTCCCAAAGTGCTCTTCAACGCAAAATAGAGCTTGTAAATAAAAGAGGGTTTTGGACTCTTACGTGGTCTCGCGTCCTCGATTATTTCTTCCTCCGGTTGTTGACCCGCACCTTGTGGGGTAGATGGTGTTGAGTGACATGGTGGAGAGTGAATCAGGCTCTGTTACTAACTCGGTAAATCTTCTTCTTCGGTGAGATCGAAATGGGTAGGCCCCTCCCTCATTCTCTCGTGGTCCTTTGTTCGCGATTCTTGAAGACTTCCTCGAATAAGACATCTTTCCTTGTCGTTGAAAGATTCCTTTACTCGCTTTCCCAAGAAAAGATGACAACTTTCTCGAAGATGAACACGAAGTAGAGACAGGATTGGGAGGAGAATGCCTTTTTAGGGTTTTGAAGTTTAAGCGAGGAAAACCGTATATATATAACTCGTTTAAAAATGAAAAACCAATCGGTACAAAGGAAAGTGAATAGACGCTTCTTTTAAAATTGATAATTGCTAAATAGAAGTTAATCCTTTTGAAAAGACAAGATTCCATTTTTACGGAAATTATAAATTAACCGATCTAAAGATGGTACCTTTTCGAGATTGAATATAATAACAACTTACGCCTATAGCCATGAATGTCTCGAGTCTAAGGGTTGGAGAGTCTCTAGACTTTAACTTTCTCAAGCTTCAAAATGTTGAGTCTCGGAATGTATAAAATCGAATTGATTTTTCTCCAAAGGCTTTGTGAATATATCCACTAGTTGATTTTTTGAATCAACAAATTGAATCGAGATTTCTCCATTTTGAACATGATCTCTAATGAAATGATGTCGAATCTCTATATGCTTTGCTCTTGAGTGAAGGATTGGATTTTTAGTGAGATTGATTGTGCTGGTGTTGTCACATCTAATTTCGTGCATGAGTCTTCAATTCCAAAGTCTTGTAGCTGTTGTTTATCCATAGAATTTGTGAACAGCAACTTCCAAGAGCTACATACTCGCTTCGTTGTTGAGAGAGCCACGTACTTTGTTTTCTTGAAAACCAAGATATCGTGTCCTACTTCCAAGCAACCGGCAAGTTCCCGAAGTGCTCTTTCTATCGACTCTGCAACCAACCAGATCTGCGTCTCGAATATCCTTAAGATTAAAGTCTACCTTTTAGGATACCAAAGATCGATGCTTAAAGATGAAGCAACGTATTTGATAATACGTTTCACAACACCGAGATGGGATTCTCTAGGATCCGATTGAAACCTAGCACAGATGCAAACACTTAACAAAATGTCGTTTAGAAGCGTAAGATAAAGAAGTGAACCAATGATGCTCCTGTACAGCTTTTGATCAACTTTCTTCCCTTCTTCATCTTTGTCTATCTTCAAAGAACTTGACATCGGTATGTCGGTCTTTTTGCATTTTTCCAATCCAAACATTTTAACAAGATCATTAGCATATTTTTCTTGATAAATAAAAGTTCATTCCTTCAATTGCTTTACTTGAAGACCAAGAAAGAATGTTAACTCTCCCATCATACTCATTTCAAACTCATCCTACATAGACTTAGAAAATTTCTTGCACGTACTTTCATTAGATGATCCAAAAATAATATCATCCACATATATTTGAACAAGTAAAAAGCTTTTGTTTTCCTTTTTTGATAAATAAAGTAGTATCTACTTTACCTTTGACAAAACCATTATGTATTAAGAACTTACTTAGTCTGTCGTATCAAGCTCGAGGTGCTTGCTTTAAACCATACAAGGCCTTTTCACCAAGACCGAGTCGGCTTCTTTGGGTCTTCAAACCCTGGTGGTTGTTCCACATAAACTTCCTCATGGATAAATCCATTTAGGAAGGCACTTTTGACGTCCATTTGGAATAACCTGAAATTTTTATAACAAGCAAATGCAAGTAATAGTCGAATAGCTTCTAACCTTGCTACGGTGCGTAAGTCTCATCATAGTCTATTCCTTCTTCTTGCATATATCCTTTGGCCACGAGTCTTGCTTTGTTTCGTACGACTTTTCCTTTTTCATTCATCTTGTTCCCGAACACCCATTTAGCTCCAATAACAATTTTACCTTTTGGTTTAGATGTCAATTCCCGACATCATTAATGTTGAACTGTCTCGAGCTCTTCTTGCATAACTTCAATCCAGCTTTCATCGATAAAGCTTCTTCTATGCTCTTTGGTTCAATTTTAGAAATGAGAGCCACAAAAGACTAGACTTTTCACGCCTTTTGGATCTAGTGCGAATTCCTTCATTAATTTCGCCGATAATAAGATCTTTGGAATGACTGGATTTATGCTTCCAGCTTACTAGTTGATTTGTCTCGGTTGATGATCTCTTTCTTTATTTGAATCTTCACGAACAGCTTGATGCTGGTCTTCCAAAGTCCGAGATGCTTCTTGAGTTGTAAGCTTTGAAGGGTCTCGGAGCGAGTTCGAGACTCTTCATAATAAGTATGACTCAATTCATCTTGCGTAGAGTCTTGAAATTTGACATTCATTGACTCCTCCACAGACCGGCTCTTCTTGTTATAGACTCGTAAGCTTTGCTTGAAGTAGAATATTATCCAAGGAAGATGCCTTCATCTGATCTTTTTCAAATTTACCAACTCGATCTTTTGCATTTTTCAATATAAAGCATTTGCAACCGAAGACATGAAAGTATGAAACAATGGGCTTCTTACCTTTGAATAACTCATAAGGGGTTTTCTCTAGAATAGGTCTTAAGAAGATTCCATTGATGATATAGCACGCCGTTGAAACAAACTTCAGCCCAAAATCGTGAAGAAATTTTACTTTCAATTAAAAGAGTTCTAGCCATTTCTTGAAGAGATCTATTCTTTCTTTCCACAACCCCATTTTGCTTTGAGGAGTATATAGAGAGGAGAACACATGCTTAAAGCCAGATTCATTACAAAATTTTGTAAAATCTTGATTTTCAAATTCACCTCCATGATCTATTCTTATACTTGAGATAACATATCATTTTTCATTTTAAACCTTTTTAGCAAATTTTTCAAAATACGAGAAGGTTTCGGACTTACTTGCAAGGAAATATACCCAGGTAAAGCGGGAGTAATCGTCCACAATTACTAGGCAATATTTCTTACCTCCAATGCTCTGGGTTCTGGTTGGTCCAAAGAGATCCATATGCAGCAATTGTAGTACATGATTAGTAGAGACATGATTTATTGGCTTAAATGAATTTCTTACCTACTTTCCTAGAATACATGGTGTGCATGGATCGGACTTTTGGTATGGTAATTTGGGTAGACCTCGAACAAGCTGCTTTGATGAGATTTTGGCTAATTGCTTCATGTTGACATGACCAAGCTTTCTGTACCATAAGCTTGCTTCGTCTTGAATTGAGATTAGGCATTGCGATTCATTTGGTTTCACATCTAGAAGATAGATATTTCCATGTCTTCGACCCATGAAAGACTGAGTAGAGTCTTTACTCGGTTCCCGAATATGTTCCTTCTTGAAAGAAGATCTTAAAACTAGTATCACACAATTGGCTAATCTTTGAGAAGATTGTAATTGAGTCCTTCCACTAGGGAAACATTACTTATTGTGAGATTTCCAATTTTCACAGTTCCAAATCCCACTATACTTCCTTTGCTGTTTCCTCCAAAGGAAACTTTTCCACCATTTACTTGAACAAGCTTTATGAAGCAATTTGAGTCTCTTGTCATATGTCTTGAGCATCCGCCGTCAAGATACCACTTTACCTTTTCTTGACGGAGACCCGCATTTAAAAGAGAGTCTCAAGCTTTCTTTGGTACCCAAATTTTCTTGGGTCCTTTGGTGTTAGTAAGATAAACAAGTATTAGCCCATACTTTCTTAACAGGTTTCCAAACTATAGAACACTCTTCTTCAAAGTGATTCGGATCATTGCACTTTGAACACCCGAGGGCATTTCGACCTACGTACTTTACAAAAACTTTCTTGAAATGATTTTTGTAAGCCTCTCTCGAGGGTCTTTTCTTAATTCTTTCTTTTACTTTAGGAAAATCAATCAAGAGAATTGTTTCTACTTGTCATGCCTAGACCGGACTTATTGAAGTAAGGTCTTTGAGTTGAAAGAATTTTTTCAAGTTTTTCGGACCCTATCGAAAATTTCTTTGAAATATTAGATAAGTCAGTTTTTAAAAAACATTTTCTTTAAGAGTGGAAACATTTAAGTCTAAACTTTTAACTCTTTCTTCTAAAACGTTTACCTTTTGTTTTAGAGCTGAGTTTTCCTTTTAAGTTCGGAAATTCTTTTGAGAGAAGTCCTAAGACTAAAACACTGTTCATCAATGTATTTAGAAACTTTGACAGGAATTTTAAAATTACTTGCCTCAAATTCACTGTCCGAGTTTGATCCAGAATGAGTCCGAGTCCGAATGTGCCATCGACATAGGTTGGCATATTCATTATCACTTTCTTCACACTCGTATCACTCCGGGTTTCGGCTTTGAGAGCTTTTCGAAACTTTTCAGCTTTTCCTCTCTTTTTCTTTAGAAGAGGACAGGTTGATGCGATGTGTCCCTTTTCTTGCATTCAAAGCAAACTACATCTTTGTTTGATTCCTCATCATCAACAGACTTGGTCTGCTGTCTTTGAAAACTTTGTTTCTTTGAGTTGAACCTTCTTCCTTTTCTATTCAGTTTTCTGAATCTTCTTATCATGAGAGTAAGCTCCTCATCGTCCATATCATCTTCGAATCTGTATCATCGAATCATAATTTGATTTTAACGCAATGGATTTCTTAACTTTTGGATCTTCGTTTTCATTAATTCGTTCCACTTCATAAGACTGAAGAGTTCCAATCAGCTCGTCGACGGATAGTGGCATAATTCTTTGCGTCTCTCTTATTGAAGTCTTTATGTGATTCCAATCCTTGGAGAGTCCACGCAGTAGTTTGTTTACCTTCATGGGATCAGAAATTTTTTGTCCTTGATTCTCAAGACCATTGGCAATATCTGTAAAACGGCTAAACATGTCGGTTATAGATTCTCCTGGTTTCATTTTGAAGGCTTCATATTGACCGAGGAGAATGTTAATTCAGGTTTCCTTCACTCGATCTGTTCCTTCATAGGTGATATGTAATGTGTCCCAAATTTCTTTTGCTGTAACACAAGAAGATATTCTGTTATATTCAGTTGGTGACAAAGCAAAATATAAAGAGTAAATTGCTTTTGCATCGAGTGCTTGTCTCTTGATTATCTCTTCCCGAGTCATTCCGCCGGTCTCAACAGTTTCTTTCCCTCTTTCGAGACTCGATGCAGCTATAGGAGTAATTCATTTTTCTACAACGTCCCATTCCGGAGGATCCTTTGATCGTAGGAAAGCTTTCATCTTGTTCTTCCGGATGTTGTAATCCTTTCCATCAAGGTAGGGTGGTCTGGTATTGCTTTGCCCTTCCAACAACCCTGGTGCTAGCATACTAGCCATGGATCTTTTACTCTGAAGTAAAACACTTCAAATAAAGTGAGTACACGAGCTCTGATACCAATTGATATAGCTAGTATAAGTACCTAGAGGGGGGTGAATAGGTATATAAATTTTTTTTCTCGATAATTGCATAATACTAGACAGTTGATAGATTTGAGACAAACAATAATCAAAGTAAGACTGAGAGAAGGGAAGAGAAATTGAACACGCGGTTTATAGTGGTTCGGCTTATTTCAAGCCTACGTTCACTCTTCTGCACTGACAGCCTATTGGCTGGATTCCACTATGAACAAAGAGATGTTACAGCGTTGTTCTTCCTTGATTTCTCGGTGTAGATGATCTACCACACTCGCTCAAGGTCTCACTAAGTATAGACGCTCTCGTGTATACAATTTCGCTCAAGATATATCGACTAATATTCAAGGTGCTTCAGACTCTTGAATTTCTCTATTGATCATACACTAAAGCAACTAGAACGGCTTCCTTTTATACTCCTTTATGCCATCATACCCGTTGGCACTTACCAAAGGAATTCCTCCAATCTACCCGTTAGACAGAATCAATCAAGAAGATCATTCGAGCTATTAAAGGAACCTGACGATAGCCCATCAATCCTATTTGCCCATACAATCGGGATCTTGGTTTCCAAGAATAAAACCTTCCAAGAATATTTCGTCGACCATCGGATCTTCAAACGATCTTGATTAAGAATAAAAGAATTCGTTATATTTATCTAGCCAAGAGATATTCTCCAGAGGATAAGACTAAATCCTCAACCAAATACTATGGCTCTGAATTGCCTTCGTCACTGGATTAGAAAAACTGTCAATGCGAATAGTCTTGAGTCTTGAGTCTTGAGTGCTAAGTCTGGTGATTTGAAAGTCTTCATACTCTAAACAGAAGGTCTCCAATTATCCGACTAGATCGATAGAAACGTTTTGTCAGCTTCAAAATATTTTGGAAAGATTTCTCCGACAAACCTAAGTTAGGAGGATATCTCGTCATTGAATCTAGCATGCAGACAACACTCACACCATATCATTGGTGGTAGATCAATAGCAATTCTATTGTTGTACCTTGACTATATGCATGTGATCATTTCCGACTTAGTGTCCAAGCATGATTTGCCTTTGGCTTGTCAATAAACGATTCAATAACACATATCAACATGCACAAAAGGTTTATTAACCATCTCATATGGTTCTTCCCATACTTTTAGAGGCTTCGGCTTTAGATTGGGCCTTAGGAATCCATTGGGCATCTCATACTCTCGAGGCTTCCTATTCTCATGAACGAGGCATCGTTCCTATCTCAAATGACTATAGGGCTTATCTTTCAATTATGTGATCACTTGTTGTGCCTTATACAAGCCGGTTCTTGTCTTTTCATCTTGGCCAATACAAACAAAGCCCGAAGGCAACCCACCCATGCATGGTTGCGCTAGTTGAGGCTTAGCCTCTTGATTGCTAAGTCAAGGGTTTGACTCCCGAGTCCGCCACAACTCTTAGAGCAGGTTCTTTGACTTAAGGATGAGGCCCCGGCTGGTGGGTTGCTAGGCTAGTTTCCCCTGAGGTATAGTCGGTGCTGTGCTCCTGTAAGGTGAGCTAGGCTGGATCCTCGGCATAAAAAAAAAAAAAAAAAACGCCCGAAGGCATATTGATGCAAGTGTGTGATGTCTATCACATAATAACCTTATGAATGAACTGAGTGCATATGCGGCCCACAACTTGAGCCAACACATCTTGACACCTAACCAAAGTTAAGTAAGGCTTGGATTGACATGCCTCAAGGCCACTCTAAGGCCATACTAGGCCTAAACCATTGAGCTTCAACGCCAATCTCATAACTGAGCAAGACATCATTCGTGACCCATGTTCACATGTATACATGCAAGACATAAGCAAACTATACAAAATGCATTTCTTGTCATACATACAATAAAACAAGGGTGAGCATACACCCAATCCAACAACATAACGTGTCACCCTAGCTAAGGGTTAGTAACTTTACTTACACTTGATAAAGTGTCGAAAGTTGCCAAGTAACAGCCGAGGTAAAGGGCATGCGACAAGTGAGACCGAGAAGGAGAGAGGGGCAAGCAAGAGGAGAAGAGAGGATAAAATGAGCCAAGTTTGTGTGAACGAAGGGGCGGTTCTTCTATTTATAGGCCAACACTCATTATATGGCCTTTGCATGTGATCCTTTAAGATCTCTTCTTGTGGCAAGCTTAATTTGAAGATGTGGTGGTGGTGCCCCATGATTCCTAGGGAATGATCATAGATTTGTGTTCTCTTCTTATTGATCCACCTAGCTTATGAGTCATCATATAGTGATGACTAAGCTTAAGTTGCTCTCCAAGTCAATCTTCTAGCCATCATTACCCTATCCTTAGCATGCCACCTAAATGGACAACTCATGCTTTCGATAAATGCTTAAGATATAGTCATCATGAGATTGAATGTTGTCACATGTTTCTTGCCTAACTTGCTCTCTAAGGCTCTCATTATTGTAATGATGACCATAAGTTTATAAGGACACCTAAGCTTATGAGTCACCTCCTTCATTAATTGTTTTGATCTTAATCATCAAGAAGCTTGGATTTGGACTACTTGTTCTCCACGCTAGCCACTTTGGCATGTGACTTGTCCCCCTCCTTAATTTACTAACTTTTAAAGAACATAAATGCAAACATGAGAACAAAGTGGATGTAAGTGCTAATATCATTGGGCAAGGATTTCTCGTATTTATCCACGAATGAAGGCATTATTCAAGTTGAGATTTATGGCCAATTCACGATTGGACGAGATTGGTTGTAGCCAAGCTTGACTGATGTAGCTAGCTGGGGTTGAAACTGGATAAGCACAATGCCAGGTCTAGGGTCGAGACTGGTTGGCATCGAATCAAATCTGTGGTCGGAACTAACTGGGCATAGGAATAGCTCATGGCTTGACACATGGCCGGGCGACATGGTCGTTGGACTGATCAGTGACCAATCTTTGATCCACGAAAAATTATCCATAACTGGTTCATAACCGGTCCATGGCCGAGCATTACCGATTCATGGTGAATCCTTCATTGTCATGCAGTCGCGTGGAATCAATCAATCTGCAACCGATGTATAATCACATGGAATTGGTCCATGGTCGCTAGTGACCAATGCATGATTGAGTAGAATCACCTGCAATCAATGCATGATCATGCAGAATCAATCTATGACAGTCCATCCATTAATCCATGACGATGCGTGATCGTTCCATGACCAATCCTCATGGCCGACTAGTCGACCCATGGCCTAAACAACTTTGATTGACT
This sequence comes from Eucalyptus coolabah, assembly GCA_014182585.1. NCBI lineage: Eukaryota > Viridiplantae > Streptophyta > Magnoliopsida > Myrtales > Myrtaceae > Eucalyptus > Eucalyptus coolabah. Next base: position 21,206,404 of record CM024624.1, on the reverse strand, counting down.
TGCGTGATCGATGAATCGATTCACTACCGATGCTTTGGCCAACCCATGGCCAATCCGTCAATCAGACCATGGCTAGTATTTGGTTGCCAGTTCCAACCAAGTCCATTAGTCCATGGCCGATCCCCGTTATTGGCACATAGATCCTGTGGCTATTTCCCATGATCAATATAAGGGCTAGAACCATGGATGTTACACTTAACCTCAAATCCAAGGCTATTAGCCTCAAGCGACCCTAGAGGCTAGATCTGGGGTGGGCTAAGGTTAGGGCCGTTGGTTTTGCGTTACTATTGCAACCACATATGCGACACTTGTGACTGTGTTGAGAGAGAAAGAGGGCAATAGGACATGTTTGTGTAGTGCTACAAAGTGGCGGAGAGAGGCTATCGTTCTTTCCCTTTCATCATTAAGAGCCTACATTTGTACATCCATATTATGATTATAGGGACCGAAGGAACCTAATCAAACTAGAGAGATATGTAGTAGATATGGTTAAGTGAAGCTAAACTCACTTAGGTTATCGATAAGCAGATTAGAAATGTAGCTTAACACCGTGGCTTTTGAGCTCTATTTACAGAGGGCATGTTTAGATTTATTATCAATGTGGCTCATCGTCCTGTGTCATGTGAAACTAAGGAATCGGCTAGTGAGATTGAATAGAAGCTGAGATAGAAGGCGAAGCAGAGAGTTGAAGGATGAAAATTGTCAATATAGATTTGAGTTTGAGCAGCCCTCCTCCATTAATGGAGGTTGCAAGGAACGTAGAAGAGGGAAAAGAAAATAAGGCCCTTTTTCTCTCAAGAAAATATCGAATTGAGCTGACATTTCAAATTGTCAATGAGTTGCTGAGGATGAGAGACACTAGCACGTGAAATTGACATGTGGACCTTTAGTGGCAATATTGGATGAAAACCTTAGGGAGGTAAGATTTGAGTATGGAGCGAGAATTGATGATGTTTTTACAAGACAAAGAGTTTGTGCTTTTTAAAGGAACTCGACCATTTTTGTATTATACCCTTATGTTTTCTCATTGGCTAACCTCATATATCAAAAAGGCAATGTCCTTTTTCTTTAAGGGTTAATACCACAAAAATTCCAAACTGGTATATGTATAATAAATCTATCTCAAACTAATTATTTGACCACAAAAAAACTCTAAACCGTTACACCTATAATAAATTTACCCAAAACAAATTTTTTGACCTCAACAAACCCCAAACCGGTACATTTATCACAAATTTAACTTTCGTTAGTTTTTATAAAATTATATTAATATCATGAAAACTCCAAATTGGTAAATGCGACAAACATGGGTAAAACCCCAAAGTGATACACCCTCAATTGTCACATGTCATCTAACTCAAAAATTGATGGTTAAATTTAACTGAGATTAACAGATGATAAATTTGTCACAAATATACTAGTTTGAAGTTTTTAGTAGTAAAAAATTAATTTGAAGTAAATTTTTAATACATGTGCCAATTTGGAGTTTTTTTTTTTTTTTTGGTGATATTAACTCTTTCTTTAATTAACTCTTTTATGGGAATAAAGTCAATGCGCTGGTCAATTGTCTTTGTGACTTCTTGTGGCCATCACAAATCTCACATTTCTTATTTAATATTTGTATCGAGAGATAATTATTCTATCCTAGTCGTGACCTGAAACCTACCAAGATTCTAACAATTAGAAAGTCTCTCCACACAAGATATGTTGCTATTCAGATATTTATTCATGATTTGAGTCAAACTTGTGATTTAGGGAAAGACATCTGACCTCTTTATCACTAGGACAAACACCTTAGTATTAGATCGCATTAGGTAACTTTAAAATTTATTGCGCATGGAGATCCGATGAAGAAGATATAACAAAGAGTTGAAAATAGGAAAATAAAGAAAGTGAAAAAAAAAAATAGGAAACCCAAGAAAAAAATGACATGTGGCTTTAAACGATAATGTCAAACTCCGAATTCTTAAAGATTAGCAAGGTAGAAATTATTGTCCTTTATAATTTATTTTCTTCTCATCGCATCAAATAGGCAACGGGACACCGTACACCTTTTTGTCCTTTCGTTTCATTGGCCATATAAAATTGCCAATCCTAATCTTATCACATTCTAGCAATAGATAATTCAATACAAGAAATCTCTCATTTTTCTTAATTAGTGGGACTAGGAGATATATATTATAAAGACTTTAGTAATTCATTTTTAGTGAAAATTAATTTTGTACTCTTAAAGTTCTGGAATGAATGGCTCCTATGAGCATAAATTTCTTTAAGGTTGGTGGAGCTCATAACTAAGCACTCTCGTTGTTAAAAAAAAAAAAAAAAAGTTTCATGAGATAAGTTTACATACAATCGTGACCTGAGACACACTTTATTTTATATTATATGGACAAAATATTTATCTCCTTCAAGATTTGAAAAGCTCGTGGAGCTATTGAGTGGTTTTGTTCATAAGTTTACTACTCTACCTATTTTAATGCCCTAAGCACCAACTTTTAGTCTGATTCCAATTATGCCTTGAACTTTTTTAATCTTATAAAAAAATCACAAATTTTCACTTTTTATCGAAATCTTGCCCCCTAAATTCTCTATCCAATGTTGTTGTCAAAGGGCGATGTGTCTGAAAGGGCTAGTAACGACACCTAGAGAGGGGTGAATAGGTGTGAATAAAGATTTTTGCAAAGTCAATAGAAATAATTGCCTTTATAAAAACACAGATGAATTCGGACTTTAACAATTTTAAACTTGAATAGATAAATAAAGCTTTTAATAAAAATAAAGGAGTTGAGGAAAGATAATAAGAACACAAGATTTATAGTGATTCGACTTAGATCAAGCCTTCGTCCACTCTCCCGAGCCGACAACCTACCGGCTGGATTCCACTAAGAATTCAAAAGAAATTTTACAACTTGATGATCTTGACTTTATAGTGAAGAGTCTCTATTAATCTCTCATAGAGTCACACTATGAGTTTCTCTTTTGTAAACAACTTCAAGTTTAGTGAATGAAATAGCAAGGAATTAAGAAGCTTCAAACTTTAAAAATTTTCTTTCACGCACACTTTTGAACAATTAGAGAGTCTGCTTAAATACTCCTTCATGCCATCACGACCGTTGTCATGTCATTGATCATGAAGAGAGATGGAGGTGGCTTTTAGTGCAGATTGGAGATTCTAAATTTTACATTTCATGCCATATTGTTGAGCCTTTAACTCCAAAAGAAGTTCTAGCAATCTTTTAAAGTCTACAAAATTCTCTATGTGCGTACTAGCTTCAGCATGTTTAGTTTGAGGAGTGTTAATGGATGAGGGAACTTCAACTTGTCGAACATCAAGACTTGGAGAGGATGTCTCAATATCAGTTTTAGGGAAATGAGAGGCATACACATCCTCTGGATTTGCTGAAGATCTACTCACATTATCACTTTGGTAAAAACAGTGAAGAAGTACCTCTCTTTTTAGTAGCTCCCCATGTCTCTATGCCTACAAGTGGAGAAAAGAATTCTTCTTCTTATTCTTGCTCATTATCAACGCCCAAGTGATGTTTTGTTTCCTTTTTATCTCCTGCAATTCCACTCCGAGTCTTCTTTGAATCTTTTAACAAGGATACTGCAAATGTTGTTTCAAAAGAGTCATCTTGACCCTCTTCTTCTTCTGCTTCCATTCCTTCTTTTTCTTATTTTCTTGCTCTTCTCTCTTTCTTTGTTCTTCTTTCTTCACTTCCTTCTCTTCTCTCTTCTCTTCTTTCACTTCTCTACTCTGTCTCTTCTCATCCTCTTTCCTCTCTATTCTGTGGCTGATCAAAACTAACAAAGCTCTGTAGATTTCTCAAGGCAAAAGCGGAGAGTGTGAAATCATCCTCATCTTCTTCGTCCTGTAAGATAAGGGCTCTCATCTTCTTGATAGGTGCACTCATGGGCTCCTTGCTTTTCCTTTTCTTTGCAGCAGAGTCTTGTTTTGTTTTGATTAGGGACTTCTCCTTCAAGTGCTCCAATGCTTTATTTAGCTCCTTCAGTCTCATCTTCAAAACCATCTTCAAACCTATCACCATAGGAGCAATGGTTCTAACACAAAGAGATGCTGGAGACTAAATGTGAAAGTGTTGAAACAATTTAGTAACCAATGCAAAGTAAGGAAGTTGTCCCTTATCCTTCACAACAGTCATGTACATGTACATTAGGATGGTATGTGGCATTGAGAACTTCATCCCATTGTTAATAGCAAACATCAGCTTTGCCTTAGAACGAGATATATCTGTCTTGGAGGTTGACTTCCTTGTGCAGCAAAATATTGGAGGTAGACATTTCAGAATATGAAATCCCTCCTTTAGCAAGTCTGTCTTGAACAAGAGACAATGTTGCATAACCAACGAGACACATTTATTGGTTGGAAACTCCCTCTTTCCACACCAATGACATTTGCCAATGTGTCTGCATCCACCATAGAGTCTCTTTCCCTTACCGTAAAACGAAATCTATTCGCATCTAAAAAGATAGATACGAATAGAAGTAAACAGTTAATTCAGGATAAGTAACAAAAGTTTCAGAACTGAATTTTTCAAGTTGAAGGAGAGTGAACTTCTCCCTCAAGTTTTTTTTGGTAAAGACTTCTCCCTCAAGTTCACTTTCAAGGAATCCAGAAATCAAAATCCATAGTTCGAGGGTTCATCACCCCTCTTTTAGCAAATTCAAATAAGTCTTTTTGTGTACGTTAGAACGAAACAAATTCGTTCCTTCACCACGCACATCAGCAGCTATGCCCGTCCTAGACTGAAAATTCTCATACATTCTCTCATCATCATCGTTCACCTTAGACTAATTAAAAGAACTAAATTGTGAATCACTTGGAAAGTTGGCAAAAGTCCTATCTGCCAATCCTTCAGGCGCAATGCCTAACCTTTCCATTTGCCTTAGAAACAGGGTCTCGTTCTTGTATCCTTTTTCTTGCAAAAACTCATCAATAAACGTCATCGCAATACCACCCTACTTCAACTGATTATAGAGTTTAAAAAGAAATTGGGGTTTCAACATTCTTACAGGTTCAACATCTTCCACAATTTCTTCTTCTGTTTGTTGGCACGGGGGATCTTAAGTCGCACGCTGACGCTGTTGAGAATGTTGTTGCTGTTGCTGATAAGGAGAGTCTTCTTCCTCAGTTAAGTCAAAGTAAGTAGGACCCTCTGGTATGTGTTGTGGTCCCCTATTAGTGATCCGAGACGATTTCCTCTGGAAAGACATTTTTACAGTTGAGGAAGATTTCTCGAGCTCGTTTGGTTGAAAAGGTAAAAACCCTGTAAAGTAAACTTGAGAGAAAAAGTGAGAGAGTAGGAATTTTGTATTCTAGGGTTTGTGAAACGTAAATAGAGAATAAGGACTCGACGGTATTTAAAGCAAGTGAAATGGAGTATATGAATAGTCACAACGGAAAAATAAACTACCTTTTTCGAAAATAAAAGCTGCCAAAAATTTCAAAAATTCGAAAAAGATAATTTCTAAAAATAAATTAGGCAAGTAACAATTCAAAAATCAACGTACCTTTTCAGGTTTTTCATGCCAAAATTAAATTACCCGCATTGAAAAGAAATTAATTTACAAACGTAGTTTTTAGACATTCTAAGTCGACCACCTTCGTACTTTAACTAGTAGAATATATAATGTTCAGTCTAGTGCGAATAGACTCAAATAGACTTTTCTCTAATGGCTTTGTAAAAATGTCTACCAACTGATTCTTTGAGTTAATAAATTGAATCATGACTTCTCCATTCTGAACATGATCTCTTATGAAATGATATTGAATCTCTATATGTTTCGCCATTGAATGAAGAATTGGATTCTTCGTGAGATTAATGGCATTAGTGTCGTCGCATTTGATTTCGATGCACGATTCTTCAATTCTAAAGTTTCTCAGTTGTTGCCTTATCCACAAAATTTTAGAACAACTTTCAGGAGCCACATACTCTACTTCCTTGAGAACTAAGACACTAACTTGTTGCCCAGTAATTGACAAGTACTAGAAGTACTCTTTCTATCAACTCTACAACCTGCTAAATCTACATCCGAGTATCCAATGAGAGTAAAGTCTCATTCTTTGGGATACCACGATCTAACTTTGGAGTAATTGCAACGTATTTGATGATCCGTTTTGTAATACTTAAATGAGATTCTTTAGGATCTGATTGGAATCTAGCACAAATGTAAACACTAAACAAAATGTCAGGCCTAGATGCAGTAACGTAAAGAAGCGAACCAATAATGCTCCTGTAAAGCTTCTGGTCAACATTCTTTCCTCCTTCATCTTTGTCCAGCTTTGAAGAACTTGACATTAGAGTCTCTGTCTTTTTTGTAATTCTCTAATCCAAATTTCTTGATGAGATCTCTTGCATACTTTTCTTGATGAATAAAGATACATTTATTTGATTGTTTAACTCGTAATCCCATAAAGAAGATTAACTCACCCATCATACTCATCTCGAATTCATCCCGCATAGATCTAGAGAATTTATTATATAGATTTTCATTAGGAGATCCAAAATAATATTATTAACATAAAGTTGAACCAACAAAAAATAGTTACCCTCTCTTTGATGAATAGAGTAGTATCTACCTTTCCTTTAGCAAAATCATTTTGGGTTAGGAAATTACTTAACCTTTCATACCGGGCTCGAGGTGCCTACTTCGGTTCATATAGGGCCTTTTTCAGTATGTAGACTGAGTTTGACTTTTTTGGATCTTCAAAATTAGGTGGTTGTTCCACATAAACTTCTTCTTGGATAAATCCATTTAGGAATGTGCTTTTTACATCCATCTGGAATAACCTGAAATTTTCATAGCAAGTAAAAGCAAGTAATAATCTAATTATTTCTAACCTCGCTATTGGTGCATAGGTCTCATCATAGTCTATCATTTCTTCTTGCGTATATCTTTTGGCCAAGAGTCTTGCCTTTTTCTTGACCACTTTTCCTTTCTCGTCTACATTATTTCTGAAAACCCATTTAGTTCCAATAATAGACTTATCTTTAGGTTTAGGAATTAGCTCCTAAGCATCGTTGGTGCTTGAACCTGCCCGAGCTCTTCTTGCATAGCTTCAATCCAGCTTTCATCAAATAGGGCTTCTTCTATACTTTTTGGTTCTATCTCAGAAACAAGTGCTAAGACACTAAACTCTTCTCACTTTTTGGATTTGGTGCGAATTCCTTCATCAATATTGCTAATGATGAGATTTGTAGGATGACTTGATTTATGCTTTCGGTTGCTAGTTGGTCTCGAGAGTCTACCGATCCTTTGCTTCGTTGAATCTTTTAATTCTTCTTATTGATGATCTTCGAAGTCCGAACCACTCCAATGGATATAGACTTTGTAAAGTCTGGAGCAAGTTCAAATTCTTCAAGTTGAGTCTGTTCTAGTTAATTTTGCATAAAGTCTTGAAATTTGACGTTCATAGATTCTTCCAAAAATTGAGTATTTTTGTTGAATACTTTGTATGCTTTGCTTGTGGTTAAGTAGCCAAGGAAAATTCATTCATCTCGATCTTTATTCAAACTATGTTTATGATATAGCAAGTTGTAGAAACCATTTCAGCCCAAAATTAAAAGGAAAATTTTGTTAGAGAAAACTTCCTTATTATTTTGAAGTTGACAAAACGTTTCCATCGGTATAGTCTGAAGACTTGCAAACTCTATTGTCAAAGTTTGAAGACCTCCAGACTCAAGATTTAAAGTCTACCTTCATTGACAGTTTGTATACCGATGAAGAGAAGACTTATCCAAATGCGAGTTTATCTTTAAGGATTTGGTTTGTACGATTGAAGAAGATCTTACGGTTGGAGATAGCACCTCATGATCAATTATTTTTATCAATTCGGATAATTAGATTTGTTGATTGACGAAATATACTTGGAAGGTTCTACTTATGGAAACATAGATCTTGATTGTATGGGTGAGCAGGATTTAGTGGCCTATCATCACATTCCTTAAATAACTCGAGATTTCCTTGATTGATTCTGTCCAACGGATAGATTGGAAGAACTCCTTTGGTAAATGCTAATAGTTATAAAGGCATGGATGAGTATATAAGAAAGACGCTCAAGTTATTCGAGTGTGTGGGTGAAAGAAAAATTCTAAATTCTGAAGCTCCTAGTTCTTTGCTATTTCAATTGCTGAGCTTAAGTTATACTCAAAAGAAATATCAAACACTTATGAGACGTTAAAGAAGTGTACTAAAGTTTCTACACTATGGAATCAAGGATGTGAGATTATAAAATCTCTTTTGATTCTTAGTGAAATCTAGCCATGGGCTATTAGTGCGGGAGAGTGGACGTAGGCTTTGTCTAAGCCAAACCACTATAAACCTTGTGTTTCAATTTTCTTTTCATGAACTCTTTACTTTAATTCGTAGCTTTATATAACTATTTATAGTCTTTTACATCTTCAGTCTATTATCCTCAAAAGACGAGTTAATTTATTAAGTCTTGCAAAACTTCTTTGAACACTTATTCACCCCCTCTAGGTGTCCTTACTAGCCTTATCAATTTTACTTTCGATTAAGAGGGTTTTGGCCATCTTCTGTAAGGACCTGTTCTTTCTTTCCACAACCCCATTTTGTTCTAGAGTGTATGGAGAAAAGAAAACATGCTGGAAACTAGATTCATCACAGCACTTCGCAAAGTCTTGATTTTCAAACTCACCTCCATGATCTGTACGTATGCTTGAAATAACATATCATTTTTCATTTGGACCTTTCTTGACAAACTTTGAAAAGTAAGAGAAGGCTTCAGACTTATTTGCTAGAAAGTAAACCCAAATAAAGCGAGAGTTATCATCCACGATTACTAGGCGGTATCTCTTTCCACCAATGCTTTAAGTTCCGGTTAGTCCAAAGAGGTCCATATGCAAAAGCTGCAAAGCTCGATTAGTAAAAACTTGACTTACAAGTTTAAAGGAACGTCAAACCTGTTTTCCCAAAACACAAAAAGTGCATAATTCAGATTTTTGATAAGCCAGGTTGGGAAGACCTCGAACAAGCTTTTTAGATGAAATCTTGGTAATTTGCTTTATATTGACATGACCAAGCTTTTGATACCAAATATTTTCTTCATCTTGAAAGGATATAAGACACCGAGAATCTTCTTGTTTTATATCCAGAAAATAAATATTCTCATGCCCTTGTCCAGTGAAAGATTGAGATAGATCTTTACTTGTTCCCGAATAGATGCCTTTTTGGAAATAGATTTTAAATCTAGTATCGCAAAGCTAACTTATGTGGAGTAGATTATAATTCAGACCTTTCACCAATGAGACATTGTTGATAATGAGGCTTACAATCTTAATGATTCCATATCCAACAATTTTTCCTTTGCAGTTCCCACCAAAAGAAAGTTTTCCACTATTTATTTGAATAAGTTTTATAAAATAAATTGAATCTCCAAATCATGTGTCTTGAACAGCCACTATCCAAATATCATTTGATATTCTTCTTGATAATGACCTGCAAGTATAAAAAGAACTCAAGCTTTCTTTGGTACACATATTTTATTGGGTCCAGGAGAGTTAGTATTGAAAATAGTCTTCGCCCAATTTCTCTTAACAAGTCTCCAAACATTGGAACATTTTTTCTCAAAATGTTATGGACTATTACACTTTGAATATTTGAGAGCACTTCGACCAATATGTTTTGCAAAAACTCTTTGAAAATGATTTTTGTAAAGTGTCTTTGTAGGTCTTTGTTTGATTCTTTCTTTAACTTTGAGAAAATCAATTAAATGAATAGTTTTTGGAGTCATACCTAAACCAAATTTGTTGAAATAAGATCTTTGTACAGAAAGATTTTTTTTTTTAACTTCTCATATCCTCTTGAAAATCTTTTTGTGATGTTTGAAATATCTTCTTTCAAAAGGCACTTTCCTTTGAAAGAGAATATGAATTTTCTTTCAAATCAACAAAACTTTTATCCAAGCTTTCAAACTTTTCTCTCTAAGAAGTTTCTTGTTGCTTCGTTTAAAATTCTTCCTCTTAAGCTTGAATATTGTTTTAAGAGATGTTTTGAGGTTAAGACAAAGTTCATCTATATACTTCGAGACTTTAATAGGAATTTTTAAATTGCTAACCTTAACTTCTTTATTTTAGTCTAAATCAACCTATTTCAAAGTCTGAGTTTGATTTCGAATTGGCCATCAAACATATGTGGCATATTCTTCATCACTTTCCTCACATTCGGTATCACTCTATGTTTCTACTTTGAGAGCCTTCTTGTGTTTCTAAGTTCTTCCTTTCTTTTCTTGAATAAGGGACAGTTGGGTCTCGATGTGTCATTTTTCTTGCATTCGAAGCATATTACATCTTTGTTGGTTTCATTTTCCTCGCTGGTTTGTTTTGGAATCTTTGAGTGCTTTGCTTCTTCCAATTGAATCTTCTTCCCTTCCTATTCAACTTTATGAATTTCTTGATCATAAGCACTAGCTCTTCATCGTTCATCTCATATTCTCAGAGTCCGTATAATCAGAATCATCATTAGATCTTAAAGCAATTGACTTCTTACCTTTGAGATCTACTTCCTCATTGATTTGCTCCACTTCATATGATTGAAGTGTGCCAACAAGTTTGTTTGCTGAAAGAGGTATGATCCTCTGGGTTTCTCTAATCGATGTCTTCACGTGATTCCAGACTTTGGAGAGTCCATGCAACAGTTTATTGACCTTCATTAGTCTTGAGATTAGTTGTCCTCGATATGCAAATCCATTCACAATTTTAGTGAAACGACTAAACATATTAGTGATAGATTCTCTAGGCTTCATCTTAAAGGCTTCATACTATTCAAGTAAAATGTTGACTTTTGTTTCTTTTATTCGATCGGTTCCCTCATAGGTAACGTGTAGTCTATCTTAAACCTCTTTGGCTTTGGCTATACTCAGTAAGAGATAAGGCACAATATAAAGAGTATATAGCTTTAGCATCAAGAGCTTCTCTCTTGGTTAATTCTTCTTGTATCATTTCGCCAAATTTACAACTTCCTTTCCTCTTTCGAGGTTGATGTAGCTTTGGGATTGATCCATTTTTCTACTACATTCCATTCCAGGGGATCTTTCGATCTTAGGAACACATTTATCTTATTTTTCCACACATTGTATTCATTCCCATCAAAATAAGGAGGTTTGGTATTAGTTTGACCTTCAACCAAACATGGAGCCAAAATACTAGCCACAAATCTTTAGCTCGAAGCAAAAATACTTCAATAAAATGAGCACACAAGCTCGATACCAATTGAAATGGCTAGTAATGACACCTAGAGGGGGGGTGATTGGTGTGAATAAAGATTTTTTGCAGATCAATAGAAATAATGCCTTTAGAAAGACACAGATGAATTCAAACTTTAATAGTTTTAAATTAGCAGAAGAATGCTTCAAGTGCCATAACTTGGCACAAAGGAATACTTAAGTGCCATAACTTATGAAAGTGACACTTAAATGCCACATTCGAAGAAAAACGGATCATTTATGCCATATTTGGTAACCATCCAAATAGGGTCAAATTCTGATTCTTTGTTCTTGGGATTAGTTTGGTAAAATTTTTGTTTCCGGAAACAGATTGGGAGTAGAATCAAGAATAAAAAAATATATATGATTCTTGTTCCAAAATAATAATAATAAAAAGAGTTAGATGTAACTATTCTTCTATTTTCTTCTTCTTCTCTAATTGCACACCACCATCCGCCACCATTCGCCACCGTTTGTTGCGTCCGCACCGCCGTCGCTGCCGTTCACCGCCACTATCACCAGCAACCGGTCCGACGAGCTCACCGGAGGCTCGACAGCCGAGCGAGGTTCGCGCCCTCGCCGGTGGCCAAGTAAGCCTCACCCGGCCTTGTCGGTGGTCGGGCGGGCCTCACCCGGCCTTGACGAGGCCCGCTTATCCACCGGCGAGGCTAGGCAAGCCTTGCGATGCCCAGCCCCGACGAGGCACGCCTAGCCACCGGCGAGGCTAGCCCAACCTCACCGATGGCTAGGTAGGCCTCACCCAGCTACCGACGAGGGTCGGCGATCCTCCGGTGACGTTGCCGGACCTCATCGGCCAATCGCCGGTTCGGTGACCGGCCACAAGAAGAAGAAGAAGAAGAAGAAGAAGAAGAAGAAGAAGAATAGGAGAAAAAGGAAAAAAAAAGGAAAAATGAAAAAAATTAATTAAAAATTAAAAGAAATTGATTTAGAACAATCAATGAACACGGTAGCAAATGCAATTCTATTCGAAAATCAGAAATTTTGGACAGTTATCAAACGCGTTCTTTTACTCAGAATCAGTTCCCGGGAACAGAATCGTTACCAAACGTGCCCTTAAGTGCCACTCCGGCCAAAGTCCAGCGAAAACACCGATGTGTTAATTTTCTCGACGAAACGAATGTAAAATGACGCCATTTTGTATGTTGACGTGGGCAAATAATGCAAAAATGGCATCGTTTTGGGCTAACGTGGTAAAAAAATAATATAAACATTAATTAAACTTAGTTAAAATATGTAGAAATAATAATTTTAATATTTAAAAAAGGGGGAGGTGGTGAGGGCTCGCCCACCGCCGCCGCCTCCTTGCCATTGTCGGGAAGGGGTGGCGATGGCCGGGGGCCGATCCCAGTGACCCTCCCCCCCCCCGGTTTTTATTAAAATTATTATTTTTTAAATATTTTAACTAAATTTATTTATAAATTTATTTAATTTTTTAGCACGTTAGCCCAAAACAACGCCGTTTTCACATTATTTGGCCACATCAGCATGCAAAACATCGTTGTTTTGCACTCACTTCACTGGAAAATTGAAACATAAGCGTTTTGGCCAGATTTTGGTTGGAGTGGCACTTAAGTGATACATTTATCTTCGATTTTGGCACTCAAGTGTCACTTTCGTAAGTTGTGGCACTTAAGTGTTCTCTTGTGCTAAGTTATGGCACTCCGTGGGTCCGAGTGTCGTTTTAAACTTGAATAGATAAATAAAGCTTCTAATAAAATTAAAAGAGTTAAGGGAAGAGAATAAGAACACAAAGTTTATAGTGGTTCTACTTACATCAAGCATACATCTACTCTCCTGAGCTAACAGCCTGCTGGCTAGATTCCACTAAGAATTCAAAAGAGATTTTACAACTTGATGATCTTCACTTCCTAATGAAGAGTCTTTACTGATCTTTCACAAGGTCACACTATGAGTTTCTCTTTTTTGTAAACAACTTCAAGTTCAGTGAATAAAATAGCAAGGAATTAAGAAGTTTTAGACTTTGAAAATTTTCTTTTACACACACTTTCGAACAACTAGAGAGTCCGCCTTAAATACTCCTTCATGTCATCATGACCGTTAGCACTTTTCAAAGGAATTTCTCCAATCTACCCGTTGGACAGAATCAATCAAGGAGATCCCGAGTCATTTGAAGATTTGTGATAATAGCCCTTTAATCATGTTCGCCTATACAATTAGGATCTTGGTTTCCATAAGCAGAACCTTCCAAGTTTACTTGCCTTTCAAAAGATTTGATTATCGGAATTGTTTTCAATAAAGATAGTCAATCATATAGGTGTTATATCCGGTCATAAGGTTATCCGTAAGCCATACAAATCAAATCATTGAAGAAATAAAGATAATCTCACATCTGGATAAGTCTTCTTTTTTCGCCTAGAAACTATCGGTGCGGGCAAACTTTGAACCTAAAGTCTGGTGGTTTTCAAACTTTGACGCTAGAGTCTAGAAGTCTTCAGACTAGACTTTCTAAAAATATTTTGTCAACTTCAAAACAGTAAAGGAGTTTTCTCTAACGGTGTCAATTCTATATGCACATCTTTCTCTCTCTCCATGTGTCACCGATGATGTAGAATTTCAGCTAAATTAGATAGTTTTGAAAGAAAAACCTTTGTTCTTTCTATTTCCTTATGTTCTTTTTCTTCTTCCTCCTTTGCCACCTCCATTTTGTTCTTTTTTATATTTCCTTGCTCGACCTCCATTAATTCTTCCACCTGCTCTAATGAAGACATACATTCTCATCCTCACAAAGACGTTCTCTTTGTGGCCAATCCATCTGAAGAAGTAGAGCCCAAATGACTACTAGGAACAAAACTTGTGAAACCACATCACAAAATCTACATCCCTGTTGGTGAAGTTACAAACGTGATATAAACTCACATGACATTTTATCGGGGCAATAAGATACAGAAAGCACTTGTAGACATCATACAACCAACTCCATAAAATCTAAGGGCATGAATCTAACATATGACCTTGACGAACAAACGCTGCTAAAGGTTTGCATGTCTTAGCTCAATCTGAAGGAAAAAGAAATACCATCATTATTACCAACCGCGACTTAAGTCCTTATAACTTTAGATAGTACATATTACCTAGGAGGTGCAATCGAAAAAGCCGATCCATGAAAAAATCTATAGCTACCACCAACCACCTGCATTAGTAGAAGAACGGATGATATTTTGAGGGGTGTCGGGCACAAAGCTTTCTGGATAGACTTTTGTTACCCTTTGTCGTGAACAACAAGGATAGTGTGAAGCAAAAGTAACTTAGAACCATTGCGACAAGGGATAGCCTAAGTGGCGGCTTCAACAAAGTTGTTGTTGTTGCGGATATCTCGGTGAGGTAAATGATCATTTGGCCCGACACCTCGAATCCTAACATGTTGCCGCCCAGGAAGAGAGTGTACACCAAGCTCGCACCATAAGTTTCAGTCACGGATTCCCCTAAAATATCGTCATTTGGTTTAGTCTGGTCAACTTCTATCATTTTTAGAGGTTGTGGCAGAAATTGGTAGGTCGTGCTCGCGATGAGCGTGGGGAACCAGCAGATGTGGCGTATGTCAGCTGACGACTCTTTTTCGTCATTCAAATTTTTTGATAGGGAAACTGATAATAATTGAGGAGCATCTATAACCCATTTCCCATTAGATTATCGACTGTTACCTCCCTTGATATTGTTGTCGCCCACTGAGACTAGTCTTGATGTGGGCGAGTTTGATCTTCCTCTTCCCTATTTGGCTCTAACTCCTGCGAGAATTTCTCTGATCTATCTCCTGCTCCCCTTCGCGAGAGAGTCGAGACATCTAGGGGCGTCAACCCATTGTCGTTCAAGGTGTTCACCTCCACGACCTTGGACTCCATAACGTACCCACTAAGCAGGAAGTTAACCACCTGCAATTCTTTTTCCATTTTCCAGACATTAAGATAATACGGAAAGACTTAGAAGTTTTGGGTATAAAAAAAAAAAAGATAATATGGAAAGACTTCAGACATGGACAAGACATCCTTTATGCCAGTGATGATCAAAACGGACCCGATTCGATAAATTCCTTTGCCTAGAAGATCTCCGTGTATGATACGGACACCAAATCAACACCCTCGTAGAAGTGATGCACAAAGAAAAGTGCGATAGAATAAGGGAATTGAGAGAATTCCTAAAAACTTTTGCCAATGGCGGGGAGATGCATAGTGAGGTTGCCTTTGTGGTCCTTCCAATCGATCACCTGCTCCTTCTTGTGTTGCTTCGGATGCTCCACCAACACAACCACTGTGTCAAACCGGTTATTCTTTACGGCAAGGTGAAGTGCAGACTCCCTCTCATGCGGTTGTCTCTTCGATATATTCTGGCGAAGCACAGAGCAACAACTTCATGATATCAAGCTCCCTTGTGATCTCAACTTCACCTTGAGCTGCCACGATGTGCAAGGGCTGAAACCACCCGCATTCACTTTTTCCGCGGGCTTCGGCATATGCTTTAGGAGCTCTCAAACGACATCCAAATGGCCGGCCGGACAAGCGATGTGCAGCGCGTGTGACCAGCTCCTTCGAGAGCCATCACCTTGAGGATTTGCTCATTGCTGCTAATCAAGTCTTTCAGCTCATCGATATGGCCCCTTTTAGCTGCTTCTGGCAACCTTCGCTCTATTTGATCGGAACAAATAATGATCTCTCTCTATCCCTTCTTGGGACACCCTTTGGATTTGGAAATCTGTCAACTTATTGATCCATCTTATAGAATTTCCCCTAGATTTCTCTCTAATTTATGGTTATCTAGAAGTTCCCATGTGAAGTTTAGTGGTAGTTAAGAACAATGGCAAATAAACTGTCCAAAGATGCCAATTGAAGTGAGTATCTCTAACACAAGTGAGATAGCTAGTATAAGCACCTACAGGGGGGTGAATAGGTGTAAAAATAATTTCTCGAGATACGAAAGCGATACTAGACAGACGATAGAAATGAAGATCTCTAAAGCAGATTATGATCAAAGTAAAGCAGAGAGTAGGGAAGAGAAAATTGAACACAAGGTTTATAATGGTTCGGCTTATTACAAGCCTACGTCCACTCTTTCGCATTGACAGCCCTCTGGTTGGATTTCACTATGAACAAAAGAGATGTTACAACACAGCTTTCCCTTGATTCCACAGTGTAGATATTTTACTACACTTCCTCAAGGTTTCTCACGAATATAGACTCTCTTTTGCGTACAAGATTTCGCTCAAATGAATTGACTAACAAGGAGCTTCAAACTTTGGAATTCTTCTATCGTGCACTCTCTCGAACAACTGGAACGTCTTCTTTATGTACTCATTTATGCCATCATACCCATTGGCACTTACCAAAGGAATTCCTCCAATTTACCCATTGGACGGAATCAATTAGGAAGATCATTCGAGCTATTAAAGGAACATGTCGATAGCCCATCAATCCTGTTCACCCATACAATCAGGATCTCAGTTTTCATAAGTAGAACATTCCAAGAATATTTTGCCAATCATTGGATCCTTAATCTCCGAATCAATCATGATCAAATAAAGGATTCTGTTATGTCATATCTAGCCAAGAGATCTTCTCCGCTTGATAAGGTTACATCCTTAATGAAACATCCACTTCGAATAGCCTTTCTTCAACGGATTAGAAACTGTCAATGAGGATAGACTTTGAGTCTTAAGTCTGGCTGTTCGAAGGTCTTCGAGACTTTAAATAACGAGTCTCTAAATCTTCGGACTAGACCGATGGAAACGTTTTGTCAGCTTCGAAACACTTCACGAATATTTCTCCAACAATCTCCCTCTTTTTGATGGTGACAAAACTTTCCTACAGATTTGGATAACTTTGACCTGCAAAATATTACTCAACCAAATATGGATATCTTATAGAGATAAATGGCTTAATGAATGATAACACTAGAATCTACAACCATAAAAAAATAGGTTAGTCTTGCATGTGAGTAAAGCCATCCATAAGATATCAATAGTACTTAATATAAGCAAATCAAACCAAAATCCCAAATTCAGTCCATATCCGAGACACAAAAGTAAAGTCAAACAAACATCCAAATAAATCAAAAGTTCTCAAAGTTTCAAATATTGCATCTTTCCCTTTTTGTCAGCATAAAAAAAAGGTTGAGATGAAATGGAATAGAGTTAAGATTGCTTGGGAATACAAACAAGCTGGAAATCTCCCATTGATTGAGTGATGGCTTCCAGCTTTTCAATTCTTCCTTCAGTTGAGCTATATCTTCACCCTTAGCATTTGCTTGAATCTGAAGAGCAAGGGCTTGGATCTAATCATTTAAGAAACCTGAAGAAGCTTGACCTGCATTCTGCAAATTCTGAACTTCGCATCCCGAGCATATATCTAACATCGCATTTCCAAGAGAACATCCAGAATTCTATGAAAATCTGCTGAATTATCGGTCCGCGTACTAGCTTCGCACGGTCAGATAGAGTAAAGGCAGACGATGGCAAATCAGCATAATCACGCAAATTTGGCAAAGAAACATCATGTCCTTCCTCAGAAAATTAAGAGGCATAAATGTCCTCTGGATTTGCTAGAGAGCGACTGACTCCCTCACTGGTAGCAGGATATGAGGACAATCCTCTTTTCTCACAATCTCCCCCTGTTTCAATGCCTCTAGGTGGAGAAGAGTATTCGTGCTCTCATTCCTTTTGATTTCTTCTTTCTTTCTCTTCCACTTTCAATTCTTTCCTTCTCAACATCTCTTTCTTCAGCTTCTCTCTCTCTCGTTTCTTTCTCATCTGCTTCTTTCTCTTCTCTTTCTCTAGTCCTCTATTCTGAGTCTTTCTCCAGAATAGAACGACTCAGGTTCTTCAATGCCATTGCAGAAATGGTGATGTCTTCCTCATCATCTTCATCCTCAACGATGAGAGCTCTTCTTTTCTTGGATGGAGCAACCATGGGCTCCTTCCCTTTTCTCTTTGTAGCCGAAGAGATTTGATGAGTTTTGACAGGGGTTTTCTCCTTGAATTTCTCCAACTCCTTGCTAAGTTCCTTCAGACGCATTTTAGTCACCATTTTCAATCCTACCACCATATGATCACAAGATCGAGTACAAAGAATTTGTGATGTCTGAATAACTTCGTCACAAAACCTGAATAAGGAAGTTGACCGCTGTCCTTCACCACCTCTATACATGTGGAACATAACAAAGGTGAGGAAGAGAAAACTTTTTCCCATGATGATGGCATACATCAGCTTTGCCTCGAACTTGAAACATCAATCTTTGAAGTAGATTTCGGTCCGAGGCAATTAATGACAATCTTGTGAAGCGTAATGTTAAACGCACTCATCCTCAAGTAGGAAATCTTTTCCTCTGTTCTTCTATCATTAACAAGTTCCAATGTAGCACGAGCAATTGAGACATTGATTGGTTGATATCTTCCTCTTTCAACCCCAATGACATCAGCCAACATATCTACATCCACCACATAATCCTGATCTCGAACACTAAAAGAGAATCTATTCGCATCCAAGAAACCGTTCAGCATAGGCTTATGTAGAGTCGAACATAACTGTTCAAGTTGAAGAAGATTGAATTTTCCCTCAAATTAATATTCACAAAAGCATCGAGAAAATCAAAATCCACACTTCTAGGGTTTATCACCCTACGCTTCAACAATTTAGAGTATAAATGCTTTTGTTCCTCCGATTGAAACAAATTTGTCATTTTTCCTCAAATTTTTGCCGCAACACCCATTCTCGGTTGAAACTGACTGTACAACTTATCATCATCATTCCCATTTGGCTGATTGATCCCTCCAACACGTGAATCACTTGGAATATTTGCAAGGGTTTCTCCTGCCAATCCCGCAAGGGCAATTCCCAACCGCTCCATATTTCATAAAAAAATGTACTCATTTCCATACCCTTTATCCTTAAGAAACTCATCGATGTAGTTCAATAGAGTTCCTCCTTTTTTCAAAGCACGATAAAGCTTGTAAATAAAAGAGGGCCTTTGAATTCTTAAAGAATCTCGCGCCTTCGATGATTTCTTCATTTTCGATGAGCATCGTCATGTGGACTAGATGGAGGAGAATGATGTTGCTGAGAATGTTGTGGGCTCTACCGCTGACCGGGAGACTCTTCTTCCTAGGTGAGATCAAAGTGCGTAGGCCCCTCACGCATTTGCGGTACCCTCGCTTGCAATCCTCGAAGACTTCCTTTGAGACGACATCTTTCACAGTCTTTGAAAGATTCCAAACTTGACTTTCCCAAGAAAGATGACAACTTTTTCGAAGATTAAACAAGAGAAGAAAACAGAGATGGAAGATCGGTGCTTTCTTAGGGTTTTTAGAGAGTAAAGCGAAGAAGAAACAACAGTGCATAAACAGCTAAAAAGAGAGGCATACGGAACGTCATAAAAGAAAGTAAAAAGATGCCTTTTTAAAAAATAACTGCCTTTTTCGAAAAGGAAACGTTGCAATAATCACGTAAATTAAAGATAGCAATAATCAAACACGGTTGATGATCGTACCTTTTCAAGATGAGATTCGAGAGAGATAATAACTTATAGTCAAAGTCTTGTTTGTCTGAGTTTGAGAGTCTCTAGACTTTAACTTCTTCAAACCTCAAAATATTAAGTCTGGAGCGGATGATTTGAAATTGATTTTTCTCCAAAGACTTTGTGAATATATCCCCTAGTTGGTTCTTTGAGTTAACAAACTTAATAGAAATTTCTCCATTTTGAACATGATCTCTAATGAAGTGATGTCAAATCTCTATATGCTTTGCTCTTGAGTGAAGAATTGGATTTTTGGTGAGATTGATTACGCTAGTGTTGTCACAGTTAATCTCCGTGCATGAATCTTCAATTCTAAAGTCTCTTAGCTGTTGTTTTATCACAGAATTTGTGAACAACAACTTCTAAGAGCTACATATTCTGCTTCTACTTTAGAGAGAGCCATTGTACTTTACTTCCTTGAAAACCAATACACTATCCTGCTTCCAAGTAGTTGACAGTACCCGAGGTACTCTTTCTATCAACTCGCATCCGGCTAGATCTACGTCCGAGTATCCAAGAAGAGTAAAGTCTCCCTTTTGGAAGACTAAAGACCAAGACTTGAAGTTGAAGCAATGTATTTGATAATACGCTTTGCAACACTTAAATGAGATTCTTTAGGGTCTCGCTTGAAATCTGCACAAATGCAAAAATAAAATGTCGTCTAGAAGCGGAAGATAAAGAAGTGAGCTAATGATACTCCTATATTGCTTCCGGTCGACTTTCTTTCCTCCTTCATCTTTGTATATCTTCAAGGAACTTGACATTGGTGTATCGTTCTTTTGCAATTGTCCAAATTCAAACTTTTTGACAAGATCATTAGCATATTTTTCTTGACGAATAAAAGTTCATTCCTTCAGTTGTTTCATTTGAAGCCCGAGAAAGAAGGTTAACTCACCCATCATGCTCATTTCAAATTCATCCTGCATAGTCTTAGAGAATTTATTGCACTGACTTTCATTAGGGGATCCAAAAATAATATCATCGACATATATTTGAACTAGCACAAAACTTTTGCTTTTTCTTTTGATAAACAGAATAGTGTCTACTTTACCTTTTACAAAGCCATTTTGAATCAAGAACTTACTCACTGTCGTACCAAGCTCGAGGTGCTTGCTTTAGACCATATAAGGCCTTTTTGAGTCTAAATACGAGTCGGTTTCCTTGGGTCTTCAAACCTGTGGTTGTTCCACATAGACTTCCTCATGAATAAATCCATTCAGAAGGCACTTTTGACGTCTATTTGGAATAACCTAAAATTCTTATAATAAGCAAAAGCAAGTAATAATCGAATTGCTTCTAACCTCGCTACCGGTGCGTAAGTCCCGTCATAGTCTATCCCTTCTTCTTGCATATATCCCCCACCACGAGTCTTGCTTTGTTTCTTATGACCTTTTTTTTTTTTTTTCTCGTCCATCTTGTTCCCCAAAACCCATTTAGCACCAATAATAGATTTACCTTTTGGTTTCGAAGTTAACTCCCAAACATCATTAATGCTAAATTGCTTTAGTTCTTCTTGCATAGCTTCAATCCAGCTTTTCATCAAATAAAGATTTTTCTATGCTTTTGGGTTCTATTTCGAAATAAGAGCCACAAAAGACTAGACTCTTCATGCCTTTTGGATCTTGTGCGAATTCCTTCATTAATGTTGCCAATAATGAGATCTTTGGAATGACTGGACTTATGCATCCGATTCTTCGGTTAAATTGTCGGGTTGATGATCACTTCCTTCATTTGAATCTTCAACAGTCATTTGTTGCTGGTCTTTCGTAGTCCGAGCCGCTTCTTATGATTTAGACTTTGTAGAGTCTCGAGGTTCCGATTCTTCCGATGAGTCTCGAATAGATTCATTTTACATAAAATCTTGGAATTTGACATTCATTGATTCCTCCACGATTGAGTCTTCTTGTTGTAGACTCTGTATACTTTGATTGTGGTTGAATATCTAAGAAAGATGCCTTTATCTAACTTTTCTTCAAACTTGCCAACTCAATCATTTGCATTTTTCAATATAAAGCATTTGCATCCAAACACATAAAAATATGAAACAATAGGCTTCTTTTCTTTGAATAATTCATAGGGGGTTTTTTTCTAGAATAGGCCTTAGAAAAACTCTATTAATAATATAACATGCTTAGAAACTGCCCAAAAACGTGAAGAAATGTTGCTTTCAATTAGAAAAGTTCTAGCCATTTCTTGAAGCGATCTATTCTTTCTTTCCACAACTCCATTTTGCTCGAGTATATGGACGGAGAACATATGCTGAAAACTGATTCATCACAAAATTTTGTGAAATCTTGATTTTCAAATTCACCTCCATGGTCTGTTCTTATACTTGAAATAACATATCCTTTTTCATTTTGAACCTTTTTAGCAAATTTTTCAAAGTAAAAGAAAGTTTCAGACTTACTTGCCGGAAATACACCCAAGTAAATCGAGAGTAGTCATCCACAATTACTAGGCAATATTTCTTACCTCAAATGTTCTCAGTTACGGTTGGTCCAAAGAGATCCATATGCAGAAGCTACAATACACGATTAGTGGAAACTTGATTTATTGGTTTAAAAGAATTTATTACCTGTTTTCCCAATATGCATGGTGTACATAGATCAAGCTTTTGGTATGATAGATTAGGTAAACCACAAACAAGCTTCTTTGCTGAAATTTTGGCTATCTACTTCATATTGATGTGCCCAAGCTTTCTGTGCCATAAGTTCGATTCGTCTTGGATTGAGATTAGACATTGCGATTCATCTGGTTTCACATCCAAGAGGTAGATATTTCCATGTTTTCGACTCATGAATGATTGGGTAGAATCTTTATTAGTTCTGAGCAAATTCCCTCTTGAAAGTTGATTTTGAAACTAGTATCACACAGCTAACCGATACCGAATAGATTATAATTAAGTCCTTCAACTAAAGAAACATTGCTTATTGTGAGGTTTCCAATCTTTACAGTTCCAAATCCCACAATTCTTCCTTTGCTATTTCCTCCAAATGAGACTTTCCACCATTCACTTGAACAAGTTTTATGAAGCAATTTGAATCTCCCCGTCATATGTCTTGAGCATCCACTATCCGGATACCATTTTACCTTTTTCTTGATAGTGACCTACATTTAAAAAAAAAAAAAAACTCAATCTTTCTTTGGTACCCATATTTTCTTGGGTCCATTGGTGTTAGTATGATATACTATTTTTGCCCATAATTTCTTAATAGGTTTCCAAACCATAGGATATTCTTTTTCAAAATGATTTTCACTATTGCATTTTGAACATCTCAGAGCATTACGACCTACTGGTTTTACAAAGATCATTTTAAAATAATTTTTGTAAGCATCTCTTGTGGGTCTTTGCTTAATTCTTTCTTTCACTTTTGGAAAATCAATTAAAGGAATGGTTTCAGCAAATCATTCCCAAACCAGATTTATTGAAATAAGGTCTTTGAACAGAAAGAAATTTTTCCAATTTCTCGATCCTATAGAATTTTTTTAGAAATATTTGAGATATCATTTTTTAATAATGCATTTTCTTTTGAAAGATTATCTTCACTTTCTCTAAGAGAAGAAACATTCATCTCTAAACATTTCACCTTTTCTTTTAAAACATTTTCCTATTGTTTTAGAGCATAATTTTCTTTTTGAGTTCGGAAATCTTTTTAAGAGAAGTCTTAAGACTAAAACACAGCTCATCAATGTATTTAGAAACTTTAATAGGGATTTTGAAGTTACTTACCTCAAATTCACCGTCCGAATCCGAGTCTCGCCTGAGTTTGAATCTAAATCGATTGTACCATTAGACATATATTGGCATAATCATCATCACTTTTTTACACTCGTATCACTCTAGGTTTCTGCTTTAAGAGCCTCATCGATACTTTTCAGCTTTTCCTTTCTTCTTCCTCGGAAACAGATAGTTGGGTCGATGTGTCCATTTTTCTTACATTCAAAGCAGACTACATCTTTGTTTGATTCATCATCCTCAACAGACTTAGTTTGTTGCTTTTGAAAACTTTGTTTCTTTGGATTGAATCTTCTTCCTTTTCGTTCAGCTTTCAATCTTCTTATCATGAGAGCAAGCTCCTCATCATCCATATCGTCTTCAAAATCTATAACATCGAATCATCATTGGATTTTAATGCAATGGATTTCTTACCCTTAGGATCTTCGTCTTCATTGATTCGTTCCACTTCATAAGACCGAAGAGTCCCAACCAACTCATCAACGAGATAGTGGCATGATTCTTTGTGTCTCTATTATTGAGGTCTTTATGTGATTCTAATCCTTGGAGAGTCCACGCAAGCTTGTTTACCTTCATGGGATCGAAATTGGTTGACCTTGATTTTCAAGACCATTAACGATTTCGTAAAACGACTAAACATGTCGCTTATAGATTCTCCCGATTTCATTTTGAAGGCTTCGTATTGACCGATGAGAATATTGATTCTAGTCTCTTTCACTCGATCGGTTCTTTCATAGGTAATATGGAATCTATCCCGGACTTCTTTAGCCGTAACACAAGAAGATATTCTGTTATATTCGGTAGGTGATAAAGCACAATATAAAAAATAAATTACTTTTGCATCAAGAGCTTGTCTCTTGATTATCTATTCCCGGGTCATTTCACTAGACTTAACAGTATCTTTTCCTCTCTCTGAGACAGTTGTAGCTTTAGGAATGATTCCTTTTTCTACAACGTCTCATTCCAGAGGATCCTTTGATCTTAGGAACACTTTCATCTTGTTTTTCCATATGTTGTAATCCTTTCCATCAAAGTAAGGCGGTCTGGTATTGCTTTGCCCTTCTACCAGCCCTGAAGCCAACATATTAGCCATGGATCTTTAACTTTAAAGTAAAACACTTCAAACAAAGTGAGTACATAGGCTTTGATACCAATTAAGATAGATAGTATAATCACCTAAAGGAGGGTGAATAGGTGTAAAAACAATTTCTCAAGATATGAAAGCGATACTAGGCAGACGATAGAAAGGAAGATCTCCAAAGCAGATTATGATCAAAGTAAAGCAGAGAGTAGGGAAGAAAAAATTGAACACAGGGTTTATAGTGGTTCGGCTTATTCCAAGTCTACGTCCACTCTTCCGCACCGATGCAGCCCACTGGCTGGATTTCACTATGAACAAAAGAGATGTTACAGCACAGCTTTCCCTTGATTCCACATTATAGATATTCTACTACACTTCCTCAAGGTTTCTCACGAATATAGACTCTCTTTTGCGTACAAGATTTCGCTTAAATGAATTGACTAAGAACAAGGAGCTTTAGACTTTGGAATTCTTTTATTGTGCACTCTCTTGAACAACGCACGTCTTCCTTATATACTCCTTTATGCTATCATACCCGTTGGCACTTACTAAAGGAATTCCTCCAATCTACCCGTTAGACGAAATCAATTAGGAAGATCATTTGAACTATTAAAAGAACATGTCGATAGCCCATCAATCTGTTCGCCCATACAATCGGGATCTCGGTTTCCATAAGTAGACCTTCCAGAATATTTCGCCAATCATCGGATCCTTAATCTCCGAATCAATCATGATCAAATAAAGGATTTCGTTATGTCATATCCAGTAAATAGATCTTCTCCAGTCGATAATATCACATTCTTAATGAAACACCTAGTTCTGGATAGCCCTGTTTTAACGGATTAGAAACTGTCAATGAGAATAGACTTTGAGTTTTGAGTCTAGCTGTCCGGGAGGTCTTCGAGACTTTAAATAGCGTAGTCCGCAAATCTTCAAATTAGACCGATGGAAACGTTTTTGTCGCTTCAAAACACTTCACGAAGATTTCTCCAACAATAAACAGATAAAAAAAAAGTCGTGGGCTGAGGCCGTGTAAATAGGCATGGATGTTATATACACTAGAGACCAGCTATGAACTAGCAACGACAAAATTCCATGCACATTACCACTTGTATTCCCCAACTACTCGATATAAATTCCCATACCTTATCCCATTGTTGCTGCATTTACCGAGACTCCCTTACATCCCATCATGCAAATACTACCTTCTAAGAATGATATTGTTTTTTTTTTCTTTTAAGGAAAATTGATCCAAATAATCTCTAAATTTCGATCCAATATATAATATAATTTCTAAACTTTTAATTTGTTTAATATGATCCCTAAAATTTTGGTACATATCCAATTGAGTTCTTATACTATTTTAAAATGTTTAATGTTGTCATTGAACTTAAATTAATGGAAAAATGATATTAAATATTTTTATATAATTCAGGTATTAAATTGAATATATACCAAAATTGAACAAATTAAAAGTTTAAAAGTTTAAAGACTATATTGCACACTAAATTAAAGTTTATGAACCATTTATGTCATTTTTTTTTTTTGGCATGTTATTTGTCAATAAAATGGTTTTTTAAAATATCATAGATCAAAATGCGGGAAATTTTTAAAAACCCTTTGAAGTGGGGCATTTTTCTCACGGTACTTTCAGGGTGGTGTCTAAGTAGTCCTTGAAGTTGGCGATCTCGTCTCGATTGACCCCTCATCTCACCGACAGCACAAATCCTCGCCGAATGACGACCACGTGCATGTCGTGTGCCTTCATTCGTGCCATAGATGGGGGCATTCTTGTTCGAAATAAAGTGCCTTAAAGCCTCCTCCCGCTCCACTTCGTCAGCCGCAACTATATATTAGAAAATTCAATGAAGTGAATTTCTTATTTCATTTATTAGTAGAATGATTTCTTTAATATAAAAAAGGCATAGATTATAGGGACTTCAGTAGTTCATTATTTCAGCGAAATTTAATTTCATAGTCCTGAAAGTTCTTGAATGAACGGCACCTATGAAAATGCCTTTCCATATTTTTGACGAAGTTCAAAACAAAGCACCATCTTTTGTGGGCAAAACGATTAATTCACGAGCTAGGTTTCACCGACTTCCGTAACGTGAAACTCATGCGTTTTGTTTCTTAAGGATACATTGGTCCCCTCCGAGGTCTGACAAGGGCGGGGAGCTATCGACTGGTCCGGCAATAATATCTCTTCCATCGATGGAAGTCTTGGTCTTTGAAGCCCGTGATTCTTACGTCACAGTCATGAGCCTAGCATGTTGTCACATGCCACTGTATGAATCCTACCGCGACTTCTTCAAACCGGGACTTGATTTAGTAAATTCCATTTTAGTTCGAAGCACCAAATTAAGGAGCCACTTTATATAAATTGATGAACTGCTTTGGGACCCCATATCTTAATTCTTAGACATGTATGAGCGATATGGCATGTTTGTGTTTGCATTTGATTTGATGTCTATATCGGTGTCAAGGTCTCAATAGTCCTAGACTTGGCATTGGAGACCAAACATGGGGGCTAGGGACTTGATCCTAGGCACGGGGACCCAAGCATGGGCTCAGGAGTCGCAGACACAAGCTTGTGCACCCAATCTTGGAAGCTAGAGCCTTGGGATTGAGTTTTAGTGTTCCTCTATCCAAGCATATGATATTGCTAGTATGAGTACCTAGAGGGGTGAATAGGTATACAAAGATTTTCTTGATGATCGCACAATACTTTAGACAGTTGAAGAATTTGCAATAATTAAAAACCAATCGTGAGACTAAGTAAGGGAAAGAGAGAATTGAACACTCGGTTTATAGTGGTTCGGTTTGATTCAAGCCTACGTCCACTCTTCGCACCGACGGCCAATTGGCTGGATTCCACTATGAACAAAGAGATGTTACGGTGTTGATCTTCCTTGATTTCTCGGTGTAGATGATCTACCACACTCACTCAAGGTATCACCAAGTACAAACACTCTCTTGTGTATACAATTTCGCTCGAATGTCTCGACTAACAATCAAGGTTCTTCGGACTGGAATTTCTCTATCGATCACACCCTTGAAAACAACTAGAACAACTTCCTTTTATACTCCTTTATGCCATCATAGCTGTTGGCACTTACCAAAGGAATTCCTCCAATCTACCCGTTGGACGGAATCAATCAAGAAGATCATCCGAGCTATTTAAGGAATCTCGATGATAGCCCATCAATCTGTTCGCCCATACAATCGGGATCTCGGTTTCAAGAATAGAACTTTCCAAGATTATTTCGTCGACCATCGGATCTTCAATCGTTCTTAGATAAGAATTAAAGAATCCGAAATGATTATCCAACCAAAGAATCTATTCCGGAGGATTTGATCGAATCCTTAACCATATACCTCGGCTTTGGATTTCCTTCGTCACCGGATTAGAAAGACTCAATCGGTGAGAATAGACTTAAGTCTTGAGTCTTGAGTCTTGAGTCTTGGTCTTGAGTCTTGGGTCTTGAGTCTCGAGAGTACAAAGTCTTCAGACTTTAAACTGACGGTCTCCGAACATCCAGACTTCGACTGAAAGAAACGTTTTGTCAGCTTCAAAATATTCTGGAAAGATTTCTCCAACAGCATAAAGTTTTAAATTCAAGCATTGATATATATAGTCATATTTTGAAAAGTTATTTTTGATTTTTTTTAAAGAAGTAATCAATTTTCTGAATTTAAGTATAGATTTCCATTGATCAAGAAAAAAATTTCCATTAACTTATTTTTCTAAGCAATCCAAACGCTGAAAAACAAGGAAATGTTTTGCTCGAAATATCTTTCATAAACTAAATGGAGTCTATCCAATCTTGGTCAAACTTTATTATAGTTTGACCAAACGGGTCAACTTCTTATCAACGTTTATTTTTGGATTAGATTTCTCTCTTTTTTTTCCTTAATGAAAATTTTGGGCAAATTTCTTGCATTGTGTAATGCCACGCATATACAATTTACGGATTCTTAAAATCAAATCTCGTTGGAACTAATTGCTGGAGAAATAATTATCAAAAGATGAGGGACATTATGCTTATGCCACCAGTCCATTTTACCCTTCATCAATGTAATCCTCACTTTTGGCTATTCAATGGCAAAGTTGGGGAAATACGCCAAAACCGGTAATCGTTTTGCACGAACTACAATGAAAATCAAAACATTTCAAAAAGATTAAATATCATTACTGTTGAGCAAATCAATATTATCTATAGAGTAAAGGATATGAGGTGGCTATGGACAATGAACTTTACACATGAAATGACAAAGATTGCTAACCTTTTTTGTGGTTTGTACAAAGACGTCCTGGTAGTTCAATCACTTAATTGTCATTTGACCCATCGAATGAAGATCAAGCCATTTGGGCCGTTGATCATATGGGATGTACAGTGGCATCCACACGATTAATAGTTTAAATGAGATATTAGCCTACATGATTTG
Organism: Eucalyptus coolabah; assembly: GCA_014182585.1. NCBI lineage: Eukaryota > Viridiplantae > Streptophyta > Magnoliopsida > Myrtales > Myrtaceae > Eucalyptus > Eucalyptus coolabah. The sequence goes on along the minus strand of CM024624.1, from coordinate 21,177,352 downwards.
TAGTGGGGGTGTGCACCGGCCAGGATTTTGTCGAGTTTGCCTGGCCCGAACATATCGGGCATGCCCACTCTAAATCTGAAACCCCAGCCCAGACCGCAACAAAACATTTACTAATCCTAATACAGCAATGGATTTTTATGAAAAAGTAAACTACAAACATATATTGAGTGTCAAAGTACCTAATGTGCATGTTAACTAATCCCAATACCGTAATGGATTTTAATTATTTATAGAAAAGGGAGGGAAAGCCTTTCTAGCATTGATTCTAATTATTTACACATCAATGCAATATCAATGGCTTGAGAAATGAGTTGACTGAGTTCAACTTATACGTGCATGTGTTGTTGTTCAAGTAACCATATGAAATCATTTCGGAGCAACTTATGACATACTACATTCGTCTTATCCCTATTCACATAACTTTTCCCCTAAAATCTTAATTTTCCTGTACTCGAAATTGTTCAGACGGGTCGAGAATAGGTTTGCTGAGTGTGTATACTACGTATGGTCCATAGCTATCATTAATTGCTAATAGCTGAGGAATTGTCATTGATCCTTCTGTAAACCGTATTATTATAAATTTATTTCCTTTTGCTTCGTATCATGCTTATTGTACAGATACCTGACACGACATACGCCACAGATTGCTAGGTCATTTAGTAACATTTCTTAGTATGCGTAGCATTGCCCTTGGTCGACAATAATTTTCCTTATTTGTTTCTTTCTCCTTCTTCATTCCTTGTGAACTCCATTAATAAAGAGAAAATGTCACAAATGGTCCCTATACTATTACTTAATGTGCAATTTGATCCCTGAACTTTCGATCAGCTCAATTTGATCTTTGAACTATTGATAAATATCCGATTTGAACCATGAACTTTCGATCGGCTCAATTTGGTCCATGAACTATTGATAAATGTTCAATTTAGTCTTTCATTACTTTTTTTCCTATTTTATTATTATTATTTTTGCTTCTATCTCTTCCCTCCGCCGGCTCCGGTAGAGGGAAGCTGGCGTCCAGCCGAGGGTCACCCTCACCGGCTAGTCCTTGCCGACGTAGGCAAGGGTGGCCCTCACACGACGCCGGCAAGGGGCACCCTCAGATCTAGCAAGGGAGCCCCTCCCTAGCATCAAGCGAGGAGCACCCCAGTGTCAGGTGAGGGAGCCCCTCACCGGCATCAGGCTCCCTCGTAGCCCGGCGTATCGTAGCCCCTCGCTGGATCTGGCGAGGAGCTCCTCGCCCCATGCCGGGATGCTCCTCACCTGACGCCGGTGAGGGGCTCCCTTGCCCAACGCCGGGGTGCTCCTCGCTCGACACCGACAAGGGCCGCCCTCGCCTGCGTCCGGCGAGGGCCAACCGGCAAGGGCGATCCTCATCGGACGCCGGCTTCCCTCCCCAAAGTCAGCGGAGGGAAGAGAGAAGAAGCAAAAAAAATTAAAAATTAAAAAAAAAAAAAAGGAAAACTGTAAATAAAGAACTAAATTGAACATTTATCAATAGTTCATGGACCAAATTGAGCCGATCAAAGTTTATGGACCAAATCAGACATTTATCAAATAGTTCGTGGATCAAATTGAGCCAATCGAAAGTTCAAGGACCAAATCAGACATTTATCAATAGTTCAAAGACCAAATTGAGCCGATCGAAAGTTCAAGGACCAAATTGCACATTAAGTAATAGTATAGGGACCATTTGTGACGTTTTCCCATTAATAAAAACTGCTCAAGCTCAAGTCAGAGTTGCACAACCTCAGAGTGGAGTCGCATGACCTCCGATTCAAGTTGCATGACCCCAAATTTGAGGTCGCGTGGCTCAATCGCAGGTGGCAACCTACATTGATAAGGTGGACCGTAGGGCACGGAATGGAAGAAACGATCTGAACCTTTCCAGCGGCGGCGGTTCGATGGAAAGCTTGGGCTCGTTTTGTCATAGCTCGGGAGTGTTTGGATCTATAAAGCTTCAAGGATAGCTGAATGAAGATGGTGGCCGATAAAAATGCCTTCTTGAAGCTCAAAATATTGGAACAAGAAATAAGGGCCTCGGCATAGCTCATAGGAAATTTATTTTGACAACTGCCAACCATCGTGGAGGGGTTATTGGTGGTCGTGGCGCGGCATTGGAAGTCTTGGTGGCGATGGGTGACGCCCAGTGAAGCTGTGGCCAAGAGAGACCTTGTGAAGAAGATGATGAACATTGACAAGGAGTATGAGCTTGATGATCAATCTGGGTTTCGTAGATGAGCAATCTTTTCTTAAAATGATCCATCTGCTTTAATACCTCGTAAGCAAGTTTTTTACCCAAAAGCCAATATCAACACGTGGCGGGAGATAATCTTTAGATAAAGAGAGTATAAAACTCATTGATAAATATTCTGAAATATGTTAATATCGTCTCTCATGTGCAAGTGAGATTAAAAACGGCACGTGAAAATATGCGAAATAAATTAAGGCAATGCTTGGCTCTATACCATATTAAGAATATGTAAAAGAAAGAATTGTGTTATTTTTGTATATTCCATAATGAAGACTATATTAGTCTACTCTTAGGCTGTAGAAGATGACTAAATTAACAAGATATAATAATATTGATTTACAATCAATTAGAATCAATAAAGGGTATGAGTAATCAAACGAGATATATACACAATGCTGAGATATATGGAGAATCTAGAGTGATTTGCAGGATCACAATAGATATACAAAATCTCCTAGATACATATCTAATCGAGTCAAGTGGAACGAGAGATAAGGGGTCAACGTGATACACAAGGTCATCCATACTCAGAGTCTGAAGTTCAGTGCTAGTCAGTTGAACATTTGATCTTTTCCTTTCATCATTAAGAGCCTACACTTATGCATCCACATTATGTTTATAGGGACCGAAGGTGTAAAAGCTAGTACGAGCACCTAGAGGGGTGAATAGGTGCAAAAAACAAAATTTTGCAGAGTAAAGTATACAATTTTGCTTTTAAATCAACACTGCTTAACAATGGATTATGAAAAGAAAATTAGACTCTAATAATCAAATAGAGTTACGATCAAAGTAGAAGAGATTAGGGAAGAGAATAAGAACACAAGGTTTATAGTGGTTCGGCTTAGTCCAAGCCTACGTCCACTCTTCTGCACTAACAACCCAGTGACTGGATTTCACTAAGAATCAAAATAGTTGTTACAATATAGCTCTTCCTTGATTCATAGTGTAAAGACTCTGCTACACTTCCTCAAGGTCTCACAAAAGTATAAACTCTCTTTGAGTACAAGTTCACGCTCAACAATCAAATTGACAAAGAATAGAGAGCTTCGAGACTTTGAAATTTCTCTATCGCGCACACACTCGAATAATTAGAATGTCTTTCTTATATATTCATTTATGCCATCACGCCCGTTGGCACTTTCCAAAGGAGTTCTTCCAATCTACCCGTTGGACAGAATCAATTATGGAAATTTCGAGTTATTTAAGGAATATGACAATAGCCCACCAATCCTGCTTGCCCATACAATTAGGATCTAGGTTTCCATAAGTAGAACCTTCCAAGTATACTTCGCCAATCAACGGATCCAAAATCCTTGAATCAATCTCAACTTGAATAATGGATTCCGAGATGATATATCCAGCCAAGAGATCTTTTCCAGTCAATAGAATCAAATCCTTCACGAAATACTTAGTTTTGGATAAATCTTCTTCAATGGTCTAGAAACTGTCAATGAGGATAGAATTTAAATCTTTAGTCTAGCGGTTCGGTGGTCTTCGGACTTTGTTGAAAGAGTATGCAAGTCTTCATACTAGACCGATGGAAACGTTTTGTCAGTTTTAAAACTCTCAAAGAAGTTTTCTCCAACAATCTCCGCATTTTTTATGGTGACAAAACTTTCATGCAGATTTGGATATCTTTGACCTACAAAATAATACTCAAGCAAACATGGATATCTCATAAAAGATAATTGTCTTAGTAATGAGAACATTTAAATCTGCATCCACAAGAAATAAGTTACCCTTGTAAATGAACAACTATCTTTGCCATGAAATACCAATAGTGCTTAAAATAAACAAATGATCAAACAATCCAAATCCAAATCAGTCACAACCAAACAACCAAACAAAAGTAAAGTCAATGAAAAAAGTCAAGAGTTAAATCTCAAGTCTCAAATCTGCACAACATCTCTCCCCTTTTTTGTCAACACTAAAAAGGTAGAGACTAAAAGAGAATGGAATTAGGATTTCTTTGGAATATGAACAAGCTGGAAATCTCCCATTGACTGGACAATCCGTTTTGGCTTTTTCAAAACCTCCTTCAATTGAGCCACATCTTCACCCTTGGCATTTGCTTGAACTTGAAGAGCAAGGGCATGAATTTGATCATGTAAGGAAACTGAAGAGGCTTGACCCGCATTCCCGTAAGTTCTGAACTTTGCATCCTAGAGCATAAATTTGGCCTCGCATCTCCATAAGAACATCAAGCACTTTGTGAAAGTCTGCTGAATTATCAATCGAGTACCGGCTTCGCACGATTAGTAGGTGTGTTGGCAGATGATGGCAAGTCAGCACGATCACTCAGATTTGGCGATGAAACCTCATGGCCTTTCTCGGGAATTGAGAGGCATAGATGTCTTCCGGATCTGCGCAGGGTGAACGACTAACTCCTTTACTATTAGCAGCAATTGAAAATGTACCTCTTTTCTCAACATCTCCCCCTGTTTCATTGCTTTCAGGCGGTGAGAAGTACTCTTCATGCTCTGTTTCCTCTTGTTCACCTTTGCCCTCTTCTTCTTCTGCAATCCTTTGTTCCTCTGCTTCTTTCTCCATTGATTCTCTCTCTTCACTCCTTTGTTCATTCTCTTCTCTGTCTTGATCCTATCTCTCCTCTGTCTCTGGAATAGTACAACGTAAGTTTTTCAATGCAAAAGCAGAAATTGTGATATCATCCTCATCCTCTTCATCCTCCAAGATGAGTACTCTTTTTTTCTTGAATGGAGCAACCATGGGTTCCTTCCCTTTCCGTTTGCAGCTGAAGAGACTGGGTGAGTCTTGACAGGAGTTTTCTCCTTGAATCTCTCTAAAGCCTTGTTAAGTTTCTTCAAACGCATTTTGGAAACCATTTTCAGTCCCACCACCATTTGATTGCATGTTCGAACACATAGAATCCTTGGAGGCTGAATGTTCAAATGTTTGAATAACTTAGTGACAAGTGCTGAGTAAGGAAGTTGGCCTTTGTCTTTCACCATCATTCTGTACATGTGGAACATGATAGTGTGTGGAAGAGAGAACTTTTTGCCGGGTTAATGGCATACATCAGCTTTGCCTCTGAGTTTGAAACATCGGTCTTCGAAGTCGATTTGGGTCCGAGGCGCTTGATCACTATCTTGTGAAGCAAAATATTTTAGGCATTTATCCTCAAATATGAAATCTTTTCTTCTGCCATTCTATCCCGAACAAGCTCTACCGTCACACGTCCAATAGACACACCGATTAGTTGGAATTTCCCTCTTTCAATCCCAATCACATCAGCCAATGTATCCATGTCAACTACATAATCCCGATCTCGAACACTGAATGAGAATCTATTTGCATCCAAGAAACTTATATTAAAATAGAAGTAAGCAAAGTGAGTTAAACATGAGCCTCTATCATTTCAAAACAAAATTGTTCTAATTGAAGAAGATTGAATTTCTCTCGCAGCTTAACATTAAGAGAATCAAGAAAATCAAAGTCCACACTTATAGGGTTAATCACACCACGCTTGAACAACTTAGAGTATAGTCGCTTGTGTTCCTCTAAGCAAAACAAATCTGTCCTTTTGCTTCGAATTTTCGCCGCAACACCCATTCTAGGCTTAAAATGAGTGTACATCTTATTATCATCATTTCCATCGGGTTGACTCAGCCCTCCAACACATGGATCGCTTGGGATATTTGCAAATGCTTCTTTACTTGACCCCGCAGAGCAATTCCCAATCGTTCTATTGTGCATAAAAAGTGGGTTTCGTTTTGATACCCTTTCTCTTTCAATAATTCATCAATATAGTTCAAGGGAGTACCACCCTTCTTCAAAGCACGTAAAGCTTAAAAATAAAAGCGAGGCTTTTGAGTTCTTACGAGTTCGCATCTTCGATGATTTCTTCCTCTTCTTGATATTCAATATCTTAAGGTCTAGATGGAGAAGATGGACGCTGTTGAGAATGTTGTGGGCTCTACTACTTGTTTAGGAGATTCTTCTTCCTCGGTGAGGTCAAAATGCATAGGACCCTCACGCATTTGCTGTGGTCCCCCGTTCGCGATCCTTGAAGACTTCCTTTGAAACGACATTCTTCATAGTTTTTGAGAGATTCCAAGCTTATTTCACAAGAAAGGTGAAAACTTTTCGAAGATTAAACAAGAGAAGAAAAGAAAAGTTGAAGATTTGTGCTTTTTTAGGGTTTTGTGAGTAGAATCGAGAAAAACCAACAAAGATATAAAGATCGAAACGAGGCATACAAAACGATGTAAAAGGAAAAATAAAAATGTCTTTTAAAAAATAATTGCCTTTTTGAAAAAATAGATAACTGTCATTTCAAAAATAACTTCTTTTTCGAAAATGAATGATGGCAATAATCACGAAAACTGGGAATATAACATCAATCAATTACGGATTAATAGATGATCGTACATTTTCAAGATTTGATCTGAGAGATAAAATTTCTAAAATAAAAATAACTTACGTTCGTGAATCTTGATCGTCGAGTTTGAAAGTTTTTAGACTTTTAGTCCCGAGTCTAAACTTTCTTAGACTTTAAGATATTGAGTCTCGGAACGAATAACTTCAAATTGATTTTTCTCCAAAGGCTTTGCAAAAATGTCCACCAGTTGATTATTTGAATCAATAAACTGAATCGAGACTTCTCCATTTTGCACGTGATCTCTAATAAAATGATGTCGAATCTTTATATACTCTGCTCTTGAGTGAAGAATTGGATTCTTGGTGAGATTGATTGCGTTGGTGTTGTCACATTTGATTTCGGTGCACGAATCATCAATTCTAAAGTCTTTTAGCTGTTGCTTTATCCACAAAATTTGTGAACAACAATTTCCAAAAGCTACATACTCGCTTCTACTGTAGAAAGGGCTACGGTACTTTGCTTTCTTGAAAATCAAGATACTATCTTGTTACCAAGCAATTGACAGGGTGCCCGATGTGCTCTTTCTATCAACTCGCATCCCGCTAGATCTGTGTTCGAATATCTAAGAAGAGTAAAGTCTCATTCTTTAGGATACTAAAGACCTAAATTTAAGGTTGAGGTGATGTATTTGATAATGCATTTTGCAGTACTTAAATGAGATTCTTTGAGGTCTGATTGAAATCTAGCACAAATACAAACACTAAATAGAATGTTAGGTCAAGAAGCGAAGATAAAGAAGTGAATCAATGATACTCATGTATAGGTTCTGGTCAACTTTCTTTCCTCCTTCATATTTGTCTAGCTTTAAGGAACTTGACATTGGTATATTAGTTTTTCTGCAATTCTCCAGTCCAAACTTTTTGACAAGTTCTTTAGCATATTTTTCTTGATGAATAAAAGTTCCCTTCTTCAATTGTTTCACTTGAAGCCCGAGAAAGAAGGTTAGTTCACCCATCATACTCATTTCTTGCACAGATTTTCATTAGAAGATCCAAAAATAATATCATCAACATAAATTTGAACAAGTAAAAAGCTTTTGCTTTCTTTTTTAATAAACAATGTAGTATCCACTTTACCTTTAACAAAGCCATTTTGGATTAAAAACTTACTTAGTCTATCATACCAAGCTCGAGGTGCTTGCTTTAAACCATATAGAGCATTTTTTAGTCTCGAATACGAGTCCGGTTTCCTTGGGTCTTCAAAATTGGGAGGTTATTCCACATAGACTTCTTCTTGGATAAATCCATTTAGGAAAGCGCTTTTGACGTCCATTTGGAATAACCTGAAATTCTTATAACAAGTAAAAGCAAGTAATAATCTAATTGCTTCTAACCTTGCTACTGGTGCGTAGGTCTCATCATAATCTATTCCTTCTTCTTGCGTATATCCTTTGGCCACGAGTATTGCTTTGTTCTTCACAACTTTTCCTTTCTCGTTCATCTTGTTCCCGAAACCCATTTAGCTCCAATGATAGATTTGTCTTTTGGTTTAGGAGTTAATTCCTAGACATCATTGATGCTGAATTACTGAGTTCTTCTTGCATAGTTTCAATCCATCTTTCATCGTTAAAGCTTCTTCTATCCTCTTGGGTTCTATTTCGAAATGAGAGCCACAGCACTAGACTCTTCATGCCTTTTGGATCTTGTCTGAATTCCTTCATTAATATCACCAATAATGAGATCTTTGGGATGACTAGACTTGTGCTTCCGAGTTGCTGGTTGATTTGTTAGACTATTGACCTTTTTCTTCATTTGGTTCTTCAATGATCATTTGTTGCTAGTCTTATGAAGTCTGAGTTGCTTTTGCAGATTTAAACTTTGTATAGTCTGAAGCAAGTTCAGATTCTTCAGGTTGAGTCTTAATCGATTGACTTTGCATAAAGTCTTGAAATTTCACATTCATCAATTCCTCCACAGATTGAGTATTTTTGTTGAATACTTTGTAAGCTTTATTGGTGGTTGAATATCCAAGGAAGACGCCTTCGTCGATTTTTCTTCAAACTTACAAACTCGATCATTTGCATTTTTCAATATAAAATATTTACATCCAAACACATGAAAATACGAAACAATTGGCTTATTTCCTTTGAATAACTCATAGGGAGTTTTCTCGGGAAATAGGCCTTAGGAAGACTATTAATAATATAGCACGCTGTAGAAACCGCTTCACCCAAAAACGAGAAGAAATGTTACTTTTAATTAAAAGAGTTCTAGCCATTTCCTGCAGTGATCTATTCTTCCTTTCCACAACTCCATTCTGCTCTGGAGTATATTGTGAAGAGAACACATGCTGAAAGCCGATTCATCACGAAATTTAGCAAAGCCTTGATTTTCAAATTCACCTTCATAGTCTGTCTCGTATACTTGAAATAACATACCCTTTCTTATTTTGGACTTTCTTAACAAATTTTATAAAATAAGAAAATGTTTCAGACTTACTTGCTAGGAAATATATCCAAGTGAATCGTGAATAATCATCCACAATTACTAGGCAATATTTCTTATCTCCAATGCTCGAGTTCCGGTTGGTCCAAAGAGATCCATATGCAAGAGCTACAAGTACATGATTAGTTGACACTTGATTTATTGGTTTGAATGAATTTCTTACCAATTTTCCTAACATGCATGGTGTGCATAGATCGGGCGTTTGATATGTCGGTTTGGGTAGTCCACGAACAAGCTTCTTTGCTGAGATTTTGGCTATTTGCTTCATGTTGATGTGCACAGTTTTTCTATGCCATAAGTTTGCTTTCTCTTGAATTGGGATTAGACATTGGGCTTTATCTAGTTTGATATCTAAGAGGTAGATATTTCCATATCTTCGCACTGTGAAAGTCTGAGAGGAGTCTTTAATGGTTCCTGAATATATTCATTCTTGAAAGTTGATTTTGAAACCTATGTCGCACAGCTGGCTGATACTTAGCAAGTTGTAGTTGAGTCATTCCACTAAGGAAACATTATTGATCGTGAAACTTCCAATCTTTACGGTTACGTATCCCACAATTTTGCCATTGTTATTTCCTCTAAAAAAGACTTTTCCACCATTAATTTGCACGAGTTTTATGAAACAATTTGAGTCTCTTGTCATATATCTTGAGCATCCACTATCCAAGTACCATTTAACCTTTTTTTTTCTATAATGACCTGCATTTATAAAAGAAACTCAAGATTTCTTTGATACGCATATTTTCTTGGGTCCAATGGTGTTAATACAATATACGGTCTTTGCCCAAGCTCTCTTAACAGGTTTCCAAACCATATAATATTCTTTTTCAAAATGATCTAAGCTATTACATTTAGAACATTTAAGAGCATTGCAGCCTACAGGTTTTACAAAAACTTTTTGGAAATGATTTTGGTAAGAATCTTTTGTAGGTCTTTGTTTTATTCTTTCATTTACCTTAGGAAAATCAATTAAAGGAATGGTTTCAGCAATCATTCCTAAACCTGATTTGTCGAAGTAAGGTCTTTGTATTGAAAGAATCTAATTTAATTTCTCGAGATCCTGTAGAGAACCTTTTAGAAATACTTGAGATATCATTTTTCAAAAATGCATTTTCTTTTGAAAGATTGTCTACACTTTCTTTCAAAGTAATAACACTTTTATCTAAATTTTCGACCTTTTCTTTCCAAATAGTCTCCTGTTGTTTCAATGCATAATTTTCCTTTTTAAGTTCGGAAATTCTTTTGAGAGAGGTTTTGAGATTAAGACACAATTCATTAATGCATTTAGAGACTTTAGTATGAATTTTTAAATTACTTACCTTGATTTCACTGTTTAAGTTTGAGTTTCTCTCGTAGTCCGAATCTGAGTCCGATTGTGCCATGAGACAAATATTGACATAATCATCATCACTTTCCTCACATTTGGTATCACTTAAAGTTTCTGCTTTAAGTGCCTTTTGATATTTCTCAGCTTTTCCTTTTTTTTTTTTTTTTTTCAGCAGGGGACAATTGGGTCCGATGTGTCCCTCTTTCTTGCATTCAAAGTAGACTACATCCTTGTTGGATTCATCATCCTCAGCTGATTTATTTTGTAGCTTTTGAGAACTTTGTTTCTTTGAATTGAATCTTCTTCCCTTTTTGTTCAGTTTTCTGAACCTTCTTATCATGAGAGCAAGCTCTTCATTGTCCATATCATCTTCAGAATCTGTGACATCATAATCATCATTAGATTTTAATGCAATGGATTTCTTACCTTTGGGATCTTCATCTTCGTTGATTTGCTCAACTTCATAAGACTGAAGAGTGCTAACCAATTCGTCAACAAAAAGTGGCATGATTCTCTGTGTCTCCCTTATTGAGGTTTTTATGTGATTTCAATCTTTGGATAGTCCACGCAATAACTTGTAAACCTTCATAGGTCCAGAGATTAGTTGACCTTGATACTCAAGACCATTCACGATTTCTGTAAAATGATTAAACATGTCGGTGATAGATTCTCCTAGTTTCATCTCGAATGCTTCATATTGACCGAGCAGAATATTGATTCTCGTTTCTTTCACTTAATCGGTTCCTTCATAGGTGATGTGCAATCTATCCCATAATTCTTTAGCTGTTTCATAAGAAGATATTCTATTATATTCAGTAGGAGATAATGCACAATATAAGGAATAAATTGCTTTTGCATCAAAAGCTTGTCTCTTAGTTATCTCTTCTTGAGTCATTTCACCGGACTCTTCTTTTCCTCTTTCTTAGATTGCAGCTTTAGGAATGATTCATTTTTCTACCACGTCCAATTCTAGAGGATCCTTTGATTTTAGGAATGCCTTCATCTTATTTTTCCATATATTGTATTCTTTTCCATCAAAATAAGGCGGTATGGTATTGCTTTGCCCTTCAACCAAACCTGGAGCTAACATACTAGCCATCTTTAACTCTGAAGTAAAAACAATTCAACTTAAATGAGTACATATGCTCGATATCAATTGTGAAAATTAGTACGAGCACCTAGAGGGTGTGAATAGGTGTGAAAACAAAATTTTGCAGAGTAAAACATATTATTTTGCTTTTAAATCAATGCTGCTTAACAATAGATTATGAAAAGAAAATTATACTCTAATAATCAAATAGAGTTACGATCAAAGTAGAAGAGATTAGGGAAGAGAATAAGAACACAAGGTTTATAGTGGTTCGGCTTAGTCCAAGCCTACGTCCACTCTTCCGCACTGACAGCCCACCGACTGGATTTCACTAAGAATCAAAAGAGTTGTTACAAAGTGTGGCTCTTCCTTGATTCACGGTGTAGAGACTCTGCTACACTTCCTAAAGGTCTCACAAAAGTATAAACTCTCTTTTGAGTATAAGTTCACGCTTAACAATCAAATTGACAAAGAATAGAGAGCTTCGGACTTTGGAATTTCTCTATCATGTACACACTCGAATAACTGGAACATCTTCCTTATATACTCCTTCATGCTATCACACCCGTTGGCACTTTCCAAAGGAGTTCTTCCAATATACCTATTGGACAAAATCAATTAGGGAGATTTCGAGTTATTTAAGGAATATGACAATAGCCCACCAATCTCGCTCGCCCATACAATCGGGATCTAGGTTTCAATAAGTAGAACATTCCAAGTATACTTCGTCAATCAATAGATCCAAAATCTCCGAATCAATCTCAACTTGAATAATGGATTCCGAGATGTTATATCCGACCAAGAGATCTTTTCCAGTCGATAGAATCAAATCCTTAACGAAGTACTCGGTTACGGATAAGTCTTCTTCAACGGTCTAGAAACTGTCAATGAGGATAGACTTTAAATCTTGAGTCTAGCGGTTTTCGGACTTTGATGAAAGAATCTGCAAGTCTTCGATTAGACTCGATGGAAACGTTTTGTCGGATTCAAAACTCTCCAGGAAGTTTTCTCCAATATAACGAACATGTTGGAGAGATATGGAATAGACGTGGTTAGTGAAGGTAAAATCACTTAGGTTGTCGATATGCATAACAGAAATGTAACTCAACATTGTGGCCATTGAGATTTCTGTTCACAAAGGGCACGTTTAGATTTGTTGTGATTGTGACCCTTCGTCCTGTGTCAAGTGAAATTGAGGAGTCAGCCGGTGAGCTTGAAAGCAAAGCAGAGAGTTAAGATGAACATTGTCTGTACAGATTTAAGCCCGAGCAACTTCAGCTCCACCTCCATTAATGGAGATTACAAGAAACGTAGAATAAAAAAAAAAAAAGTAAGGAAATTTCACAAGGAAATAGAAAAAATAATTTTTTTTATTAAGGAAATATCAAATTGAGCTGAAATTTTACATTGCCAATGACACATGGAGGGAGAGAGATATGTACATTAGCAATTGACACACAGACTTCTAACGGCAATATTGGATGAAAACTTAAGGGAGGCAAGTTTTGGTCGGACAAAGAGTTAGATGTGTTTTTTGGAAGACAAAGAATTTGGGCCAAAACGGAGATCCCATCTAAAGTTTTAGGTTTTTAAAGGAATTGGACAAATTTTTTGACATATACTTGTGTTTATTCATTGGCTAACCTCATATATTATAGAGGCAATGTCTTTTTTTCTTTAAGTAACTCTTTTGGTGGAAATAAAGTGAATGTCCTAGTCTTTAAAAACTATTAGCTAGTGCCTCATAGTGATGACCCTAGTGTCCCAAACTGGATTCTCCCATACTCTCGTGTCCTTATGAATGGAGCTTTGAAGAGTGAGTAATGTAGAAGTCATGATGCAACTGGTTCGTTAGACTAGCGTCAGGATATATGTGTTAGGAGTTCTAAAATAGAACGATTATTACTTTGAGAAGCTCTTAAGGGGATTTGGCCTCTAGGGCACAAACTAGGCAAGAGTTAATGCCGCTCTTCGACGAGGCTAATGGCAAGCCAAAATTAGTTGTCATACTAAAATGCTTTTTATGTCTCGCTTGAGGGATTGAATGTCCAAGCTAAGCTAAAGATGGTATGATCTGGTACGAGGATGTAATTTTTCATACTATTCTTAGAAACAACTATTGAAAGAAAATTGGTCTGGTGATCTCGACTTGCCATTCACCACATGGGCTGTTCCACTGCTCCGATATGTCAGCCTGTGATGCTAGGATGTCATCAATTGCCTCTATGTATTTATGATATGTCTTCTGCAAATTGTGGCCATCACTAGTCTCACACTTTTTATCTAATGTTTGCAAGTGATAATTATTTTACCATGTTCGTGACTTCAACCTCACTAAGATACTAATAATTAAAAAGTCTTCCCCACGAGGTATGTTATAATTAGGTACCACGAGTTGTTCAAAGATTTATTAACGATTTGAGTCGAACTCATGATTTAGGGAAAGACAGCTGACCTCTTCATCACTAGGTCAAACACCTTGGTGGTAGATCATGTAAGGTAACTTCGGAACTTCTCGCGTATGCAAATCGGATGGAGAAGTGATGCCAAAGAGTTAGAAAATGGCAAAACACAGAAAGTGAAATGTATACGGAGCACAAGAAGGAAACGACATTTGGCTTTTTACGATAATTCTAAACTCCGCGCTTTTAAGTATTAGATAGGTAGAAATAATTGTCCTTTATAAAAACTTTCCTCTCATCACATCAAATAGGTGATGGGACACCGTATATATATTTTTGTCCTTTCGTTTCAGTGGGACGAGGAGACATTCATTGTAGGTACTTTAGTAGTTCATATTTAGTGAAAATTAATTTTGTACTCCTAAAGTCGTGGTATGAACGGCACTTCTGCAAGCACCTTTCTCTTTGGTTGATGGAGTTCAAGCTCGTCTTTTTGCAAGGAAGGAAAAACGCATAAGATAATTTCATATGTAATCATGACGTGAGACTCATTTTATTTTATATTATAGAGACAGAGTTTATTTCCTTCGAGATTCGAAAATCTCGTGGAATTATTGAGTGGTTTTCTTTTTCTTATAAGGTTATTAATCTACCTATTTTACAACCTCAATTCACTTAAAAGTATCAACTTTTAGTCGGATCCAATTCTGTTTGGAACTTTTTAATCTTATAAAAAATCATCAATTTCCACTTTTTATTGAAATCTAGCCCTTGTTAACTCTACGTCCAACATTGCCGTTAAAATTCAATGTGCCAATTCTATAAGCACTTCTCCTTGGACGTGTCATTGATGATGTGCAATTTCAACTCAATTAGATATTTTTTTATAGAAACAGCTCTGCTCTTTCTATTTCTTTATGTTTTGTTTCTTCTTCTTCTTTCTTCTTTGCCACCTCCATTATGTTCTTGTTTTTCTATTTCCTTGCTCGGACCTCCATTGATTCTTCCACCCGCTCTAACAGAGAAATTCATTCTCGGCCTCACAAAGATGTTTTACTTCATGGCCAATCCATCTTAAGAAGCAAAGACCAAATGAGTACTTAGAACAGAACTCGCAAAACCACATCTCAAAATCTCGACCGCTATCCAAGAAGTTACAAATGTCATATAAACTGACAACACAATTTATTAGGGAGATACAATACAGCGGATCACTTGCAGACATCACACTCGACTACAGAGAATCGGGGACATAATCTAATAGCTGACCTTGTCAAACAACTCCAATACTCTACTACTAAATGCTTGAGATGCCGTCATCATTTACAACCATGACTCGTTTACAACTACGACTCCAGT
Organism: Eucalyptus coolabah; assembly: GCA_014182585.1. Classification (NCBI taxonomy): domain Eukaryota; kingdom Viridiplantae; phylum Streptophyta; class Magnoliopsida; order Myrtales; family Myrtaceae; genus Eucalyptus; species Eucalyptus coolabah. The sequence continues at coordinate 21,162,077 of CM024624.1, read as the reverse complement.
CCACCACCTCAAAATTTGTACAGATCGCCAAAGATCTTCATTCGAAAAAGCTGATGCAAGAAAAAATCTAAGACTATCGCCAGCCAATTCTGTATCAGTAGGAGAAAAACTGCTATCATAAGAGGCAGCACGTTCAGCACAGTCGCAGTTGCCTTACCATCCGTTGATGTGATCAGCAGGGATAATGTGAAGCAAAAGTAAGTTAGAACCATTGCGATGATGGATAGCCTAAGCGGCCACTTGAGGGGGAACTTTTTAGTGAGGTAAATGATCATTTGGACTGACACCAAAAATCCGAATGAGTTGCCGCCCAGGAAAAGGATGTACACTAGGCCCGCGCTATAACTTATATCCTCCGTGGAAGTACTATTCTGGGATCCCCCAATCAGTTGCCTCCCAATAATTTCGATCTTATCCTTTTCTACAATGCTTGGAGGCTGAAGCACAGATTGGTAGGTTGCATTGGCGATGAGCGTGGCGACGACTAGTAGGGCGTTGAGTATATCGCCTTTTGAACGTGATGATGACTGAGCATTTGGGCCTGGGTCCCCATCTAATTGATGACCGTTACCTTCCTCGATATCGTCATCGTCCACCAAGACTGGTCTTGAAGCGCACGAGTTTGATCTTCCTCTTCCACGTAGGGCTCCAGCTCGCACAAGGATTTCTCTGATTTCTCTATCTCCTGCTCCCCTTCGTGAGAGAGTCAAGACATCTAGGGGCGTTGAACCACTGTCGTTCAAGGGGTTCACCTCCACAACGTCGGACTTCACAGCACGCCCACAAAGCAGCAAGCTAATCACCTGCAATTCTCTTCCATTTTCCAAACATTAAGATTAATACGAAAAGACTTCAAACATAGACGAGACATCCTTTTATTCCAGTGATGATCAAAACAGAGCCCATCGAATAAATTCCTTTTGCCCAGAAGATCTTTGCATATGGTAGGGACACCAAATAAAACCCTCACTGAAATAATGGACAAAGAAAAGTGCCATAAAATAAGGGAATGGCGAGACTTGCCTCGAAATTTTTGCCGGCGGCAGCGAGATGCAAGGCAGCGTCACCTTTGTGGTCCTTCCAATTGATCATCTTCTCCTTCTTGTGCAGCTTCAAATGCTCCACCAACCTAACCACTGCTTCGAACCGGTTGTTCTTCACGGCGAGGTGAAGCACCGTCTCCTGTCGAGCAGTTGTCTCTTCGATGGATTCAGGCGAAGCGGAGAGTAATAAATTCATGACATCGAGCTCCCCTTTTATGGCGGCATAATGCAAAGGGATTCTACTCTCCCGTCCCTTCACAAAGCATAGGTGTGGACCCACTGTCAAGAGCTCCCTCGCGACCTCAACATTACCTCGAGCTGCTGCAATGTGCAGCGGGCTAAAACCACCCGCGTTCACTTTTTCGGCGAGCTTCGGCATACGGTTGAGGAGCTCTCGGACGAAATCCGGATGGCCGGCCACACAGGCGACGTGCAGCGGCGTGTGACCGGCTTCTTCGAGATCCATCTCCTCGAGGATGAGCCCATTGCTGCTGATCAAGTCTTTCAGCTCATCGATATTACCCCTTTCAGCTGCTTCTAACAACCTTCGCTCCATTTGATCGGAATTAATAATGGTCTCTCTCTCTTCTTGGGACACCTTTGGACTTGGACACCTATTAAATTATCGATCCATTTTATAGAGTTCCTGAATATCGAGAAGTTCATTGCAAAATGATAACGTAAGACTAGCAACAGTAAAGTTCCATGCACAGAACCACTTATGATAACCCAACTATCCAATAAAATATTGCAATATCAAAGCACAGATCCAACCAATTAGGACCACGTGTTAAAGGGGAACAAGCATTGGAATCGTGCGACCTTCGTTTGTGGCCAAAGGTCAGTTTTTTTGTCATAAATTGGCTTTTTAATCACGTGGAAAATTAAAAAGCGGGAAAGTCTGGAAAACCCTCCTCGAGAAAAGGGAGGGGAGGGGAGGGGGCCGGGGAATTTCTCCCAAAGCACCTCCGAGATCAGTGTTCGCCTCGAATTAAGCTCCATAATTTGGTGAATTCGTCTCAATTGAAGCACCCTCAATCTCACCGGCGACACAGATGTTCACCGGACGATGACTGTGCGCGTGTCGCATGCCATTATTCGAGCCATGGACATGGGCATTTTTTGTCTGAAAGAAAACGCCTCCAGGCCCGTCCGCGCCACTGCGGCTACATGACGGAAAATTCTGCAGAAGAAATTTATCATTTTCTCCTTATTTATTTATTTATTAGTAGAACGGGGAAATATGCAGTAAAGGGACTTTATTAATGAAGTCCCTTTCCTTGTCGTTTTGTTATCTTTTTCTTTTTATTGGGGTCATGTGTTTTGTTTTATCTTAAGAGGGCGGGAGTGAAGTCAATGCCATGGTTTTCGTAGGCAAACTATTACATCCAAGAATGACGTCACTTGCCTCCACGACATTATCACGTGAATCGATCCATCTTGTCAGATGCATCAGATTGAGGAGTCACTGCAGACGAATTATTGAACGGTTCGGGACCCCCATGCCAAAATTTATTTGCTTTACATTATTTAGGGCAGCAGTGGGACCTATTGTATTTGTATTCGAGTCGATGTCTATTTGTTTGGTTCAGAATGCAGTGTCGTTATCATGAAAGGATCTTGTTTCGTTTTCAGAATCGATTTTTTATTTTTTTGGTCGCCAGCCAAATTGAAATATTATCACATCTTTTTAGAGTCTTGCGCCTCTTATTAGTATAATTTTTAGTTGTCATTTTAATTGTTTTTCCCTAGATTTTTCAATAGGGGTGTCAAAAGTTCTGTTTAGTCTCGATGTGCATTAGTTTTGAACCAAATAGCAACTAGAACTCCACTAATGAAAAGGCATGTATTGCCCTTGAGTTGAAATGTTTTGTAGTTTGAACAGGGTAGTTCTAGTAGTTTATATGCTTGATTGTCTTTTGACCCATTGAAAGAACATCATCTATATACCCCATGCGAATAGAGTTCATGGTGGCCACTCACACAATCAATGATTTAGATGATATTAATCTACATTATGTGTGGTAGGAATGTGCATAGGCTGTGCTTTTGTTTAAATTGAAGCTTGGCTCACTAGCCTTGACTATCACAAATTTGGGCTTTGCATACCTTGCCTAGAAGCAAGGGTCAACAAACAACCCTCACCAACCTAGAGTTGAAAGGAAAATGGAAAACAATAAAATAATAAAGAAGATGTCAAAAAATTATTCACGCCAGCACCAATCTAGCCACGTAGAACGGTTAGCATCCACATTATCTATTTCTTACCAAAATTGATTGGAATGACTATATTGGCAAATTGTGAAAATATTTAGGATTAAAGTAGCCAAATGGAAAAGTTTAGAACTAGATTGACCACTATACAATAGACTCAGGATTTTTTTTTGACAAATTTCCCATTTTTTCTTGAGGATGAACTTAGGGGCAGCTAGCATAGCTTTCGCAGCATTCTTCACCCCGAACTCTCTACTGAACCAGGCATACGGAGTTCTAGAGGCGTTGTTAAAGACCTTGCAATTAAATTCTTGGATTGCTTGTGTTGGTTTCAAAGCAACCACAAGGAGGACAATGAAGAGAAAGAACCGAGTAGGCCTAATTATTGCAAAGGATGAATTAACTAGCCCATATCTATGCAATCTCTTGAATCCATTTGTTGATTATATACAATTTTTGACAAAGGTGAAAACCATGGAAGATATATAGTTGACAACTATGCTTTCAAAAATTTATTATATGTGACAATAGTAGAGTATCTCTTGCTCAATTAAATTGCCTTAAGTTTAATTCTATTAAATTTTATCGTCAAATTGCTGAATTGGATGACGCTTAGCCTTTGACAAGTGTATTAGTTTGGAGTTTTATCCTCTATTTGTTTGAGGTTTGTTACTCTTAGGTTCTTTGTAATATTAATCCAATTTAAAGGAAACTAATGAATGATAGATTTATTATAAATGTACTAGTTTGAGATTTTTAGTTGCCAAAAAATTAATTTTGAGTAAATTTTTCATAAGTGCACCAATTTAGGGTCTTTGGTAGTAAAAGAATTAGTTTTTGGAAAATTTGTCACAAGTATACTAGTTTAAAATTTTTTGTGATATTAACCATTTTTCTCAAAGCACCTCCAAGATCATTGTTTGACTCAAAGTAAGCTCTATAATTGGTGATTTCGTCTCAATTGAACCCCCACCCAATCTCACCAGCAACACGGATGTTCACTGGATGACAACCACGTGCATGTCGTGTGCCATTATTTGCGCTGTGAATCGAGGCATTTTTGTCCTAAAAGAAAATGCCTCCGGGCCTCAATGCCACTTCTTGCATAACAGAAAATTCAGCAGAAAAAATTTCTCATTCTTTCTAGTTAGTAGAATGAGGGAATCCACATCAAAGGGACTTTAGTAGTTCATTTTAAATGAAGGGTATGGAAGTACCTTTCCATATCGCTTTGCTTTTTGTCATATGAGGCAAGATTATCTATGTCTTCCGTCGGTGGAAGTGAAGTCAATGCCAAGGTCTTCATAGACTAATACTATTACGCCATAGTAATGACTCATGACCCTAGGATGACGTCATTTTCATATGACTTTATTATGGAGTCCCACCTTGTCAGAAGCATTAGACATTATTGAACGGGTGAATTACCAAAAAAATCTTAAACCTATTATAATTGTGCCAATTCAGTTCTAAACTCTTTTTGGGCCAATTTAGTCCTAAACCTTTTACAATTGTGCCAATTTAGTTCATCCGGCCAAAATTGGCCGGTCGACGTTGATGTGGACGTCGGCCGAAACAAATGGCTAGCAAACGCTAATATAGCAATTTTTAATATTTTAAAATTATTTTTTTGAATTTTTTAATTTTTTTTTTCCATCTTATCCTTCCTCTAGCACCGGCCAAAGGTGAGGACCGACAAGGTTGACCTCGCCGGCCATTGGTGAGGCTCGCCCCTGTCGACCACAAAGGCGAGCCTTGCTTAGCGACAGAACCTCACGATGGCCAACAAGGCTTGGCTTCCCCCTTAATTCCATGGTCTCCAAAATGGCGTGCTCTCCGTTGACACATTTTTGAATCAAGAAACGCATCAAGATCAAATCTTTAGGCCCTTCTCTCGTCTTGCAGCCAAGACCTAGAATGAAGTGAAGCCCGGATCAATCTTAGAAACTACATTTCGCTCGTCTTCACGCGCCACATTTCACAAACCAATCGGCAAGGTGAGGGTCGACCTTGCCGGTGGCCGGCAAGGCTCCTCGCCCAGGTACGGTGAGGCTTGACCTTGCCATGGCGGGGTGAGGCCAAGCCTCGCCGGATCTGGCAATAGTGGCCTTGCCGTTGCTAGGCGAGGCTCGCCTTTACTAGTGGCTGACGGGGCGAGCCTCGCTAGTGGTTGACGAGGTCAGCCTGGCCAGCCCTCGCCTCTAGCCGGCATCGGCCGGCCAAAGGAAGAAGAAGATGGAAAAAATTCGAAAAAAATAAAAAATTTTAAAATTGCCACATTAGCGTTCATTGGCCAGTTGTCCTCGACCGACGTCCATGTTAGCGCCGACCGGCCAATTTTGGCCGGATGGATTGAATTGGCACAATTGTAAAAGGTTTAAGACGAAATTAGCCAAAAAAAAATTGAGACTCGAATTGACACAATTGCAATAGATTTAGGACTTTTTTGGTAATTCTCCCATTATTGAACTACTTTGTGACTCCTAAATCATAATTTCTTTACTTTACATATATTTAAGGTAACAAGGGGAAATTTGCGCAAGCTTGTTGTTAATGCAAATAGCACAAATTTCCAATGATGCAATCTGCCCGAAAAAAAAAAAAAAAAAACTCTAAAAATCTCTCTTGTTATGCATACCTGTCTCTACCGCCATGGTAGTTAATCCCCGAACCTAATCTCCAACCTTCATCTTCATTCTTACTCTCACGATCTCCCTTTGCCTATTACTCGGCTTGCAAGTGCTCAATGCATTATCCCATCTTCAATGCCATAGCTCTTGAATTCTTCAATCCTAATCGCATCACTCAACTCACCATGCCTCCCATTCCTAGCTGAATTTTGCCTCCGAACTTCTTCCACAACCTTCTTTCCTTCCCCTCACAAGTGCCCTCCCTCTTTCACAATCGTCTTTCCCAGTGCAACAAATGTGCTTGGCCTCTGGGTATTCCTTCGTCTCCCACTATTCTGTTCTGCATGCATCAATTCCTCTGTTCTAGCATCCCCTCGGTCAATCTTGACCAAATTGATGCCTCGCTTGATGGTCTGACTATCAAGTAAAGGAATCCCTCGCTGCCCATTTTATCTCGGACCTGTGGCCTTTCTATCCAAACCAATTTATCCCTACTGAAGTTGCCCTGTTCTATCGGATTGCCAATGGAGCACACCAACCGGGATGAAGACACTCGACTGGTAGCTCTATGCCATAGATTGGGTAGCCTTTGGCCCGAACAGGAAGTTGAAGTCTATGATGAGGCTACTCCAACAGAAAAGTTAGAAGAATGTAAACTGATTTTGGTAGGTAAAATCTATCTAACCCTCAATTAATTTTCAGGCTTTCCAAAATACCATGAAATGAGCTTGGTGCATGAAAAATGTTGACATCTCCCAACCTGAACTAGGGCTATATGTGGCTAAATTTACTAAAGAAGTCGACAAATAGAGAGTTTTAGAAAACGGACCTTGGCTTTTCTCACACCATTTGGTAATCCTCAAGCCTTGGTTACCGAACACACCCCTCCACTGTTATGACTTCACAACATGTTCATTATGAATTCAGATATTTGGGCTCCCTCTAGAAAGGTGCACTGAAAATACAATCAATAGAGCAGTGAAACATGTGGGAAATGTGCTAGAAGTTAAATTAGAAAACAAAGATGGTACCTACAGAGCTGGCGAGCCCGAGTGGAAATCAACCTTTAAGACCCTATAAAACTTGGCCAGCTGATTCGATTAGAATGGAAGAATATATGGCTGGATTTCCGTTATGAAAAACTATCCCATTTTTGCTATTTATGTGGAATACTTAGTCATTATGCTATGCATTGCAAAACCTTTCCTTTTAATGAAGAAAAAATGGACAGGAAAGATACTCTCTATTTTGGCCAATGGCTTCGTCTTTGAAGTTAAGGAACACAACCCCTTGAGATAGCTAGTATAAGCACCTAGAGGGGGTGAATAGGTGTAAAAAATAATTTCTTGAGATATAAGAGCAATAATAAGCAGACAATAGAAAGGAAATTCTTCTTTGGTTAACAAAACGAATTATGATCAAAGTAAAGCGAGTAGGGAAGAGAAAATTGAGCACAAGGTTTATAGTGGTTCGGCTTATTCTAAGCCTACGTCCACTCTTCCGCATTGACAGCCCCACCACTGGATTTCACTATGAACACAAGAGTTATTACAACAAGTCTCTTCTTTGATTCCACAGTGTAGATACTTTACCATACTTCCTCAAGGTATCTCAGAATATAAACTCTCTTTTGCGTACAAGATTTCGATCAATAAACGAATTGACTAAGAACAAAGAGCTTCATACTTTGGAATTCCTCTATCGTGCACCCTCTCGAACAACTGGAACGTCTTCCTTTTATACTCCTTTATGCCATCATACCCGTTGGCACTTACCAAAGGAATTCCTCCAATATACCTGTTGGACGGAATCAATTAGGAAGATCATTCGAGCTATTAAAGGAACATGTCGATAGCCCATCAATCCTACTCGCCCATACAATCAGGATCTCGGTTTCTATAAGTAGAACCTTCCAAGTATACTTTGCCAATCATCGGATCCTTACTCTCTGAATCAATCATGATCAAATAAAACATTCTGTTATGTCATATCCAGCCAAGAGATCTTCTTCAGTCGATAAGGTCAAATCCTTAATGAAACATCCAATTCTTGATAACCCTTCTTCGACGATCTAGAAGCTGTCAATGAGAATAGACTTTAAGTCTTAAGTCAGGCAGTCTGGAGGTCTTCAAACTTTGAATAGTAGAGTCTGCAAATCTTCGACTAGACCGATGGAAACGTTTTGTCATCTTCAAAATACTCCATGAAGATTTCTCCAACAATCTCCCCCTTTTGATGGTGACAAAACTTTCCCGCATATTTGAATAACTTTGACCCGCAAAACATTACTCAAGCAAATATGGATATCGATAAAGATAAATGGCTTAATGATAACACTAGAATCTGCAACCACGAGAAAATAGGTTAGTCTTGCATGTGAGTAAAGCCATTCATAAGATATCAATAGTACTTAATATAAGCAGTCAATATAAGCAGTCAAATCCAAATCCCAAATTCAGTCCACATCCAGACACACAAGTCAAGTCAAGTCAAGTCAAACATCAAAATAAACCAAAGTTCAACAAGTTTAAGTTCAAAGTTTCAAATCTCGCATCTCTCCCCTTTTTGTCATCATAAAAAGGTTGAGATAGAAAGAGAATGAATTTAAGAATGCTTGGGAACACGAACAAGCTGGAAATCTCCCATTGACTGCACAATGCCTTCCGGCTTTTCAAGTCTTCCTTCAATTGAGCCACCTCTTCACCCTTAGCATTTGCTTGAATCAAGAGAAGGGCTTGGATTTGATCATTCAAAGAAACTGAAGAAGCTTGACCTACGTCTGCAAATTCGAACTTCATCCCTGAGCATATATCGACCCCCGCATTTCCAAGAGAACATCAAGAATCCCGCGAAAGTCTGCGCTGAATTATCGGTCTACGTTCCGCCGCACGATCTAATGGAGTAAAGACATATGATGGCAAATTAGCATAGTCACACAGATTGGGTGATGAAACATCATGTCCCTCCTCGGGAAATTGAGCGACCGACTCCCTCACTAGTAGCGGGATATGAGGACATTCCTCTTTTCTCATGATCTCCCCCTGTTTCCATGCCTTCGGTGGAGAAGAGAGTTTTTCATGTTCTCCTTCCTCTCGATTTCCTCTTTCCTCTTCTTCTTCAATTCTTTCCTCCTCTTCATCTCCTTCTTCTGCTTCTCTCTCCTTTGTTTGTCTTTCCTCTGCTTCCAAATTTTCTCTTTCTCCAGTCCTCTGTTCTGTCTCATCTGTGTCCTTATCTTGTCTCTCCATTGATTCTGAAACAGAACGACTCAAGTTCTTCAATGCCATAGCAGAAATGGTGATGTCATCCTCATCATCTTCATCCTCAACGATGAGAGCTCTTCTTTTCTTGGATGGAGCTACCATGGGTTCCTTTCCTTTTCTCTTTGCAGCCGAAGAGACTTGATGAGACTTAACAGGGGTTTTCTCCTTGAATTTCTCTAACGCCTTGTTGAGTTCCTTCAGACGCATTTTAGAGACCATTTTCAGTCCACCACCATTTGATCACACGATCGAACACAGAGAATTCGTGGAGGCTGAATATTCAAATGTCTGAATAACTTTGTCACAAGAGATGGATAAGAAAGTTGACCCTTGTCCTTCACCACTACTCTATACATATGGAACATAATAGTGTGAGGAAGATAAAACTTTTTCCCAGCATTGATGGCATACATCAGCTTTGTCTCTGAGTTTGAAACATCAGTCTTTGAAGTAGATTTTGGTCTGAGGCAATTAATCACAATCTTGTGAAGTAAAATGGTGAATGCACTCATCCTTCAAAGAGGAAACCCTTCCCTCTGTCCTTCTATCCTTAACAAGTTCCAACGTAGTATGAGCAATAGACACACTAATGGGTTGATATCTCCCTCTTTCAACCCCAATTACATCAGCCAACATATCTACATCCACCACATAGTTCTGATCTCGGACACTAAAAGAGAATCTATTCGCATCCGAGAAACTAAGATTCGCATAGAAATAAGCAGTGAGTTCAGCATAGGCTTTTGTAGAGTCAGAACAGAACTGTTCAAGTTGAAGAAGACTGAATTTTTCCTTCAATTTAACATTCACAGCATCAAGGAAATCAAAGTCCACACTTCTAAGGTTTATCATCCCACGCTTCAACAACTTAGAGTATAGATGCTTTTGTTCCTCCGATCGAAACACGTCTGTCCTTTTTCCCCGAATTTTTGCTGCAACACCCATTCTTGGTTGAAATTGACTGTACAATTTGTCATCATCATTTCCATCTATTTGATTCAGCCCTCCAACACGAGGATCAATTGGGATATTTGCGAGTGCCTCTTCCGCTGATCCAGCAGGGGTAATTCCCAAACGTTCCATTGTGCGTAAAAAGAAGGTTTCATTTTTGCACCCTTTGTCTTTTAGAAATTCGTCAATGTAGTTCAAAGGAGTTCCACCCCTTTTTAAAGCACGATAAAGCTTGTAGGTAAAAGAGGGCTTATAAACTCTTATAGGTTCTGCATCTTCAATTATTTCTTCCTCTTCTTGTCGAGCAACCTCCTATTGTCTAGATGGAGAGGATGGACGCTGCTGAGAATGTTGTGGGCTCTACTGCTGACTAGGAAACTCTTCTTCCTCGGTGAGATCGAAGTGCATAGGCCCCTCACCCATTTGCTATGGTCCCCCATTTGCGATCCTCGAAGACTTTCTTTGGGAAGACATTTTCACAGTCTTTGAGAGATTCTAAGCTTGTTTTCCCAAGAAAGATGACAACTTTTCGAAGATTAAACAAGAGAAGAAGACAGAAATGGAAGATCGGTTATCTCTTAGGGTTTTTAAGAGTAAAGCGAAGAGAAATCAACAGCATATAAAGCAGTCGAAGAGAGGCATACGGAATGTCATAAAAGAAAGTAAAAAGATGCCGTTTTAAAAAATAATTGCCCTTTTTCGAAAAATTAGATAATTGTCATTTAAAAAATAACTCCATTTTCGAAAAGGAAACGTTGCAATAATCATGTCAATTAAAGATAGCAATAATCAAACATGGTTGATGATCGTACCTTTTGAGATGAGATTCGAGACATAAGAAATTAAAATAACTTACGAAAGAAAAACATGATCGTCTCGAGTCTAGGAGTCTCTAGACTTTAACTTCTTCAAACTTCAAAATGTTGAGTCTGGAACGGATGATTTCAAATTGATTTTTCTCCAAAGGCTTTGTAAAAATATCCGTCAGTTGATTCTTTGAATCAATAAAATGAATCAAAACTTCTCCATTTTGAACACGATCTCTAATGAAGTGATGTTGAATCTCTGTATGCTTTGCTCTTGAGTGAAGAATTGGATTCTTGGTGAGATTGATTCGCTGGTGTTGTCACACTTAATCTCCGTGCATGAATCTTCAATTCCAAAGTCTCTTAGCTGTTGTTTTATCCACAAGATTTGTGAACAACAACTTCCAATAGCTGCATACTGCGCCGCTGAGAAAGAGCTACGTATTTTGCTTCCTTGAAACCAAGACACTTGTCCTACTTCCAAGTAGTTGGCAATTTCGAGGTGCACTTTCTATCAACTCTGCAATCGGCTAGATCTCGCGTGCGAGTATCCAAGAAGAGTAAAGTCTCCCTTTTAGGATACCAAAGACCAATGCTTGAAGTTGATGCAATGTATTTGATAATACGCTTTGCGGCACTTAGATGAGATTTTGGATACGCTTGAAATCGCACACAAATGCAAACACTAAACGAATGTCGGGTCTAAAAGCGTAAGATAAAGAAGTGAACCAATGATACTCTGTATAGCTTCTGGTCTACTTTCTTTCCTCCTTCATCTTTGCCCCGGCTTCAAAGAACTTGACATTGGTATATCAGCCTTTTTGCAATTTTCCAATCCAAACTTTTTGACAAGATCTTTGGCATATTTTTCTTGATGAATAAAGGTTCCTTCCTTCAGTTGTTTCACTTGAAGTCCAAGAAAGAAGGTTAGCTCACCGATCATGCTCATTTCAAATTCATCTTGCATAGACTTAGAGAATTTCTTGCACAAGCTTTCATTAGAGGATCCAAAAATAATATTATCAACATATATTTGAACAAGCAGAAAACTTTTGCTTTCTCTTTTGATAAACAGAGTAGTGTCTACTTTACCTTTTACAAAGCCGTTTTGAATTAAAAACTTACTTAGCTGTCGTACCAAGCTCGAGGTGCTTGCTTTAAGCCATATAATGCCTTTTCGGTCTAAATACGAGTCTCTGGTTTCCTTGGGTCTTCAAACCCAGGTGGTTGTTATATAGACTTCCTTATGGATAAATCCATTCAGGAAAGCACTTTTAACGTCCATTTGGAATAACCTGAAATTCTTATAACAAGCAGAAACAAGTAATAATCGAATTGCTTCTAACTTTGCTACCGGTGCGTAAGTCTCATCATAGTCTATCCCTTCTTCTTGCATATATCCCTTGGCCACGAGACTTGCTTTGTTTCTTATGACCTTTCCTTTCTTGTTCATCTTGTTCTGAAAACCCATTTAGTTCAATAATAGATTTACCTTTCGGTTTAGGAGTCAACTCCCAAACATCATTAATGCTGAATTGCTCGAGTTCTTCTTGCATAGCTTCAATCCAGCTTTCATCAAATAAAGCTTCTTCTATGCTTTCGGGTTCTATTTCGTAAATAAGAGCCACAAAGACTAGACTCTTCGCGCCTTTTGGATCTTGTACGAATTCCTTCTTTAATGTCGCCAATAATGAGATCTTTGGGATGACCGAACTTATGTTTCCAATTACTTGGTTGATTTGTTAGGTTGATGATCACTTTCTTTATTTGAATCTTCAACAATCATTTGTTCTTTCGGTCTTTCGAAGTCCGAGCCGTCTTCCTAAGATTTAGACTTTGCAGAGTCGGAGCGATTCAGATTCTTCAAGATGAGTCTCGAATAGATTCGTTTACATAGAATCTTGAATTTGACATTCATTGATTCCTCCATTTGAGTTTTCTTGTTGTAGACTTTATACGCTTTGCTTGTGGTTGAATATCTAAGGAAGATGCCTTCATCTTATTTTTCTTCAAACTTGCCAACTCGATCATTTGCATTTTTCAATATAAAGTATTTACATCCAAACACATGAAAATATGAAACAATAGGCTTCTTTTCTTTGAATAACTCATAGGGGGTTTTTCTAGGATAGGCCTTAGAAAACTCTATTAATAATATAACATGCTGTAGAAACTGCTGACCCAAAAACGTGAAGAGATGTTACTTTCAATTAAAGAGTTTTAGCCATTTCTTGAAGCGACCTATTCTTTCTTTCCACAACTCCGTTTTGTTCGGAGTATATGGAGAGGAGAACAAATGCTGAAAACCAGATTCATCACAAAACTTTGTAAAATCTTGATTTTCAAATTCACCTTCATGGTCTGTTCTTATACTTGAAATAACATACCCGTTTTCATTTTGACATTTTTAGCAAAATTTTCAAAGTGAGAAAATGTTTCAGACTTACTTGCCAGAAATATACCTGTAAATCGTGAGTAGTCATCCACAATTACCAGGCAATATTTCTTACCTCCAATACTTTGAGTTCGGTTGGTCCAAAGAGATCCATATGCGGAGAGCATAGTACACGATTAGTGGAAACTTGATTTATTGGTTTAAAGGAATTTCTTACCTTTCCCAATATGCATGGTGTACATAGATCGAGACTTTTGGTATGATAGATTGGGTAAACCACGAACAAGCCTTTTTGCTGAAATTTTGGCTATACGCTTCATATTGATGTGCCCAAGCTTTCTGTGCCATAAGTTCGCTTCGTCTTGACTTGAGATTAGACATTGCGATTCATCGGTTTCACGTCCAAGAGGTAGATATTTCCATGTTTTTGACCCATGAATGACTGAGTAGAATCTTTACTAGTTCCTGAACATATTCCCTCTTGAAATTTGATTTTGAAACCGGTATCACACAGACTGGCCAAGTGCGAGCGATGTAGTTGAGTCTTTCCACTAAGGAGACATTTGCTTATTGTGAGGTTTCCAATCTTTACAGTTCCAAATCCCACAATTCTTCCTTTGTTGTTTCCTCCAAATGAGACTTTTCCACCATTTACTTGTACGAGTTTTATGAAGCAACTTGAATGTCCTGTCATATGTCTTGAGCATCCACTATCCATATATCATTTAACATTTTTCTTGATAGTGACCTGCATTTAGAAAAGAAACTCAAAATTTCTTTGGTACCCATATTTTCTTGGGTCCATTGGTGTTAGTATGACATGTGGTCTTTGCCCATACTTTCTTAATAGGTTTTCTAGACCATAGGACATTCTTTTCAAAATGATCTCGCACTATTGCACTTTGAACATCCGAGAGCATTACGACCTCGGTTTTACAAAAACTCTTTGGAAATGATTTTTGTAGGCATCTCTTGTGGGTCTTTGCTTGATTCTTTCCTTCACTTTAGGAAAATCAATTAAAGGAATGGTTTTACTGAGTCATTCCCAAACCATTTATTGAAATAAGGTCTTTGAACAAAAAGAATTTTTCTAGTTTCTCAGATCCTATAGAAAATCTTTTAGAAATATTTGAGATATCATTTTTCAATAATGCATTTTCTTTTGAAAGATTGCCTTCATTTTCTTTCGAGGTAGAAACATTTTTGTCTAAAACTTTGACCTTTTCTTTCAAAACATTTTCTTGTTGTTTTAGTGCGAGTTTTCCTTTTTAAGTTCGAAAAATCCTTTTAAGAGAAGTCTCAAGACTAAAACACAACTCATCAATATATTTAGAAACTTTAATAGGGATTTTAAAGTTACTCACCTCAAATTCATTATCTCGAATCTGAGTCCGTCTTGGAGTTTGAATCAATCCGATTGTGCCATCAAACATATATTGGCATAATCATCATCACTTTCTTCACACTCGTATCACCTGTTTTCTACTTTAAGAGCTTTTCGATACTTTTCAGCCTTTCCTTTCTTCTTCCTCGAATAGACAGTTGGGTCCGATGTGTCCCTTTTCTTGCATTCAAAGTAGACTACATCTTTGTTTGATTCATCATCCTCAACAAACTTAGTTTATTGCTTTTGAAAACTCTGTTTTCTTTGAATTGAATCTTCTTCCTTTCTGTTCAGCTTTCGAATCTTCTTATCATGAGAGCAAGTTCTTCGTCATCCATATCGTCTTCTAATCTGTGACATCGAATCATCATTAGATTTTAATGTAATTGATTTCTTACCTTTAGGATCTTCATCTTCGTTGATTTGCTCTACTTCATAAGACCGAAGAGTCCCAACTAATTCATCGACCGAAAGTGGCATAACTCTTTTGTGTCTCCCTTATTGAGGTCTTTATGTGATTCCAATCCTTAGACAAATCCACGCGTGCTTGTTTACTTTCATGGGATCAGAAATTGGTTGCTCTTGATTTTCAAGGCCGTTCACGATCTTTGTAAAATGACTAAACATGTCAGTGGTAGATTCTCCAGATTTCATTTTGAATGCTTCATATTGACCGAGCAGAATGTTGATTCTGGTTTCTTTCACTTGATCAATTCCTTCATAAGTGATGTGTAATCTATTCCATACTTCTTTAGCTGTAGAATAAGAAGATATTCTGTTATATTCAGTAGGTTACAATGCACAATACAAAGAATAAATTGCTTTTGCATCAAGAGCTTGTCTCTTGATTGTCTCTTCCCGAGTCATTTTACTAGACTCAAAAGATCTTTCCTTTCTCTCGAGACAAAAAGTGCAGCTTTAGGAATGATTCCTTTGTCTACAACATCCCATTCCAAAGGATCCTTTGATCTTAGGAATGCCTTCATCTTGTTTTTCCATATGTTGTAATCTTTTCCATCAAAGTAATGCGGTCTGGTATTACTTTGCCCTCCTATTAGCCCTGGAGCTAACATACTAGACATATATTTTTAACTCTAAAGTAAAACACTTCAAACAAAGTGAGTGCACAAGCTCTGATACCAATTGAGATAGCTCGTATAAGCACCTGGAGGGGGTGAATAGGTGTAAAAATAATTTCTCGAGATATAAGAGCAATACTAAGCGTACAATAGAAAGTAAATTCTTTTTTGGTTAACAAAACGAATTATGATCAAAGTAAAGCAGTAGAGTAGGGAAGAGAAAATTGAGCACAAGGTTTATAGTGGTTCGGCTTATTCCAAGCTTACGTCCACTCTTCCGCACCGACCCACCGGCTGAATTTCACTATGAACAAAAGAGTTATTACAGCAAGTCTCTTTCTTGATTCCATAGTGTAGATACTCTACCACACTTCCTCAAGGTATCTCAGAATATAAACTCTCTTTTGCGTACAAGATTTCGCTTAGTAAACGAATTGACTAAGAACAAAGAGTTTCAAACTTTGGAATTCCTCTATCGCGCACCCTCTCGAACAACTGGAATGTCTTCCTTTTATACTCCTTTATGCCATCATACCCGTTGGCACTTACCATAGGAATTCCTCCAATCTACCCGTTGGACAGAATCAATTAGGAAGATCATTCGAGCTATTAAAGGAACATGTCGATAGCCCATCAATCCTCGCTCACCCATACAATCGGATCTCGGTTTTATAAGTAGAACCTTCCAAGTATACTTTGCCAATCATCGGATCCTTAATCTCTCGAATCAATCATGATCAAATAAAGGATTCCGTTGTGTCATATCTAGCAAAGAGATCTTCTTCAGTCGATAAGGTTAAATCCTTAATGAAACATCCAGCTTGATAACCCTTCTTCGACGGTCTAGAAGCTGTCAATGAGAATAAACTTTGAGTTTTGAGTCCGGCAATCAAGGTCTTTAGACTTTGAATAGTAGAGTCTCGCAAATCTTCGATTAGATTGATGGAAACATTTTGTCGTCTTCAAAATACTCCATGAAAATTCCTCCAACACGCCTTTGGTTAGCCTTTTATGAGATGAATAGAAACCAAGATGACACATAAGATATAATACCGAAACTCCTCAACCATCCAACCAACTAATAACAGTGGAACAACACGGCAAGGGAAAGGATAAAATACCTGTCGAGCCTCTAGCAAATCAACCCCTTCTCACCTTAGCTGAACCACTCAAATGGTGACATCATTCAGGCTCTTTAGAAGGCATATTACCACTACCTGCAAAAACCCCTACATCAATACACCCGAAGATCAGCCAATTGCAGGCCGGCGCTTCAAATAGAAGAAAATAAAAGCAATCATTTAATTCCCAATGTAAGTCCTACAAAGAAAGTTAAAAGGTACAATCCTTATGAGCTATAATCCCATGGACTAGAGGAGTTTGATGACTTGCATCTGATGGATACTCCAATCTTCGCGGTTGAAGAACCAAGTAGATGGGCTGTGGTGGCTAGCCCGAATAAGCCACCCCATGACAAATGAAGATTCTCGAACGGTTAGGGTTTGGGCAATCCCTTGACAGCTTGAGCCCTAAGGGCCCTAGTGGCCCAAGAAAAAGCCCCATATAGTGTTTTTGATGGAGACAAAGAATCAAAATGCAAAAGCTTTGATAAGAATCCAAAAGAGATTAAATTTTCCTAGTCATCTAATTGAAGATCCTATTGGACTAGTAGGAGTACTTGGTGGTGTTTTGGAATGAGAGAGTCTCTATATCTATCGACAATCAAACAGTGAACTATATGGATATGATCTGCACGAATAATGAAAATGGATTACCCATGCGCCTCACTTGTCTTCACGCGCCTTCAGTG
This sequence comes from Eucalyptus coolabah, assembly GCA_014182585.1. Classification (NCBI taxonomy): domain Eukaryota; kingdom Viridiplantae; phylum Streptophyta; class Magnoliopsida; order Myrtales; family Myrtaceae; genus Eucalyptus; species Eucalyptus coolabah. The sequence goes on along the minus strand of CM024624.1, from coordinate 21,144,502 downwards.
TACACTCAAAGACAACGCTTATGGGATGAGCTGCGCTGACTCAGCAACCACAACACTTTACCATGGGTGTGTGTCGTAGACTTCAACGAAATTCTTTACCACTAGGACAAAACAAGTAAGCACCTAGCGAATCACTATTGTTTGCAATCTTTTCGTAATTTTATAGATACTTGTTCACTTATGGAAGTTGAAAGCAAGGGTTGTGCATACACTTGGATTAATAATAGAGAGGGAGAGGAGTTAGTTAAAGAAAAACTGGATCGCGCCCTTTGTACAATGGATTGGCGTCTGACATTTCTAGAAGCTGAGGTTTTCGCCTTACCTACCCTGGGTTCAGATCACAGCCCACTATTACTAACAATTGAAGCCAAACCTATCAAAAGGATAAGAAGATTGACCTTTGAGGCTTTCTTGCTTCAAGATCAAGAGTGCCGCAAGGTTATGGCTGAATCCCGATTCCACTCCAAGGTCGTGCCCAACTATTTCAAACAAACTCAAGGCCGTTTCGCTTGCTCTTGCTACATGGAGTAAAAGAAAATTTGCTAATGGATATCATCAAATCAACTGTTTGAAACAACAACTCCAACATATCATCAACCAACCCAATAGCCATCATGACAAAGAGGAGGTAATTCGCCTGCAAATGGAAATTCAGCACCTCTAGCAACAGGAAGAGCAATATAGGGCATTGCGATCACGAATTAACTGGTTGAGATGGGGAGACAAGAACACCAAATTCTTCCACGCCTTTACTATTCAACGTAGACAAAGAAATCGGATAAGTATGCTACAGGATGCAGATCAAACATGGGTTCACGATCAACAAAAACTAAAAGACACGACCATGATTTACTTCACAACATTGTACACCTCCATGGGGCATCGTGATTATGGGCTTATATTGATGCAATGCCCACAGATGCAACGAGGAAATAAAC